>CAOLHI010002225.1:0-414380 GCA_948474755.1 Ctenosaura bakeri
CATCTGTCCTGAATCTTGCCCCATTGGGCTTCAATGTATAAACCTGGTTCTAGTATTATGATTTTAATGCTGTATAGATCTTGCTTTTCTTTTTTCACTGCTTCACGTAGCAGAATAGTTCTACATGTCTACCATGTTTGCAAGGGCAAGTATTGCTCAGTTTTCCTTGAATTTGGTGTGTTCCTTCTACTCAGAAATTATGATATTACTACTGAATTAAATCCAGTCCACTCCCATGTAAGTCTGTGTAAGGTTGCAGCCTCATTCACTTAGCAAGATTAGAGAAGGTATAAACACATATAATATATAATTTCCACCTGGGGACAGATAGGCAAGAATATTGGAACTGCTCTGGGTGATTTTATTAAATAAAATGATCTTCATAAAGTTCATTGATAATGGAAACCAGCGTGAATTAATATTTTACAATCGGTACCTAATGAGCAATTAACTCAAATGATCCAAATAATTACACACAGCGTGAGAGATTAATCCACAAACTAAAGCCTATTATTATGTTTATGAATTTCTCCCCAAACAGGGAGATTAAAAAAATTAAGTTTTATTTACTTTATCAGAAGATAGCTGCTTTAAATAACAAGAAAATATTGACAGTTTTGGTCTGCATACCCACCTAGCAATTAAATATAATCTAGACAACATTCTCATGCAGTTCAAACCTTTCTTTAATACCAATAGTGAAGATGCTTCAAAGTTTTTTCAGGATTCAATGCATGTACCACAAGACATACAAGGACTATGCCCTGACAAGTATGGTGGAAAGATCAGCAAAGGTCAGACAAGCAGAAGGCAAGCTGTATGGATCTGGGGCCCTTTCACACTACTAGGGCTGACTTTCTAGATCAGCTACTAAATTAGGTATACACAGCTAAGTCGCGTCTTCTAGCCTGACCCTCCCTCCCTTCCTGCCTCAACAAGCAGCAGCCACTATAAGCACCAGTGGTCTGTTCTCCTGTCAACAGAGGGTTGCAACAGACTGATGTTTCCACCCACCTCTTGTCCGGCAATCAGAAGCAGATTCATTGCCACAAATCACTTTTTTCTCCCCTCAAAATTGTATGCGCGCGCACACACAAACTTGTTTCAGAGCAAAATACACTGTTACAGGGCAAAAATGGTATTTTGTGCAATCCTGCTCATTTTTACTTTTTTTTCTTCAAAGAAATGTCATAGAGATTCACAATTTTCTCAATAGGATGACTCAACATATCAAGACACTAGCCTAGATCCTGCATTATCAACATAACTGCAGTGACATAGCTCCACCATCCTACTTACATCTGATGATGTTGCTCCCCAAAAACCTACCTTGTCAACTTGTTAGTGCCCTGACTGAAGCCTTTCTGAGGTGCTACTGATTGGGGTGCTGGGAAATGATGTCTGGAGCACTCTCCTAGTTGCAACATGCTTCAAGAATAGGCAGCTAGGGAGACACTCTGAGCTTCTGCCACAGCTGCTTTTATTAAAGCTTCTTGTGATCTGGAGAGCACAGCAGACATCATTTCCCAGCAACCCAATTGGAAATACTTTGGTTGAGGCCCTGCCATCTTCTCTTGTCATCTTTTTTATAGAGTTCTTCAGTGTATTGCTTTTATCATATTTTTATCTTTTCTTTATCATAAAGTATAATCTCCTGTTGATCATATAACACTCCCACTCTTGCTTTGAATTTCCCTTTGATTTCTCAGATCTTGTGGAAGAGGTCTTTTGTTCTACATTTTTTGTTGTCTTCTTCTATTTCTTTACATTGATTATTCTAATAGTTATTTTTGTTCTTATGCACAGATTGCTGAATAGTTGTAATTCTGATCCTATTTCTGTCACCCTTTACTTTGAAGAGTTTCATCTATCATCCAATGAGATTTTTCTTCCTTTTTGGCTAAAGATAACACCTTTTTGCATTATTTCTTGACAATGTCCTTGGTTTTGTTCCAGAGTTCTTTTTGATCCCAGTCTATTAGCCTTAATAAAGCTATTCTTTACATGGCCTTCAAATTCTACAGGAATGTTCTTCAAATTGTATTTCAGCACAGTGCTTAATTTACTATACTTCTTTACCTTTGCTCTAAATTTTGATAGTCTGTGCCCCAATCTGCTCTTAGTCTTGTTTTTGCAGGCAGAATAGATCTTTTTTCTCTTTTCTTCTTCCAAATATATATAGTCTATTTCTGTTTTGGCTATCAGATGACCTCTACTTACATAGTTGTCACTGTGGTTTCCTGAAGAATGTGTTTGCAATGGATAAACTATTGGCCTCACAAAATGTGTTAAGTCACTCTCCTACTTTATTTCTTGATACTAAGCCAAATTCCTACCATGGCACTAACTTTCTGTGAAGATGAGATTATGTGCTCCTGTGAGGCACTCCTACTGGTAGGGTTTCCCACATCAGAAAGGCTTTTGCTAAGGTGCTACTGGCCCTCAGCAATAATGTGTTGGGGGTGACAGCAGTGGAGGATCTCTGAGAGATTGCAACACCGATACTCTGAAGGAGCTAGTACTGAGCAGAAGAAAGCAGTGGGAAACCACTCCTAAATGCCTTTTACCCTGAAAATTCTGTGACAAGACAATCCAAAATGAAAAAAGAGAGCACTGGAAGATGAGATTTCAAGGCACTCAATAAGTTATTGGGGAAGAGCAGAGGAGTAGCACTTGGTTTAATTTATGAAGCTGTACTGAAGTTGAAAAAACATTCAGCTGTTGATATGCTTAGAGGTGAAAGGAAAGTCTGAAGCTGCACAGTGTGCATAATAGGAATGTGGAAGGTGAAAAGTGAGTAAGCTAGACATTGTAAAACAAGAAATGCAACCTATAAACATTGCAATACTTTAGGTGAGCGAGTTAAAGAAGAAAGAATGGGACATTTACCCTGAAAAGAAAAATCTAAGAAGAAATAGGGTCCCTCTGGAAAAAGGGGAGAGGCACTGAGCTGGACTAGACTCCATAAAAAGACTTTGTGAAAAGGAGCTTCTTTGCTGGAGGCCTGTCAACTGAGGTATGCCTATTTTTCCAACTCTGCTGATGAACTCTCTTCCCATAAGTGTCATACCCCTGTCCAAAGACCTAGACAGAATCCTTCCCAACAGCCACAACACAGAGACATGAGAGGGACAATACCTATGGCAGCCAGCATAGGTGGAAAAGGGAGAGAGCCCAGGAGTCTTGGAGTGTCATTAATTAGGCAAACAGCTGTGGAAGATTCTGAGCTTATATAAGGAGGGACCAGAATGAGAGGAAGCTGTTGAAGCCAACTATTCCTATTGGTGGAAGCAGCCTGGCTTACATTTAGATTCCTTGCACATGCTCCTAGAACCCTTAGTCTTTACCTTGTCTATGGATTTTGCCACTGGACTGAATCTTTGGATGTACTGTGAACTCGGACTCCAAAACGACAACCAGTCATTTGCTAGCAAACTAAGACAAACTTTGTTTGCTGGCTACTGATAATGGGCTCTAATTACACAGCTGTAAGCCTTGGCTGGCTGCCAGCACAGGACAAAGGCCACTTTTCATATCATACATCTGTCTTACCAAACAGTTTTTCTCTTCACTGTATTTTTCTCCCTCTCCTATTACTCTCAAAAACATGAGGTCACTATGTGACATTCAACAGCAATATATTCACAACAGACAAAAGCAAGCCTTCTCACCAAAATGTATAATTAATTAGTGAAATTCGATGTGGCGATGACCATTGGCTTGAGTACAATCTCGGCCATACCTTCTCAGAAGTAAGCCGCACTGAGTTCAATGAGGTTTAATCCCAGGTAAGTGCATACAGGACGGCTATAAAAGGGGATTCATCAAATTCAAGAAAGATAGTAGTCTCATGTTTCAGATATTCTACAGAGCATCTGTGATCTATACTGTCAATACATGTGGCTATGGCCAATTTAGGGTTGAAATTTCATATTTCCATGCTGACAAGGCTCTTAAACATTTGATACTTTTAAGGGTCTCTTTCACCGAATCTTGTAACTAGATCAAGTTTTATCAATTCCTCCTACATTTTGTGTATGCATGACTGGAAAAGTGGTTGGCACTTTTATTCTGCAGGCACAACATGGAATCTGAGCCCAGTTCAGACATATTTTCAAGTATATCCATGTCTAACCTTTTCTACCACCGCTTACTCCCCTCCATGGATGAAAATGAGGGGGAAGTGTCACATTAAGATCAAATGGTATTTCTCTTTTGCTTGCTCCTTGAAGATGTGAACACTCACACAAACCTTTGGGTTCCACTAGGAAAATCAGCAGATGCCTCCCAATGCTTTAAGTGTCCTTTGTCTCTGACCTTCTTTGTACCTGGCGCCTCTTATTAATTCCTTTCCTTTTAGTTCCTGTACAGTCTCAAAGCTGTTAACTTGCATTAACAACATAACACCCTCTGATCCGATTGAATGTGAAAATGTGCTTTCAGCACTTCCAGATACATTCTACAATATGTCCAACATACAAACAATTAAGATGCCAGAACTATGGAACCTTGTACAACAATGCACTATTTATAATTATTTTTTTAAAAGAAAACCACTGTGTAAAATATTGAAAGCACCCTTGCGTCTTGATAGCTGAATACACTGCACATAGAAAATAGGAGCAGCTAAGTAGAAACTTGATGAGCAGTTCCCAAATGCATCTATTTTTAGAACAAGGCATGTTAATATTCCTATTTGTTGCAGAACCCTAAGGAGTTCTTCAGTTCTCTTGCTTTTAGGGTATTTCTGCTGCCAGGGAAACCAGTGTGTATGTGTGTGTGTATGTGTTCCAGCATGCCTGCTGTACTTCCAGCTTGACTTATAGATGCAAAAATATGACATCTTTTCTTAAACAAGCATTATTTTCCAGTACTATAGAGCTTTTGGGTTGACAATAAATTGTACATTCTTTTAATTTAATGCCTATTCTATTTAGTAAAATTGTTGCCCTGTTTTTCACCACCCTTTGTGGTCCAGTAGAATACAAGCTGGAAAAAGATAGACAGAGACCTGAATCTCACAAGGAGCTGTCCAGCAAGACTCAAACAGCAGAAGCTGAATCTTCAGAGCCAAGCCTAGGAGCTAACCTTGAGGAAATAGTACACTAGCAACACTAAGGCAGTGACTGAACAATTTAACCACTTTATTGCCCAGTTCCTGAAATTTGGTAAGATTCAGAGTATGTATTAATGCTTGCCATCTCTTCTTAAACAGGGTCATGGGGAGGCCGTGGGCTGCCCAATGTAGATTTCACCTTCAATTCTGGGCTTTGGCAAAGACCTATACAGTGAGTCTAGTATGAGCTTGGCTTAAGTTCCAGTCATAGGGTTTCATTAACCTTTTCAGGCATTGCTTCCTCTGTGGTGGAGGGATGGTGGCAGACACCCTTGGTCTCAAGGCAATGAATACCACACTGCTGCTGCTTCTCTGAGCAGATCTTCTCAGTTTCAGAGTCCAGACACAGAAGAGTCCTGACAGTTATAAAAATGTACAGAGCACATAAATGATTGAGAACCAACATGCACTGCTATCCTGTTCTCAAAAGAATCTGTCATGAACAAAACAGACCTCAGAACTGAGTACAACTGAACAGCAAGTGTTCGGCCCCTAATTGTTATTGTTGTGTGTTTTCAGTCATTTCTGGGGTACAGATACTCTAAAATGAACGTGTCATGGGGTTTTCTGGGACAGAGTGTGTGTAATCTACATTAAAAACTAACAAACAGTGATAAAAAGTGTTCCACTAAATGTACATATGGTTTTAATATGTTTAGAGGATTTATAATTCCATCTACATGTATATTACCAAGATCATTAACCATATAAGTTATTTAACAGCAAGTAACACTAAATTCAGACAGATGCATTTCTGAGTATACATGCATAAAATTGAATAGAATACATAGAACTGCCACCAGTCCTAGTCATGATCAGTTAACACAGCCTTGAGAGATTCAGTGTTTAATCACAGGTGGATGAACATTTTCATATGCTTATGTATCTGCTACTCTTCTTTTGTAGCACAAGAACCACTGCAAGAAATTCAGAGTTCAAATCCAATCTGACACATGAGTGTCATAAGTGGCATTAGGCAAGTTGTTATGCTTTCAGCCTCTGTCAGAACTAAGCCATAGGAAGATCTCCAAAGTGAGCCAGGATCTAGGATGCAGGAAGCAAGATCTGACCTGAAAAACCAAGGCAGGAGTTATTTCTAAGGAGTTCCTAGGGACAGGGAGACTGTGCTCCTCAACCAAAGCAGAAGCTGTTTATATCCCTTCCAAGATGGTCTAACAGGACCTGTCAAAAGCCTAAGAATGCTAGACTGTTAAGAAAATATCCCAGCTACACTTCAAATAGTTCCCCACATGCAGGGTCAGCCCAAGACATATTGCTGCTTGAGACAGGGTAGCAAATGGCACTCATGGAGGTAAGAAGAGTTATGTCCAATTATTCTATATTCAGTGAATCAATGGAATTTGTACATCGTCATATCAGCTTTCCATTGATGCAAAATGCCCACTCTAATTGGGACAAATAATTGGCTTTAGCCCATAACCAAGTAGATGGCATTATTTCCTTGTTTGTTTGTTGTACCTTCAATGTCCTTCATGTACCTTTCCCAATCAGTAGCAGTTAACATGTCATAATTACAAATAAAATAACTATTTTCTGCCCTTTCATCTCAGCCCAAATTGGGCTCATTCTGCCCAATGGCAGTGCTGGCTCTGAAATAAAGTTTATGAAACTATAGAGATGAGCAAGAAATAATACAGAACTGAAGTGTCTAAGAGCCAGGCTGGGATAAACAGACTTTTTTATGCCTAGAAAACAGAAAATTCATCAAGTATAGAAGGGTGGGCCTTATAACTACATACTAATAGAGCAGAAAGTTAATTTCAAAAATGAAGCTTCTTCTCATTTACACCAGAGCCCCCAGGCTGGAGGAAGGAAGCCTGATTTCTCAGCCATGTTGCAAAGCACAGAATATGCATACACTTTATTTGAATGCCTCCAAAATGCCTCAGATTTCCCATGAACAATCAGACCATTACAGAAATAAAAAAAAGGGTATGAAAAAGCCATTATGGCAAAACTCAGAAGTTATATATGTGTAAAAGAAGGCAGGCAGAAGTATAAAAAATTTATACAGACCCTATTCTCTTTGATTGATTTTTGATGCAACTGAGCACATGCTATGGAGATAAAATGATGTATGATCCATATTTTTTAATGAATACAAACATATTAGGTGTAGATAATTGATTATGATAGTATGGATAGTACTTTGTTTCACATTATCAAGGTTTTTTTTTTCCTTTTTTTTTCTTTAGGTTTCCCCTTACTATGAAAATGGTGAATTTTCTGATGTGTCAAAAAATTCAAATGGATTTTTTAAAAATTAATTAATTAAATTAATTAATTTTTAAAAAAGTCAAGCAGCCCGGATGATCCACTGTTTCTTTTTCCACCCATGTCTGGAGTACCACATCTCTCTTTTCTATTGGCCACTATAAAAGAAAGAGGTGCAGTTCCAGGATGTGATGATTATACAAAGTGACAAGTGGCTGGAAGATTGAAGCATCTGTCTTTCTCTGTCTATCCTCACATGAGGCAGCAGCAAATAGACATGACATGATAAGAATAGAAAGTCTGGACTAAATCTTTCACAGTCTGTTAGGAAAGGCAGGAAGGGTTGCTGAAGAATGTTCTTGAGCAAGAGGCCATAGTATGGGATGGAAGCCCATCCAAATGTAAAAATCATTTCTCTTCTCTTGCAACAATTAAAAAATAAATAGAGGGATATAATAGGATTTTTCCCCAAGACGGATTTCCCAGCCCTCATGTCAACTTTGCGTTTATTTCATTATCCATTTTTGAACTTGACTTTTTTTTTAAAAAAAAGGGGGGCAGGGAGATTCCACCCAAATATGCTGATAAAATAGCATCATAGGTTTTGCTGCCAGATTTCTACAAGTAGATTTATCCCTGTGGATTTGCTTCAAGGCAATAGATGGACAGAATCTTTGATATGAAAAAGAAGTGTGTCCATGAAAGGTTGCTTGATACAGGACTACTCTGGGATATTTTGAATAAAAACAATGAGTAAGGGTGAAAGAAAAGGGCAGAGTTGGGGAGAAGGTAGAATCTACTGATCATCTCAGTGCAATTTGCAACAGATCAGTGAGGATTTCTGGTTCTCTGTTGTTTAACCATAACAGCAACCAAATAACTCCCAGTATGACATACTGTAAAAATGCAGAAAACATTGGTAACTCAGGGAGCAGAAAGACAGTGTGCTCTATTCAGTTCTAATACTCAGGACAATTTGGGGGGAATCAGAATTTCTGCAGATTCTGAGTGGATGTCTTTTTTGCACCAGACTCACCTTGGTGAATCTCAAGGTTCTAAAGCAAAATAGAACCTACAAGTCTGTCCACTGCTGGCGTTGGGGCACACCTCCCCTCTCACCCCTCACTCTGGATGATGCAGTCAAGGTATCTATGTAACAAGAACAGAGACTGAAATTTGAGGGGGAGACACAGGCAGAGACAACTGAGGGTTGGAGGAAGGTCTGTAAGAACCTAGAGGGTGCAGGTATTTGTCACTGGATTTTACCATTTTCAGCCTTGGTAAAGAAATTTAAATATTACAATTCAACAAAAGTCTCTAGTGACCTGCTTCTTACAGAAATGAAATTATGATAGCTTTCCACCATTTGGGAAAATTAGGGGCAATGTGAAAAGACTTCCCCACTTAATTCCCCCCCAAAACTGTTTACTTTTCTTAAATCCAGAAGCTTCACTGAATTTGCAAGTTTATCTTTTTCTCTTTGAATCCAAGAGGAATTCAGTAATTCTGAATACCCTCTCTAACCAGAAAAAGACAGACACCTCACAGTGAATTTCCTAGTTGATCATTTCTTTGAATACCTGCAGTTTGTAGCTTCTGGGTCTTTCAATTATGTTTAGAGACAAGATTAAATCACATGTTGTTGTTTATTTAAGCGCCGAAGGCAAACCAAGAAGGCACAATTTATTTTATTTTAAAATGCCAGTTATTGAATTTTCTTGCACTACTTTTAACCTTACTAATTGTTTCCGTAATTTCAGTGACCACAATCATTTCAGAAATGTTGACCACTGCCAGCTTGAAAACCAAGTTATGCTTGCATCTCCTAGACATGGATAAGAAAATACAAAACCATCAAGGGACGGGAGAGGCTGTAGGCAGCGGTGTACCTGGTATTTTTGACTCCCAGCATGGATCATTTTTTAACACCCCTTTCACTCTATAAGAAAATTATTATCAGTAACAATCATGAAACAAAAGGAATAATACTAATAATGGTCAGACAGGAAATACAGTGAAAATTCTATTTTATAGAACATCTGCCTTTCCTCAGTGAGATCTTGGCCCTTTCCACACGGGGGTATTAAAGTGGTGTAGTGCAACCTCCGACAGAGGTCGTCTACACCTTAAAGTGGATTGGGGCGGATTACTTTTGTGTAATTCCACACCCCAATCCGTGCTAGGGCGACCGGAGGTGGCGGCACAGTGTGCTTTTTAAAAACCACTCTTCATGTGGGTTTTAAAAGGCATGAGGTGTGCAGCCGTGTGCAGCCGCGTCGCAGTGCCTGGTGTGGATTTGCAGGTGCGCGCAAGGGCGTGCCTGAAGATCTGCCAGGGGCGGGCTTTCTGGCTGGCGAGCTTCTCCAGTTGGTGGAGAGCCTCCACCAGCCGGCAGCCGCCATTTTGGGCGCCGCAGGACGCTGCGGGACGCCGATGAGTGTGGAGCAGCAAAAATGCGCTGCTCCACGCGGCGACGAACTTACCCGGATTCAGGTAAGGTCTGTCCTAGCGTGTTTTCTCCTGTTTTTTCCTCTGCATGTGGAAAAGGCCCTTATCTATCTACCTATTCATCTATTGCTTCTTTATCTGGGAGGATACAGTTAAGTTCTCAAGAAACTAAGGAAAATAAAATAGAACTGGGATTCTTCTGCAAACCCTGTAATGATTGCCATGTCTTTGCATTCTGTGCTGGTATGTTGACAGCTCTGTAAAATAAACAAAAACAAACAAAAAACAAGAAACACCTCAATAGGTTGTTGTGGGTTTTCCGGGCCTTGAGGCCGTGTTCTATTAGTATTTTCTCCTGACATTTCACCTGCATCTGTGGCTGGCATCTTCAGAGGATATCTGAAACACCTCTATTCCCTCCAGAGACCAGGTTTATCCACCCTAGTAATGTCCAAATGGGCAACTTTTGATAACTTTTACCCAGAACACTGGAATAGTAAAAGCAAGTTCTCTTCTCCCAAAACTATACTGTCCTTTTCTACAATCTATCTCTGCTTCCAGATGGGCTAGAGAATTAAAAAAAAAGAATGAAATCATAGAATCTGGGCCTGCTAGCAGTCCTAATGGGTACGAGGCAGAACGCTTAGAATCTGGATTTAATCTTGTCATTCTGGTCACATGGGAACCCTACAACATGAACCTTGGATATTGTCCTCCCAACACTTGAAATTCACCACTAAACTTACCATTCTGCTGTAAAGAAAAGATACTGAAGAAAGAAAACCATAACTCACATTAGAGGATGAATGAAAAGGGAAAAAAAGGGGCAGGGGAGAGACATCTACAGACCCTTTAAGACCAATAGCATGAGTTTTTGTGGATATCAATCCACTTTCTCCATCATATTCACAAATGCTCATGCTAAAATATAAATCAGCCTTAAAGGAGCTACTAGGTTCCTTTTTTTAAACTCCCTCTCCCTTTTCCCTTTCACCGCACAGAGCAGCAGGGCTACTTCTGTGAGTGGAAATGGTTTCATTTTCAAAAGGAAGCTGCAACTACTATCCTTCCACCCTGGTCTCTTCCATCCTTTTGTGTCTTTGCTGCTGTTGTTGTGTAACCTCAAGTCCTTTCTGACTTATGACATCCTTTCTGGGGCAGAGAGTGTGTGATGCACCCAAGGTCACCCAGTGGTTTCCTATCACTGAGTAGGGAGTTGTACCCTCTTCTCCAAGGTCATAATCCAATGTTCAAACCACTACACCACTCTGGCTCTTACTCAAGGAAATTCCAAGAGTTGGAGGGAAAGAAGGAAGAGAGGAAATCTGCTTCATTTGAGGCTGGTTGTGGCTATCTGCTGCTCAATTCATCTTCCTTGCAACCCATTCCTTTTTCTCTTTTCTGGCACCCTCTGTGAGGTGGGGAGAGTCATAATTGAACCCCCTTATCTTGTGAACATGGGGGCAGAGCACATCCCCACCTCCTTTTGGGTTTGCCACTAGCTAGAAGCTAACCTGGTGCCTTCTCTGCTTACCTGGTTACTCTTTTCAGTTTTATGATGTGTAAAAAGTTTGTATTTACATAGTTTTTCTTACTTTTGTGTGCATGCTTTTATAGCTTAAAAAAAATCCCTGAATATTCATTTAAATGACTAATTTTCCTAATATCTGTTGTTAATTTCTGTGTTGACCTATATTTGTCAGGAGAATAATAAACCTAAACAGGAATTTGAAATAATAAGGGGATGGCTGTAGTGCACATAGGCCCCAGAGAATGGTTGTCTGAATGATGTCAGAGGACGCAGAGATATGAGAGGCTAATGCAGAAGAGGCCCATTTAAACTACAGAGTCATAGTGCTACTATTCTGCTTTTACTTCCATGGAGTCTTGGTTTGTCGTTTGGTCAGAGGCACCAGAGGAGCTCTTAGATGGAGAATTCTAAATGCCTCTCCCTAAACAGTCAGTGCCAGGATACCACAGAATGAGACCATAATAGTTAAAATGGAGTAATAGTGTCATAATTTTGGAGTGTGGGTTAACACAGAGATCTAAATTATGCACCATAGAAAGAAATAGAATTATTAAAGTAGTGCATGCTGGGCAACTGACTATTTTTAACCACGGAGATGAAAAGCAAAATGATGGCCATGATTCAGTGCCATGTACTTAGCTATGCAGCCTTCTTAGTTATGTAGCAAAGTAGTGACCCTCAGCTTGACCCCACCCATCTGCACTTACCAGGCAGCAGCCACTACAATTGACGGGGGTCTGTTCCTCTGTCATTCAGGAAGCTGGTGAGTGCCTTTTCCACCCCTCCTGTGAGTGATCTCCAGTGTGACAGCCAGGAGCAGGGTCCCTGCTGCAACTCCCCCTTGCACTGGAGATCACTTCTCAGTTGCTTCCTGATTGCCAGTGGAATGGACCCACCACTCACTGTGGCTGTTGCCTAGTAAATGAGGATTTAAGAATTTTCATAGTCCCTATGTATTCCCTAAACTAGTGAACACATACAGATCATGAATGCAAATCAGTCACAAATGCAGAACACTAGGTTACATATACATAACTGCCTTAATGAATTGCAACCAATGATAAGCATCAAACAGCAACATAGTGTACAACATTTGCAGGCCTATGCACACATCTGGAATTTTATGAAGTATTATGGGCACCACTGTAACATGGTTCCCACAAAGTCTGAGACTAATCACAAAATGACTATCACAGGGTTATTTCCATTCACAATGTCACTGTCACATTTAAAGGAGAAGAAAAAAGGGCCATAAAATGTTTTAAACTAAGGAATAACAGACCAATGTGCAAAAGGAAAGTCATTTTTCTGCTCTAAACATCATTCATATCTTAGTGAAAATCTAGGACTCCAGGAAGACATCCAGTTATCCATAAAGACTGAAATGTTCCACCATACCTCCTTTTGTATCAGTATGATTTTTACAAACCACCCTCAAATTGCAGAAATCACATTTGCAGATCAAAAGGTTAGCATACGTTGGTTCTAGGGGAAAGATTCCCTTACAGAAGTCATAAAAATCCATAAATATGTATGCCGTGAATAATGTTTGTTTGTACACCAGAAGATAAGTTGTGTAAACAAAAAGATATTAAGCCAAATAAGTGGTGGTAGTGAAGACGACGTAGCTTTGAAAGCTAGCACAGAAAAGGCTGGATAATGCAGATAAGAAGACAGGGGAGATGTTGGGCATTGCATGCTGCACAGATCCAGAAACAAATGACAGTAGCCACTTCTTGGACTGTTAACAGACTCTTTGATATTCTATATTACTTCTGAGTTAGGGCAACCCCAGAAATTCAGGAGTAGACATGCTCTTCAATGCGGAGTTTATCAACCTATTCCTTCTCTGGGGGAGGATAGCTTTGGAAGAGAGAAAAAGATCAGAAAGAGAAAATGAGGAAGGAATAAAAGGTAGAGGACGGAAATCCTCAGCCTTGCTGATATATATGGGGAAGGGAGCAGTGCAGTTTTCCCCCCAATGCTCAACCTTGTTTGACAAGGCAGGAGTCTTCAGAGAGCATAAAAATGCCCCCTGCTCTGGCTGCATGCCTCTCACTCCCCACTGCCAGCATCCATGAGCAGCTGTCCAGGCAAGTGAACTGATGCAGAATGGCTCCTCCTCCTCCTCTACTGGAGGAAGTCCCCAATTCTGGTCAAAGGCTACCACCATCATCATCCATATGCAACTGGCTAGTGAAACAAGTGATTTTGGAATGGTCTGTCTCACTGTCTTCCTGCAACACACACAACAGTAGCCTCTTGTCCAAACACCACCAGCCAAATACAGGGTTACTTTATTCTTCATCCAGACAAAAGAACCATTTATTTGACCTCCTGTTCACCTTTCTGCCTATGCTCCAACAAGCACTTCTTGCTACTTAGTTCCTCTGCTTGTTTCCCAAAATGGAAGGCAGCGTATCTTGCTGGCCGGTCAGACCAGAATGGCAGGACAGTGTTAGCCTTACCACTAGGAAGAACAAGGCAATTGTTTGGCACAGCAAATTTGCATCATGAAAGGGCAGAAGATTCTTAGTTATTTAATTTGCTATTTTCCATCCAGGATGAGGAGAGGTACTTGTGAGTAAGAATAACTTGGTTGGCCTTGGGGACTAGAATATAGCTTGACTTGGGATGAGTGGGCTATTTGCTAATTTGTCTCAAGTAGCAAAATGTCTTGGTCAAACTCTGTGAGAGGGGACATGTGTAAATTAAATCGGTGCTACTCAAAGTGGCAGTTCATAGACCGATCAAGTCCCACACATCAAACAGCCTGAGAAGCACTAAATGAGAGGACACAAGACATCAATGGGAAAAGGAACTTAATAATAAGGCATTTTAAAAAACGAAATGCTAAAGAGGGAGAAAAATCGCAGGCAAATATGTTTAAGATGCAATCATCATGGGTGGTTGCTTGGGCATCACCACATATTCTAAAAAGTACCCCACAGATTCTTGGATATTTAACATGTTTAGTAGTGTTTTTAAGAAAATGCAGCCAATTTAGCCATGTTTATGTTTTCATTATTGTGTAAATCCAGTTTGAGGAATCATTAAATGTGTGTTTTTAACTCTGATCACATAGCTGTTTTCTGCTTGGGTGTCTGAGCCACAGAGTTTTATCACAAGCTTTGTAGAGGCTGAAGCATTTCTTATATTCCAATGTTGTCTGATCTTGTTGTGAAGTACTTATGAAAGCCACATGTCTTTGTATGCATGCATGTGCACACTATTTTTAAAAGCATCAAACTGCTTTTGGAGTGCATCTGGGGGAAAAAACCCATGAAATTTATTTATGTTGATGTCACTTAGCAGAAACTGTGATATTATAATTTTTTGAATAGGGCTGCATGTGCAGGTTTAGATAAGATATGGATTGGTTTCAGTCAGATTGATTTAAGTCTCAGCAAGGCATAATCGTACATTACATTAATAGCACAATCACCAGTTGGAGAGTTATCCAATCACCCTCTGCATGTCTATTCAGAAGCAAGCCCCACTGAATTCAATGAAGCTTGGTCCTAGCTAAGTGTGTATAACACTACAGTCTAACAGCTCTTCCCCTTTGTATTTTCCTTATCAGAAATTCAAATGTAAAACAGATGGTCACTAGGGTTGCCAGATCAGGACTATCCCAACCTGTGAGATTTCAGAGTCCAAATTTGAGACTTAGGGATAACCCTAAGGTTGAGTTGTGGGGAAATTAAAAGGATGACAACTTCTGGTCATGTCATTTAGCATGATTCCGTAAGCATCAATTACAGCTACACAGAGTACACTATTCATTTAGAAAAAAAATCTAGAACATGAGGAAACTATGTTTCATGGCAGTGCTTTTGCCTGAGATTTCTCTCCCTCACACCAAAAACCAGACAAGTTACTCCAAGCCCAAGGTACAGAAACCCTAGAATCTTGTCATTTGAAGGTATATAGACTTAAATTGTCTGTTACATTTTATATCCAGTATTAAGAGAATTATGCAGGTATATTAAAAAAATTAATGATGCACTAAGAATCCATACAAAAATCTAATGTTTTCCAAAAGCCAACTTTGCAGATCAGATGCGAGAACCACTCTGCTTAAAAAAAAACAAAAAAACAAAAAAACAGTCACCAAATTGAATGGAAGAAGTGTGCCACAACTTTTCTTGGTTACAGCTGTTGATACGATTGGCATATGTATAGATATGCATGTAACCAGGATTTGACACCTGTTGGCTGATAAGCCTGACCATCCAGCCCACTGCCAGAACAAAAGAGATGACAGGTATGGAATCCACCTGAGCAGACACCCTGATATGCCCCCCTGCCATCAGGGTGTACAGGAAAAGGCATCCACCCCTGTCTGGGCCTGGCCATTTCCACTCCACATCCCCCAAGGCCTTTAAGGAGACTCCCATTCCTACCAATGCCCATGGAACCAGGAATTGATGTCCTGGATCCAGAACCCATGCCAACCTCCACAAAAGGCAGGTGAAAGGAAAATATGTAACTACCCCTAAGCCCACCTTCCACCAACCTACTGAAGCTGCAACCAATGTATTGTGAAGGTCTCAATGCCTAGTACAATTCCTCCCAACTCAACAGACCCACAACCACCTGACAGAAATAACCCTACTATAACCAATTTCTCCAAAAGTCCATGCTGCTTTCTGGTGTACACATACACCTTCCTTGGGTAGGAGGCCCCTCTTCAGCTGCATCTCTTCCACAGCAACATATCCTCAGTTCCCTAAGTCTGCTGAAGCCCATGGTATCCAAGGGCCATCTCCACCAGTTCCTTGCCCTAAATATCTTCCCACCACAGTGATTTCTTTTGCTGGCACTGTTCCCATGCCTGGTTATGAAGAACTGGCCTTAGATTCATGACACTGTTCTCCAACTAAAATAAGAAGGTCTTAACATTTGTCAGCACACATTTCCAGCCTAATGTGTCCTGTGTGTGCCTTGAATAGTTCCTTGAATAATATAATATACTTTTAATAGTTCCATGTCAAATTCAGAATGGAAAATGTCCAGCACCTGCCCCAATCAACTTCTTAAGCAGCTGAAATGTAAAGGGCCTCCTGACATCAGCTTTTCATGGCTCTGACCACTTTTGTTCTTCCACTGTCTTCCTTACCAAGAATGTGGTAGATAGATCTCTATCCCTGCTGTAGGAATGCAAAGTTGCCAGGGTCACCAAACTAAGTTTTCCCTCTATCATGCTGCATTCCCAAGGTGACAGAGGTCATCTGGGAATGCTGTGGGTTGCTAGTCTGCGTTTGGAACCAATAAGCAAAACCTGCCCTCCTAAAATTGAGCTGATGAACCTGAAATTCCATTTTCTAGTACTGGAACAGAACAGGCTGAGAATGTTATGTTAGAAGACAAATATACTAACACAAATCTCTTCACTAGCTTCATAACTTTCCCTGACCAAGAAGACTACCTACTGATGACACTAACTTCTGACTATTTGTCACACCAGAAGCATACCCTCTTGTTTCTGAAACTGTCTGTCCAAATGGAGACAGCTACCAGTACTCGGAAGAACTCAAGGAAAGTAATGTTACGGGCTATACTGCTTTTCAGCCAACCCTTGAGCCACTACAGTGAAAACCAGTGCCCCTGAAAATATACCCCTAACTCAATGCTCCCTGATATATCCAAGCATACCTGCAAGTCAGCACCTGGTTCCCACACCTTGTGCCACAGAGATAACCCATTATAGTTTTATGGAACCTCAACCACATCTCCAAACCCTCCTTCACACCCTGGGTAAGCTAGATATGATGGTGTGGAGCTGTGACCCCAGCCATGATTCTTGCCAGCCATGTGCAGAAGGCCCTGCCAGGAGGCACCACCTTGCAGGCAAAATTAACAATGCTTACACCTCTTTGAGGGTAGCTTTTTTGCAACACAACAAAGCCTTAAGCAGCTTCTTGCATCCAACTTTTCCTTCGGCAGATGAGTCATCATCCCACTGCCTCCAAAAGAGTCTGACAAGATTCCTAACTACACCAGAGTATTGGTGGACCCCTCAGTCTTCTTCTGTGCCAGTGTAGCACCTAATTCCCTGGCCAGCACTTGAAACACACTGAGAAAATTACCACAATCCTACTTCCCAGCTCCTCCCATCATCAAAAAGTCATCCAGGCAATAGATAACCTAAGATGAGCCAGCCCTGGCCTTGACTGCCCACTCAATATACGTGCTTTAAGCCTTGAAAGCAGTGCAACTGACATAGCACCCCATAGGCATGACCTTACCACTGTCCCCAAAACTTAAAGCCAAACAAGCAGAAATCCTTCAGAAGAACCAAGAGAAGCTTAAATGCCAATTGAGTGTCTCTCCTATTAGGGCATTGTGCAATCAGGGGAAGCAAAGCACCTAAACGCATTGGAGTGTGGGCTAACACTTTATTCCTGCCACCACCAGCAGGTTCACTATTTGGCACCCTCTACCCCCCTGGGCCCCCTGGATTGCTTCCCCCTTCCTTTTTTCATTCTTGACTATGTTGGGACATCCCTGAAAAGGCTGCTGACCGCCAGTTTGGTGGGAGCATGACAATCTAGGGTGAGGCCTGAGACAAATCTCACATTCAAATTTACACCACAGCCACTGGCACTTTCCTTGGTTATATTCCCAGCAAACCCACATTCAGCAATCCTCCTTACTCACCCAAAAATAGTTTTTGAGCCTTCACCCTTGTCTCTTGATGTGGGAGGCAACCAACACTAGATATAGTTTGTCATTAATAAGGTCCCATCTAGATGTCTCACTTTGGGATGTTCTCCTACTGAAGGCAGTATTGTATTCTATAGCTGCTGCATCCCCTGCCAGGGCACTCGCCTTGAGGATGTTATTCAGGTGGTTCAAGAGATGCCAACCATGCCCTGGGGAGGCTGACTGCTCCATGTCCATGAGGACCATGCATTCCAGCAGCCAATTATTGAATGAATGTTCTACTTTCTCCCATTTCTCCTCCTTCCTATTCTTCCCATCAGACTTGGGCATGTGCATTTCCTCACCAGCCATTTTTAGCGAGAAAACATCAGCATAGTACACACTCAGAATCCTCTCCCACGTTTTAATGGATAAATGGATGCCTGCAGGATCCTCATGATCACTGAAGATGGAATAAGATCCCACCATCCTTACATCTTCCTCCCCTTCCCTTGCCCTAGGACTATTGGCTGTCAACTCTCTTTTTTTCATTCACCTAATCACCCATGAAGGAAGCCGCATAATGTGTGTGGCAGCTCTCCAATAATCCTTTCTCACTTGACTGGATTTCCTGAGCCTCTTGGTCCTACCTCTTCTTTTTCATTTACTAGTCCTCTCCTTCCATGCTGGTTTCTTTTCTGAATGTGGAATGCTGCCACTGCTGCTTCTGCTGGATGCTGAATGTAGTCTGCACCATCCTCATGTCTTCTCCCTGCTAAGCCCCCATACCATTGTCCCTGGAACCTCTGCCTGGTGAACTGACTGCCAATGTTACCTAGGACTCCAGCTGCTCCACCTTCTCCACCAGCTTTTCCAGTGTCTGCAACATACCTGCTAGCATTGCCTTGCTGTTGGTCAATGCTAGTGGTGCCCTTCTTCTGTCCCTTCTGCCTGGTTCCAAATCTGTCCAGGATTTCTGCACTTGACCAGCCTATCCTCGAGTCCTGGGCAATGACTGCTGTTGTGTTGTTTGAGTCTTCTTGGGTGACATTGCTCCCACTACCTGAACAGGAGAGAAAAAGCACACGACAAGCACGCACTAGCCTCCAATTTTTAAACCCACACTAATCCTCCCCCAGAGAGGGGAAGAAGCATGCCAATAGAAAAATGAGAAGGCTAAGAAAACTGCTAAGGATGAATACTCCTGGGAGTTGTGCTATAGTCCCAGTATCCCAGTGCCCAGCCTCCTACAAAAATGTGAAAAAGGAATAGGGGAAACCCTGAACGCCACCTGCCCACTCCTGTGATCCCCCTTGCCAAATCAGAAGCATGGTAGCCTTTATAAACTGCTGTTGTGCAAGTTGAAAAGCTCCCAATGAGCAAACTTTCCTAGCTACTCAGGGTTCTTCACGGATTGCCCCTGCTGCCTTTCCTCCTACCCCAAACCACAAACACTGTGCAAATATGTTGCACAGCGTTCTTTTCTCTGCCTGATACTTATGAATATAGCAGAGATCAAACTTCACAGAATGAGAGACAGTTAATTGAACACTGCAGTTTCCATATTTATGAATCTTATATGCAAAATTCAAATAACTATATCCAAATCCTCTATGATTTTGAAGAGTATACCACATAATTGGTTTTGTTATGTGACTTTAAGTCAACTTTGACTTATGGCAACCATCCCCTAGTGTTTTTTTTTTTTTGGCAAGATTTATTCAGAAGAGGTTTGTCATTGCCCTCCTTTAAGGCTGAGAGAGTGTGACTCACCCAAAGTCACCCAGCAGGTTTCTAGCACTCAAAGCACTGAGCCATATTGGCTCATGCCAAACTTATTAATCACTAGGTAGAGATTAAGAACAATTTAGAACAGAACTACTAACATTCAAACAATCAGCTGAGAAAGACTATCCTAGAATGTGAATATTACTACAGAGAAAGCCCCTAAATGTCAGAATAGCATTTGGTAGACTGGATACAAACAGGAAGGTTTCTGAAAATGACCAGATTGTTCACTGTTGTACAGGAGCATGTAGTCTCTGGTCCCACAATGAAGATTTGAGAGGCCAGTACCAAAACTATAAACTGGAGTCTGGGGCAAATTGGCAGCCAGGACGCAGCCCTCAGCAAAGTTAGTAAATGTTTATGCCAGTCAACACCAAGTTCTTCATGAGCTCCAACTGCACACAAAACTTAAGTAAACAAATGCTTAGGTAGCTTTAAAACTACAACATCCATGAAAAAATTGTAGCCTAGAGATAAATATATATAGGTAAGCATTAATAAGCCCCCAAATGAGTTGACCATATTGTATCTGAACTTAAGGAAATGCATAAATAGGGGTCTTTAAGTAAAGAAAACAATGCAGAATACCCATAATATCTTTTTATAAATCTTTTGAATCTTAAATTCAATGATATAGTCCAAATTAAATATAATACAAAATTGACTAAACAATTAAAAAAAACAGTTTATGGTAGAAATTATAGTCAAGATTTTTAATGATGTTAAAGGCCCTAAAATAAAGATTGAGTTACAATCACCTTGTTCATGCAATTTATATTGAAATTTGAAGAAATAGGAGTGAAAACAGGACCAGCTGAATCTCAGTCTAGTGAACAGAAGACATTTATTGCTTGGAATTTATTAAGAAAAAAGTAGAAAAAGAATTTATTTTGCAGTCTTTGCGCTCCATTAGTCATATAGTTTTGATTGATGAATCTGTCAACTCTGGTTTGTCTTGGTTTCTGATTTTCTCATTTATCAGTTTGTTCCAACCCATTTCTTTATCAATGTGATTAAAAAAATATTAGATGAAATTATTATTATAATGCATCTTTGTTCCAATATACACAATTTTAATGCAGTTTTGCCTAATATCTGCTTGTCAATGTCCCCTTTGCATTGCAAAATCCAAACAAATGCAAAAGATAATTGTGTGTTTGGTTCTTCTATTGCTTTTGGAATTGTGAACTGGTAGCTTTGCATTAAATTGAACCAACTGAATTTCTCCACCAATCCTAATTTTGTCATGAAACTAATAGAAACCTTGCCACATCATGATATCCCTCATCTAGTAGGATTGCACATTGAAATTCTGTAATATTTATCATACTAAGCCACATGGATTTATGGAAGAAAGTTGAATGGAAAATGCTAGCTTGCTTTGCTTTTCAATGTTTTTAAGTTCTGCTGCTTTCTTGTTCAAATACAAAAGGCGTGATTACCAGAAACTGCCTTTAATAAATGAAGTTACAGGTTTCTTAGAAGATAAAAAATAAACATCCTGGTGATGTCACTTCCTTAAAAGGAGAATGAGGATCCTGAGTAATTATATAATGATGTCTTGAAGTACCATCTTTAACCTGTCCTCATAAAATGCAGTTGTCTCAAAGGCACTTTTCAAACACTTGAAATCTGTATGCGTTAATGCATGGGGGGATTGTTTCTATGCATTTCATAGACATTGATTTTGAACATCTGGAAGGAGTTCATATGTCAAGCAAAGGAGTCTTGGGTTTCAATAACTATTTTTCTAAAAGTTATGTCTGTTCCTTATTAACTACTGTGAAGTGGTTCTGGACAATTTCTCTTAAACTATGGATTACACTACCAAAGCAATTATGTTAACACAAAATCTCACATACTCCTTATTCCAAAATCTCCCCTGAGGTACAGTATGATCACAACAAATAAAAGAGTCTAGATGATGTTTGTTTCTTAACAAACTACTTTATGAGACTAGAAATCAACAGTACAAAATAGGCAGCTAATGCTTTTTTGATAGCACTGAAATGTGGTCTACTTTGGTAACAGTTTGTACGCCAGACTTCTAGAAATGTTATGTTTTGTGTTAGCTTTAATGGACATAGTCATAAAACTGGAATTCTGATTTCTTCAAAGCTCATTTGTTTCACTTGTGGATTTGCCATGAGAAATCATTATTCCTCATCACGGATAAGCAACTAGACAGATATCTTCTTGGGCAATGATGTTAAATAATCTAGGTGTAGAAACAATTAATATAAAAGACAGTATAAAAGTATCTTATATACAAAGGGGGAAAGTGTGGCCCAGCAGATGTTGCTGGACTATAGTTTTCATCATTATTTATCATCGGCTACATTGGTCAGGAGACATGGGACTTGCAGTCCAACAATATATCCAAGCCTATAAGTTGATCACCTGACCTTATAAATATGTTAAAGCCCTCATCCTGAAGCTTGTTAATGCATGCTGTAGTAAAATGAAGACCAAATTCATACTAATATATATCACTATATATGACTGACTATATTGGACCTGATCCATACCAAAGGGTCAACAAGGTAGAAGGCGCAGGAATCCTGGGTGGAAGTGATCATAACAGGTACTTAGAAGACCACCTAATTCAGTACCAACCTACATGAGATTCAAGATCAGCCAGGGAAGCTCTGCTTGTAGCTACCAACAATTGGAACGGCTTTGTATGTGGTGGCCCCTTCCAATAAGAGATCTATTTGTTTTCTCAAAAACTTTTATCTTTCAGTTGCCAGTTAAAACCAATTATTTCTAAAAGACTTTGTGGAAGAAGCAAGTGTTTAATTGGTCTTTGGTGCTTGTTTCACTGTTATAATTGAATTTTTGCAAAGTGTTCCTCAAAGTGGTGAGGAGCAAAGAAAATATTGCAGGTCCACCATGTCAGATGGGCTCAAGATGCATTGTTTCAGCAGTTATTTCGTAATTAATGATTTTAGATCTCTGTTACTTTATGTAATTTGTGATTTTAGATCTGAGATTATAGGTATTTGGAATGTGTAGTTTTAACTGTATATTTTATGTAAGTTCCACACTGAGTCCCTGTGAGGAAGAATAAGGTAAAAGAGAGAGAGAGAGAGAGAAAGAGGAGTAGAAGGAGGGAGGGAGGTATGGGTGGATGGGTAGATGGTGTATACGTAAGCAAAGTAGTTTTTGAGATCTTCTTTTCCTTTGTAATGAGCAACAGAGGAAATGAAAAGGATGAAACTAACTAGTGATAAAGTTTGAGGTCAATTAAAAATGAGAGCCAGCGTGGTGTAGTCCTTTGAACTTTTGGACTATGACCATGAGACCAGGGTTTGATCCCTGACTCAGCCATGGAAACCCAGTGGGTGACCTTACTTATGTCACACACTCTCCGCTCCAGAAAACCCTGTGATAGAGTCACCTTAGGGTTGCCATAAGTCAGAAACAGCTTGAAGGCATACCACCACACAAAACCGTATGGCTACTATTAGAGAATGTAGTTGTTACAGCAGAGTCCTCTTAATTGACAACATCCTCTCAGAAACAAATATGTGTCAGTGAACTGCGCATACTGAGTTATTTTCTAAGTAGGCATTCACGCTAATACTGAGTTCATTGTTGTTATGTGTCAGCCCAAGAACATAACATTACAGAATATCCCACTGAGGTGCATTAAAGTCACCACTAGGCAAAAGAAAATGTGTGCAATTACAGGGAGAAACGAAGGAGCATTCCAGTGGGAAACTGATGCTAAAGAACACTAATGCACACCTGTTTGCTGTGAAGAATCTGACAGAAGTCAGGCTGAAAGGGATTCATTTGTCCACCAAGTAAGTCATTAAAACTTGTTGGGCAAGCGGTACGATTTAGTGACACTGAAATGCAATATCCTGCAGCAATTTTCTGTCAGTTCATTCCATTAGGCAGGTGTGACAATTTCTCAAAACAGCATTTAGATGGATCTCTTTGAACAAATGGCAGAGTAGCTGAAAGCAGAAAGTGTTTTACTTCTGAAATATTATTAAGTATGCTACTGTTACCCACACAAGAAATAGGGTAGCATTTTGCAGTCCTGTCCATATTTCAACAATCTATCACCTCAAAACAGTGGTCAGAACTTACCTGGGGACTTATATCTTTGCAAGTAGATTTGCATTTTCAGCAAAAAGGGTTGAGTGGTTTTTGCAATGTCCATATTCAACAAGGGTCTACAGTTACATTACTCCATAGGGGAACCAGCAAAGTGACCATTGTACATTGGAGCCACTGCACAACAGAACTTGATGCACAGGACTGATTGGCACCACATCATATTTGTTGATATCCCTCGTATACTGCTAAAAACTTGACATTATATTCCAGAAGATGAGAATTGAACAATGCAGAACACAGTGATTACTTTCCTTGATCACTAGAGCATTGTTTTTTTGGTTTGGTCAGTGCATCACATTGACACATATTTAGTTTGTGACCTACTAAGTTGTTACCTTTTTTAATTTAATTATCTAAACTATCAGGTATGGAGGGGGAGGGAGCTGCTCCAGTCACCTGCCACAGCTGTGGCATGTTTCTTTTCCTGCCACAAGACTTCCTTGGGTACACCTGCAGCAAATGCAAGCTGATTGCTCTCTTAGAGGAGAAGGTTCAACAGCTGGAGGCACACATCTCAAATCTTCACATTATTAGGCAGGGAGAAGAGTTCTTGGATAGGGCTGAGAGGACCTTTTTGAAGACGGAATGTATGGAAGAGCTAGTGGACAAAGAAGCCAGTTTACAAAACAGGGAGACGGACACTTGAAGGAATGTGACACGCAGGAGTAGAAAGCCAAGGTGTCATACGGAGACTCTCGAGCTAAAGAATCACTGCCAAGTTCTTGACTTTATTAATGACAAAGTGGAACAGCAGGAAGAGGTCATGGAATGTCATCCAGAGGAAATCCAACATCAACGACAGGAACCCAAACACCAGCAGAACAGCATCCAACAGCATCAGCACCAACACTCTCAGCACAAACAAAGTTCAGGTGGCCATGAGGGAATTTGCTCGTCGAATAACCCCGGATAAGCCTCAGAGGAGATGAGTTCTAGTGGTAGGGGACTCTTTGCTGAAAGGAACGGAACCAATCATTTGCAACCCAGATAGAATCAATCGTGAGGTGTGCTGTCTCCCTGGGGCCAAAATCAATGACATAACGAAGAGGCTAACCAGACTGGTCAAGTCCACTGACCATAAACCCGTCCTTTTGGTTCACATTGGAACCAATGACACAGCGAGGGGCAGCTTTCACCACATCATGAAGGATTACAAGTTTATGGGTAGGAAGCTGAAGGACCTTCGTGTGCAGGTTGTCATTTCATTCTTCTCCCAGTGGAAGGACATGGCCCACGAAGGGAAAGAAGAGTCGTGGAGATCAACAACTGGCTCTGAAGATGGTTCCGCCAGGAGTGATTCATATTTTTGGATCATGGCCTCCATTTCCATGAAGATTATCTTCTGGCAAGGGATGGCCTGCACCTTACAACTGTCGCAAAACGGATCAGAAGGTCTTTAACTGGGGAGGGGGACAGTATTATTCTGGGAAAGGATTCAGGGAGTACTGTGAAAAATAGCCCAAATGATATAGATAGGGCAGACCAAGTAGAACTAGAGACCAACAGGGAGAGGGAAAGTAACTTTAGTATAAGAATTCCACAAAGGGCACATCATCTCAAGTGTCTCTACACTAATGCACAGAGCATTGGGAATAAGCAAAATGAACTCCAACTCTTAGTACAACAAAATAAATATGATTTAATAGGCATCACTGAAACCTAGTGGCATGAATCTCATGATTGGAATGTAGGAATGGGGGATATAACCTATTTCACAGAAATAGACCAAACAAGAAAGGAGGAGGAACAGCCTTATATGTCAAGGATGTTTTCACTTGTGAAGAGATCCAGGACTTAAATCTGGGAAGCCAAGTCGAGAGCATCTGGGTAAGAATTAAGGGAGAGAGAAACAATAGGGATGTGATTGTGGGAGTTTGCTACAGGCCTCCAGGCCAGCCTAAGGACATGGATGAAGCCTTCCTGGAGCAGATGGCCACACATTCAAAAAGGAGAGATGCAATGTTAATGGGAGATTTCAATTATCCTGATATTTTTTGGCAGTCAAATTCTGCAAAGACCACAAGGTCCAACAGGTTCCTCTCTTGCCTTGCAGACAATTTCATGGTCCAGAAGGTGGAAGAGGCAACAAGGGGATCAGCTATTTTAGATCTGATCCTGACTAACAGGAATGACCTAGTTGATGAGGTGGAGATGGTGGGATCCTTAGAAGGGAGTGACCATGCTCTTTTGGAGTTTGTCATTCAGTGGGAAGAAGAAGCCAAGTGTAGCCAGACACGCATCCTAAACTTTAAGAAAGCTGATTTCTCTAAACTTAGGGAGTTACTTGCTGAAATCCCATGGTCAAGAATACTAAAAGAGAAAGGAGTTCATGATGGATGGGAGTTTCTTAAAAATGAGATAATGAAGACACAATTGAAAACTGTGCCAATAAGGAGGAAAAATGGCAGGTGTCTAAAGAAACCAGAATGGTTGACGAGAGAGCTCTCAGCTGAGCTAAGTGTTAAAAGAAACATGTACAGAAAATGGAAGAATGGTGAAACCACCAAAGAGGAATGCAAGCAAATAGCCAGGATATGTAGGGAGAAGGTCAGAAAAGCTAAAGTGCAGAATGAACTCAGGCTTGCCAGAGACATCAAAAACAATAAAAAGGGCTTTTTTAGATTTGTCTGCAGCAAAAGGAAAAACAAGGAAATGATAGTATCACTGCGTGGAGAAGGTGACCAATTAATAACAGGGGGAAGAGAGAAGGCAGAACTACTCAATGTCTTCTTTGCCTCAATTTTCTCCCAGAAGGATAGAAGTTCCCAACCTGGGGCGTAGGGAGCAGGTGAGGAAGTGGGGGAAATGCAGGACAGAATAAGTAGAGAAGTAGTACAGGAATATCTGCCTAAACTAGATGAATTCAAGTCCCTAGGGACAGATAAATTACATTCAAGGATATTAAAAGAGCTGGAGTCATTTCTGAACCACTCACAATAATCTTTCAGAACTCTTGGAGAACAGGAGAAGTCCCAACAGACAGGAGGAGGGCAAATTTCATCCCCATCTTCAAGAAGGGGAAAAAAGAGGACCCTAATAATTATCTCCCAGTCAGCCTGACATCAATTCCAGGAAAGATCCTAGAGCAGATCATTAAACAGTCAGTTTGCAATGACTTAGAAAGCAATGCCGTAATCACTAAAAGTTAGCATGGATTTCTCAGAAATAATTCATGCCAGACTAATCTTATCTCTTTTTATGATAGGATTACAGGCTTGATAGATGAAGGGAATGCTGTAGATGTAGCATGTCTTGACCTCAGTAAGGCTTTTGACAAAGTTTCATATGACATTCTTGCAAAGAAGCTAGTAAAATGCGGGCTGGACAGGGCTACTGTTATTTGGATTTGTAATTGGTTGACCGACTGAACCCAAATGGTAATCACCAAAGGCTGCTTTTCATCCTCGAGAGAAGTGACTAGCGGGGTGCCACAGGGTTCTGTCCTTGGCCCAGTGCTATTCAACATCTTCATCAATGACTTGGAGGAAGGAGTGGAGGGCACGCTGATCAAATTTGCAGTTGATACCAAATTGGGAGGGGTTGCTAATACACCAGAGGACAGGATCAAATTTCAAAATGACCTTGACAGATTGGAGAGCTGGGCCAAAGCTAACAAAATGAATTTCAACAGAGAGAAATGTAAGGTCCTACAGTTAGGCAGAAAAAAATGGAAGGCACAAATATAGGATGGGGGACACATGGCTGGATAGCAGTACATGTGAAAGGGATCTAGGAGTCTTGGTAGATCACAAGCCAAACATGAATCAGCAGTGTGATGCAGCAGCCAAGAAACCAACGCAATTCTTGGTTGCATCAATAGGAGTATGGTGTCTAGATCTAGGTAGTTAATGGTACCACTCTATTCTTCATTGGTTAGGCCTCATTTGGAATATTATGTCCAGTTCTGGGCACCTCAATTCAAGAAGGATGTCAACAAGCTGGAACGTGTCCAGAGGAGGGCAACCAAAATGGTGAAGGGTCTGGAAGCCATGCCCTATGAGGAACAGCTTAGGGAGCTGGGCATGTTTAGTCTGCAGAAGAGAAGGTTAAGAGGGGACATGATAGTCATGTTTAAATATTTGAAGGGATGTCATGTTGAGGAGGGAGCGGGCTTGTTCTCTGATGCTCCAGAGACTAGGACAAGGAGCAATGGATTCAAGCTGCAGGAAAGGAGATTCGACCTGAACCTCAGGAAGAACTTCCTGATGGTCAGAGCTGTCTGGCAGTGGAATATGCTGCCTCGGAGTGTGGTGAAGTCCCCTTCTTTGGAGGTTTTTAAGCAAAGGCTGGATGGCCATCTGTTGGGAATGCTTTGATGGGTATTCCTGCATAGCAGGGGATTGAACTCAATGGCCCCTGGGATCTCTTCCAACTCCATGATTCTATGATTCTATACCCATTCCATATTTGTTCATCTGATTTTTCCTGCCTAAATGTAGCACCTTTCAAATATCAATTCATGTTTTTAATTATGTCACAATTCTGACATACAGAATCATAGAATTATAGAGCCTGATAGGGCCATTGAGTTCCCTCTCCACGCCCCCCACCACAATACAGGAATACACAATCAAAGCACTGCTGACAGATGGCCATCTGGCCTCTGTTTAAAAACCTCCAAAGAAGGAGAGTCTACTACACTCTGAGGCAGCATATTTCACTGCCAAACTGCTCTTACCATTAAGAAGTTCTTTCAAGATTTAGGTAAAATCTCTTTTCCTGAAGTTTGAAGCCATTTCTCCATGCCCCAGTCTCTGGAGAAGCAGAAAACAGGCTTGCCACACCCTCCATATGACATCCCTTCAAATATTTAAACATAGCTATCATGTTACCTCTTTACCTTTCTTCTCCAGGCTAAAGATACCCAGCTTCCTAACTTGTTCCTCATAGGACATGGTCTCCAGGTCTTCTATCAGTTTGGTTGCCCTACTCTGCACATATTCCCGCTTGACAATAACTTTTCTGAACTGTGGTGCCCAAAACTGAGCACAGTATTCCAGGTAGGGTCTAGCCGAAGCACAATAGAGTTCTATCACTTCCCTTAACTATAAGCCTATCAATGCAGCCCAGAATCATATTGGTTTATTAGCTGCTGCATCACACTGTTGACTCATGTTCAGCTTGTGATCTACTAAGATTTCTTGCTCCTTTTCACATATACCATGGACAAGCCATGTGTCATCTATCTTATATCTGTGATTTCATTTTCATTTCATATGTTAAGGCCATCTGGAAAACTGATTTTGTATACGTGGTATTAGCTATTCCAAATGTGGTATCATCAGAAAATCTGATGGACATGCACTCTGCCCTTTCATCCAAGCTATTTATAATTATGTTGAACAACACTACACCCAAGACAGAACTCCACTTGTCATTTCTGTTGAGGAAGACAATAAACTGTCTTAACAGTTTGTGTGTAGGTGACCATGTCAAAAGCTTTACTCATCTCAAAATATACTATAATCATAGTGTTTGCCTGATCTACCAAGCTGTAATTCTGTTGGGAAAGGAAAAGGTAAAATCAGCATAGCATGACATATTTGTGAGAAATCTGGTAATTATTGATTTCCTTTCTAAGTGCTCACAGATGAGCTGTTTAACAATGTGTTCTAAAATCTTTTCTGGTATTAGTATTACCTGACCAGTCAGTCAGTATTTGTTCAGGTCCTTGTCCTCGTCCTCGTCCTCGTCCTCCTCCTCCTCCTCCTCCTTCTTTTCTGTTTTTGAAGATGGGGACACGATTTGTCCACCTCTGGTCTGCAAGAATCCTGCCTTCGTTCTCCCAGAATTCTCAAAGATTATAGACAAAGGCTCTGAGATTGCATCTGCAAATTTGTTTAGATCTAGACATGTATTTGCTGAAGCATTTATGTAAATCAGTTGTTTTGTTTATAGTAAAATGGTATCCTGAGCATCTGACTCAATAACATAATCAGATTGCAAGATCTAGAAGTTTAAATGGTAAATTCTGCCAGTCTCAATGGTATTATATATGACTGTCTTCAGACAGACACAAGTGATGAAACACAAAGGTGTGATCCAAGAAAGCTGATTGGTAATTGATGTTTTCATTCCCCAATACCATTCTTCATTAATTTCACAAATCTCTGCAGTATGCAATTGGCTGATTTACTTGCAGCCCATTAAATAGTGAAAAACAGGGCAAAACCATATCAATAGATCTCAGAGAAGCTTGTACAGCACAGTTAAGGATTACCTTTCATGTCTTTCCTCCAAGGAGCCAAAAGTGCTATGCATATTACTTCCTCCTCTCCCCATTGATTTAGTGGACCTATTCTAGGTGGGATTAAGCTTTTGATTTAGGCCAAAGCTTTTGGGGAAAAAAAATTCTACTAAAAGAGAACTCAGTAAAAAACAAACATAAACCTACTCAGAGATAGGAACTAACCAGTTAAAGGTCAATTAAGTTATTAATTAAACTAGAAAATTTCCAGTGAAAATGTGCAACTTGATTACACCTATTTTTTAACCAAAGTGATTGATTTAAGTAGTATTTTTTTTCATTCTAGAGTTAATTAAGTTGTTAATTAATTAAAGGAAAGCATGTACTAAAGAGACATTTTACATTTCCCAGTCTAGTCCTCTTGGATTTCTGCAAAACTACTTCGCTTTTTGTTATTCCCATAGAGTAGGAGAAATTGATGGTTTAGGTTACAATATGCAAACTTTATTTCCTGATACTCTTAGATGACCAAATGGAGAGGAGATAGATTACTATGGCCATTTCTGCTCTACACTGTTATAATGCTATTATTCCACTTTCAACATCCTATGAAATCCTGGGGTTTGCAGTTTTAGGGAGGAGCATTTAGAATTCTCAGCCAGAGAACTCTTTAGCCTCAGTAAACTACAAACCCCAGAATTCCACAGGATGTTGAAAGTGGAATAATAGCACTACAACAGTGTAGTGCAGAAATTTTGGCTTCTGTATTCTTCCATTGTTCTTCCATCAGTCAAAGACTCCTATAGTCATTGTAATGTACTGTGGCCTTTGCTAAATCTTTAACAATTCTGTTTACTTAATTCTACGCACATGCCTGTATGCACACACAAATTATGTATAAACAAAAAGTGCCTCTGTTCGTTCTTTTCTACTACAGGTTGACTTCCCTTATCCAAAACTCTTGGGATCAGAATTGTTCCATATTTAAGATTATTTCAGATTTTGGAGCATGGTTACTTTTTTGAATAGCCCCGCATCTTGTTTATTCTCTACTTGTGTTGAGTATAGCCATTTCTACACTACACTTTTATAGTGCAATTATTCCACTTTCAACATCCTATGGAATCCTGGGGTTTTCAGTTTAGGGAGGGACCAGCCTATGAGATGCAAGGCTGCAGAGAGACTGAGGACAGGAACCCAAGCATAATGCACAACAGAAATCCACCTCCTGCCATTTCACTGATCCTTACTCACTCTCTTTTTGCCACCAGCTGCCCTCTTCCACCTTTGAGGAGGCAACTGTGGTACTCCTCCTTGTTTTTCTCTCAGATCCTCAGTTTCTCTCTTTTTGCTGCCAGCCACCCACTTCTCCTTTCAAAGCAGCAGCTTCAGCATGTCTCAGATCTGAGATACAAACAGGAAGGAGCATTGCAGCCATTGTCTCAAAGGCAGAAACAGGTGGCTGGTGGCAAAAAGATAAAGATTGAGGATCTGAGAGATGAGCAAGCAGGAGTGCTGCAGCTGCAGTTGCCTCCTTAGAGATAGAAGTTGGTGGCTGGTAGCAAAATGTTTGGGGTTTTGGAGGTTTTCAGATTTTGGATTTCCTCATAAAAGAGGTTCAACCTGTACTGCATCAAGTAATGCATTTCTGCAAATTCCAAATATTTAAGGAAGATATTAGCGGTAAACCATCTAGTTATATTAAGCCTTCAAATGGGGCATCATTTTATGCAGATAACAACACATTTGGAATTCTACACTGCCTGTACTTGCCTGTGCCTACAGTATGGCAGGACTGGCATAGAGAATGGGAGATTACCACAGATATAAAGAAACTATTTCTTTGACATAAATGTCACACAGGAGCTCAGTCCTCTTGGTTCTTCTATTTGTCAGCTGTCTGCATCAAATGAATTTCTCCTGATCATTGTGCCCCTATGCCAGGTGTAATGCTATGCAGTGCGCCTGCCATATATGCTGGGGCTCCATTCCAGGAATCCTGCATAAAACAGAAAACATGAAGTGTTGTGTCCCATTATGGCCAATGAATGCAGCTTGCATGTGTCCATGGCACATGCCTGTTGACTATAATGGAATGTAACACTTTGCACGACCTTGAAAAGTTCCAGCATCCAGTCATGTTAATGGAGGATGTGATTTAGCGAGCTCCACTAGATTGTGTACCCCTGAAGCCCTGTGCCTGACAGGGAAATTTCCCCTGTCAAGCAAGTGGGCTCCCTGATACGTGGAGAACTGAAGACTCCGCACAAGCCAAGACTGGGTCTCGCGAAGTATGTGTTTGGGAACAGATCAGTCATAGTGGGTCCTAAGGCTACAGAAGAATCGCATGCTTCAGTGGAGCCAGAGGGGGCAGGGTAAAAGTATTTCACACACCCCATGGACACTGTATTTTCAGCGTCTGGACCTCTTGTATATAAATAGTTTACTTTTCTATATTCTTGCTTGCAAAAGACTAGAAGCCCTTTGCTTGCTGCAGCTGTACTTTGCCTGTAGTATGAGAGCTTCTTTGCTTTTGGATTTAAAGAAATAGTACTTCTTTTTCGTTGGATCATTACTGGTATTGTAAGAGATTCTAGCTAAGTATTCAATGTTTTCTTTTTTCTGTTTCTTTTTTTTAAATTTACTTTTACCTTGAGATTATATATCTTTTTTTGTGTACTTGGATTTTGAAACATTTTAGATTTTGATGTCAATTATGGACTTTTTTTCCTCGAATTTTGAAGGCCTAATTGCCTTTCTTCTGATGTTTGATAGTCTGCATTGTTTGGCTATTACTTTGTGCTTTCAATGTGGATCATAGCACTGGACTTTTACTAATTATGGAATAGGACTTTGTTTTTAATGCTAAAATTCCAAATGTTAATATGGTTTCCTTCCATACGCTAACCCTTCTTATGCATAATGACCTACAGTGAGACCATGAAGCAGATTATTCATTTTCTAGATTTTTAATGGGTGGCAAGTTGATTCACCCACAAATTGCACACAGGCATAGCAATCTCCATTTATTTTACAAAATGCCTCCCGCTCAAAAGCTTTGTTAGACTACTGAGTAATCACAGCAAGCAGTAGAATAACAATGCTATGCTAGCTCAACACCTTGGTAGCCTAATAGTACAGGTTGTTGGAGCTGAACTTACGAGAATGTAGAAAGGCTATAATTATTCAAATTATTCTTAATGCTCATGAAGGTTCAGGAACTGTTGAAATAAGAATAAACCATTGAAATAATACTATTGTGATTATAAAAGTAGACTATTAAAGAAAACTTGTGAAATCTCACAGCATTTTTGTCCCGTCCTTCAGTGCTCAGTTGAGAGGCATGAAACACAACTCTGATTACCCTACTTGGAACACTAATATCAATATCAATAACAATGATCACTATCTTCATTCTCACCATCACCAACAATGACATTGTCCTTGTCATCATCATCTGTATTAAGGCACATGTAATTCCACATGTGAAAAAGTCTTCTGCTCATAGAGAGGCTGTATCATACATGCATCTTAATATTAGATGGTTGTATAAGGAAAATAAAGCTATAAGTACAATCTTCACTGGCCAGGATAGCCAAGGGCCAGCAACCTGATCTCTGAAACAAGCTAACAGTAGAGGGTTCTGGGGGAAAAAAGGAATTTCTGCTGACATAATAGTCTAGAGCCCAGTCCTGACATGCAACAGCCTGTACTTCTTAAAGTTAAGATTATACTAATTCACCACAGAGCTTGGAAAACTTATGTCCCACTAGAGTTATCTGATTAGACTATCCCAGGTCCTGAGATTTTAATGCAAAAACCTGAAATGTAGGAAAACCCTTTTTGATGCCTTGGGGGGGGGTGATTTTACAAGGGTGATGTGGTAAGTGGAAGACCCTATAACATCATTAAGCACGATACATTAAGTATCAAGCACAATGGTACAGAACAGTGCACAATTCAAATTTAAAAAGCCAAATCTAAAGAAGGAGGAAAATATGCATACACAAACTTTTCAGGGCAGCCCTCTCACCCTGAGATTCCTCCTATTTCTCCTGAGGAACAGGCTTGCTACTGATCCAAGTTTAAAATTGTACTAGTACCGTTCTAAATCCTAAACAACTTCCCCACTACCCTGTCCAATTGCTGCAGCCTTCTAAGATCTCTTTGGAGCCTACTAGGAACTGGGACTTTTTGTATTGGTACCTATTATATGGGAGTATATAGCTCCACTTTCATTGGAACGTCTTTTGAGTGGACACTAGACCTATACATATGTCTCTTTGATTTTGGTATATGCTTTAAAGCCAACCGTTTTCTGACTGTTCAGTTCCAGCCACCTTTTTATATCCTTTGGGGGGGGGTCATAATTACTGCATTCAATCATTTCAATTTCAATTGCACATCATTCCAAAATCTTTGCCATAGAGCAAAGAATAAATTCCATAAGTAGATGGACAGACAGTTCTATACAATTAATAGACAGCATTCTGGCTTTTGCACCCAGAGAAGTTATGTACAAACACTGAAGCATATGCCAGCAGCAACATTTCCCAGTGCCAGCTGTAGGCTTTGCAGGGCTATTGGGCAAGATACCCCCAACTGGCTTCATGTTGGTCCCCTTCCTGTTCAACAACATTGTTACCATCAGCTGCTGATGCTGATGCTGTTTTCTGTACAGACATTTGCTTTCTTGCCAAAGAGCCAGTAAACAGGCGCTCTCACTTCTTTTCATTGTCACAGCCATCCCCGCACTCATTCCTTCTGGAGCTGAGAGACAGAGTAGCCCCTGCTGGGTCATCACCAACCGTGGCATATTGTCTGGCCATATTGATCCTTTGGTAGGATGGCTCAGTCTGTTTTTCTGGTGCCAACTACTGCTGCCTCTGAATTCCTTCTTATGATGCGAAGGGAACTCTTAAGTCTGGTCTTATCTGTCTTTGTTTTGCTGGTGTGATTTTTATTGATTTTGATATTTATGTATTACAGTGGGTAGATACTTCAACCCGAGCATTTTATTCCATGAGAATTTATGGAGGAGTGGTCTATACACTGTCACCATCCATTTGTAACTCTCCTGTGCTTTCCTACTGCTTCTGGCATCCTTTTCTCCTTTACCTGATAAATTAATTAAAGATGGAATAGCTGCACTTTTTTATTGTTAGCACTGAAAGCTGTCTGAATTTAAATGATAGTAAAGTGATATAAATCTAGGGCATAGGAAGGAAGACACAAAAGGTCATACATTCTAACTATCCCAGTTTGACAGGGGCTGTCCCAGTACATCATCTGTTGCCCCGCTTTTTCAACTGCTTTTAAAGTGTCCCACTTTCTCTCATCTCTCTCATACTAAACTTGTTGAAAATTGAGTTCAAAATACAAAAGTAGTTTGCACTGAGTTAACTCAAAGGGGCAAGAGGAAAGGAAGGGTGAAATCTTGACCTTCCCTGCGGACTCAGGCAAAAGCAAACTGCTGCAGCTTCTCCTAGCTTGTGCAATCTTCCTTATTAACTATGGCCCTTTCCACGCGAGGCGAGTGAATCGCTCCATGCCGTTACTTCCCGGTTCTTCTCTCTTCGAAGCAATGCAGACTTTTCCTTAAGCCCTTCTGCAGGGCTCCTCTCTTTGTTGCAGGGCAAATCGGAGCAGTGTGAGGTCCGTAGATCCACACTGCTGAGGCTGAAAATGGCAGCTTCCTGTTCTTTGTGGGTCCAGACTGACTGCTGATGCTGACCACGCCCACGGTCCACCCTCTCCTGATTGCAGGCTCACATTGGTGCGAGCCTGCGCATCTGCACAAGTGAGCAGGAATGCAATGGCGTGCTCCAGAAGATTGAAAGACCGCCAGTCTTCACTTAGCGCGCTGGAGGACCACTTTGGGCGTTTTGGATTGGACTAAGGTGTGGAACTGAGGTAAATAGTCCGAACCTAGTCCAAACCAAGTGCGGACGACCTCCATGACAGGACGCCTTGGCCCGTTTTAAATTCCTCGTGAGGAAAGGGCCTAGGTTTAACATCTTGTCCACTCTCTGATGTTGCTTGGCCACATATGTCCTGTCTTTTATCTGTGAAACACTGGGGATATGCAGGCCCTGATGCCCACATCCCTGTTCTGAGTTATCCTGTGCCCTATAGTAAGTTGCACAGGCACGTGAAACCATTTCCACCAGTGCAGCATGGTGAGCTCAGTCACATTCTGAAATACAGTCAGTAGTTTGGATGGACTCCAGAAGTCATTCTCTCAGACCAACACCATAGTGTCTTAGGAGAGCAGGCCCAATATGTTTTGCTGCCTGAGATGGACTAGAAAATGGCACTCATGCCCACTCCAAGTAGCACAGTTTGCCCAAAGCTATGCACCTAATTTGGGCACAGAAAGCAGAAGATCTAAGAGTAATAAGAAATCAATAGTAGTAGCAATAGTAGTAGTAGTAGTAATAAATCAAATTGTTAACAATATTCTTCTGTTTCATGACACTCCACATTCCACCTCATCCCACCTCACCCCACCTCATTCTGCCTAATTGTAGGACTGTTCCTGCCTTCTTTCTGGGCAAGAAAACACAATTTCCTTAAAATATCCCCACATCATGAGAATTGATTGGATATTCAGGCAATCAGAACCACATTGTGCACATTTCATAGCTCAGAGGGCCAAACATTTAGCTCTAAAGAGACTGAGGTCAAGACCTGCCTCTGCTGACTTCACGGATCATCACATCTCCACCTACTGCTGCATACTTTAAAAAAATGACAACATAATGAAGTCCAAGAATGGCGGCTGAAGGGTTCCAAATGAACTCGAGTGACTCTCCAGTTTGCCCATCTTCACTGTCAACTCCTATTGCATATTTCTTTGAATCACATTCACCATTTTGATGGTAATCCAAGCTTTCTTCCCTCCCCACCTTTTATGCTGAAGGTTCATTTTATGACTCATTTTTGCTCTCCTACATAAAATAGCTTTTTCTCCCTTTCCCCCCTTGTAAAAAGTATAGCTGATTAAATCACAAGTAATTGCTCCTCTAAGAGAACAGTATTTTAAATCTCTTTCACTTTGAGCTTTTCAGATCAGAGCAACCACAGTGTGAATCATTAGGTGTTTCAATAAATCCAGATTCTTGCAGCTCTAAGCAAGTACACAATTTCTCCCCTCGTCTCTTCGAGTTAATTTCTCTCCTTACATTGTGCACAACAGAATGAATGCTTCTTACTTTTCAGCATGATGCTGCTTATTCAATAAGAGAAAACAAGAAAGGCAAGGGAAGACAATTAGCTTAGTTTTATTGCAACATATTAAGCACCTGCCAATTGCTAGAGGTAGCAACTTTACCATTCCTGTACCAGTAATCACTAGTTTGATTGTCTCTAAGAGTTTAGGTATAGCATATATTCATATCATTTCCTGTTTATTGGTCATAGTCACACACTCTGGCCCTTTTTGCAGCACCCTCCCATCCCACCATGGGGATGGGAGAAGGACAGGACTGCAACAACGCTTCTGCATGACATCATCAAGGTCTCATCCTTCTCCCATCCCCAGACAGTGTGATTGCAGGTTAAATCATTGATGGGTTTTCCCCGTCAATGTCCTGCAAATGTACCATCATCCCACACTTACCTGTCTTGCAGAAGAGCAGGAAGCACAATGGCAGTGCTTCCTGCCCCAGTGCAGCCTGGTAAAGTACCCAGCAATGCTGTATAATGGAGAAGGTACGTTCATCACACTCCCTTCTGCAGGGAGCTGGTCCCACGTGGAGAGGAGCACTTCCATCGCACTCCCTTCCTGGCAGAGCCACTGCTGGGATCACCACTGAGTGCCACTAGAAGAAGGTAAGCTGTGAAAAGGGCCTCTTCTTCCTTCATCAGTTTTCTGTAGTTTAATCTGATTTTCTTCATCCTTCATTTTCTAATCTGCAATTTTCTCTTTTCTCCATGTTTGTAGAGCCCTTGTTACAGAGCCTCCACCATGAGATTTTATAAACTCTTTAGTATTTTTAAACAACCCTATTTCCTGTATTTTCATAAAGACCAACCTGCTGCTTTTCTGTACTAAGTCTTATATGAGTAGGTATATGATGCTGACTGTTGCTCATCATCTGCTTGGACATACCAATTACTCTGTTTGTGAAGTACACTACCATCTCTTATAGTCCCCAACATCAGCTTTGCCCACAGACTTCTGAGATATACCAAGCAGAGCAGGAAGGTCCAAAGACAGGAAAAGTAAAGTTAATGGTAAACTGCCACTATTGTACATTTTCACTAAAAATTTTGTTAAAAAAAACCTATGTGGATTATGTGTACTTTGCAAATATTTTTCTAAAATTACATTAACTCTGACTTGGTAATTAAATTTACATTACATTATTACACTAAAAAAAACTTACCAAAACGCACATGAAAACTTTTATCCATGATTTATCTCCTGCCCTTCTCCTGTCCCTGTTTAGAACATGGAAAAGAAGGGAATAGCCATATGAATTTTATAAAATCCCTTTTTTCATGCACCCACCCCTCTGAAAAGGGAATGAATGAAGTTGAAATTAATATAAGGAAAAAATGCAAATACAGGAAACAAAAGCTTTCTCTATAAATATGAACTATGAGCCAGATTCTCACTGATGCCTCCTCATCAACAATACTCCATAAGAAATATTTTTTAAGAAAAAGAGAAAGGCTTCTAGACTTCTCTAAAAATTCTTCACAGAAATTGATTCTTTTGTTGTTCCTATGTCTCATTGTCAATGTCCTTCTCCAATAACCTGCATCTTCTCCCTTTTATCTATTCTCTCTCCACCTGAAGTTCTCACATCTCTTGAAGTTCTCACTTCTCTGCATGTCTTTGTATCTGTTCACTCTGTTTTGCCTTTCCCCCCCTTGTACGTTACTTCTCCACTCCGCTGTGTACCTCTAGTCTTGTATGATTCCCTGTGTTCTTTTGCCATATAAACTCTTCCCTTTCCCTGTCATCCCATCCATCTCATGTCCAGGGATTTCCCTCACCCACCACATGTCCACGTTCCCCTCTCTTATTTTCCACAGAGTCTCACCTTCTTTTTCTGCATGCTCTCTCACCATGAGACAACATACCACAAGTTTCTTTTTCCTTCACTTGCCTTCGTTCCCATTGTTTGCCTCCTATAACTCCTGCTTTCTTTCCCCCCAGAAATTCTCTCAAAATTTCGCTAATTTTATTTGGGAGAACTAATTTTCACTAATTTATGGGGTTTTTCAGAAGCCACCTTGGGTCCTACTGTGAGAGAAAGGTGATATATAAATTAGGGATGGGCCAACCGAATCCATGAATACTCGAATATTCAAATCCTGGGAAAGGATTTGAGATTTGCGAATCTGAATCCCTGTGCCAAAATAGGCAAACCGAATCTTTTGAATCCACCAACCAAATAGTTTCTTGGAGAATGAGATGCCTGAAAACCTGGGAGACCAGACACACAAGGGAAGATGAGGGTAGGTGAGTTTTTCCTTTGGAGTAATAATGGCCTTTGCTAACAATATCAGAAATTACATCTGGTGTTGTATTCTAAGATATTTAAATTGAACATTTAATATTTAAGTTCCGCACTTGACTGGAAGGTACAGTCTTGAGATTTCAGGGACAGCTGAAAGATTCCTTTGCATAGCTCCCCTGCAAAGCTCTTTCATACACAGTTCTGGGGTATGTAGTTTTACAAGGTGTCACAGCCTTCTCTGCCAAAGTGTGCTGGTGTATTGTCAAACTAGAAACCCTAGGATACCATAAGGAACTCAGGAAAGAAAAGCCAGTTTTGACCTGGATTATCTCTGTACTGTAGTATGTGGCTCTGTTTACACAGGCAGGAAAATGCGGGATTAATCCACATTTTCCTGCCTGTATAGAAAGGGCCTTCATGTCATTTTCAATCTAGGGAGATCCTGAAGCAAAACTATGACAATTGTCCTGGCCACATTTCTTCAGAGGGAGGTTTGCCTTTGCTAGGCTTTTGCTAAGGCTGAGAAAGTGTATCTTGCCCAAGATTATCATTCTTTCCCTTGCTTCTTAAACCCTTTTTGGGAAAAAAAGATTCGAAAGTTTCGAGATTCGTGAGATTCGTGGATTCCAAGAACCTTCCAGGGATTTGGATCCAGATTCAGATTTGGATTTGGAAAATTCTGGATTCGTCCTATCCCTAATATAAGTATAATAATAAATAAAGAAATAAATAATAAACCATAGTTTGTGTTCTGGCTTAGTTTTTCCTCTTTCTAAAAACATAATTTTATTTAACTACTATTAACACATATGTTCTAATTTGTGATGGTCATAGGCATTTGCTTCCCTGTCCCAGTACTGGAGTACGACTCTCATCAGACACAGCTAACATGACCTATGGTGAGAAAGCATAAGGGCTGAAGTCCAAAACATCTGTCCAATTGTTGGTCCTTAGCGTCCAGTATTCATATGTTTAATATCTTTCATTTTCATTCGATTTCATTTCAGATCTACAAGTGCTAGTCTTTACAGAGCTAAAATAAGACCATGCATGCAAAAGAGAAGTATCAGAAGGCTTGTGGTAACTACCAGAATAGCAGTCTACCTGCCCATCCAGGCAAGGAATCCCAGACAGCCAAATGATACCTGAACATGCCCAAAAGTCATGGAATGCTGTCCGTGGAAGGAAGGAAAACATAACTAATAAGGAGGAATGAAGGAAGATAGAATGGAATATCTCAAAAGGGGGTGATATTCCAACAACAAGAAAAAGAACACAGCACAGAGATTCCACTTGTCTAAACAGATAATGGACATACCCATATCTTGTGGTGCTAAACTCGATATATTCATTGTGTGTTAAGCAAATCAGTTACAAACATTAGCTGATAATATGCTTGCATTTTGTTTCTCAGTTTGTACCCTTGGTTGATGGTACTGGTATACGAACATTGTAACCCCTCTTTGTTGGGAGAAGATTTATACTTATCCACCCCCAGTCAGTAGAACTGCCAATAAATGGTTAATTTTCACAATTGTAATTCAAGGGTGACAAACATAATAAAAGGAATGATGGATCTCCATATACCACAAGGGCATGACTAATGGATTGTCACAGCTATATACTGGTACTCACTGAATCAGAGGGCTGTGCCAGATCTGTACAACATCTAAAGATTAGGTGTTGACATCTGGATGCTATATTATGTGTGATACTGTCATTAAAAATATCACTTTCTGCAATTTGATGACTCTATGATTATTTTGGCATATTACTATGGGGATTCCTAATTGAAAAGAAAGACAAAAGTGATCCCTTCCTCCAGATATAAAAGTAAGGGACATGATTTCCTTTACATCTAAATCATTACAAACTTGGTATATTTAATTTTCAAGACTACTGTTTGCGAGCATTTGCCAGACTGAATTGCAGCATTTTCAGTTGCTAATTTTGAACCACATGTTTCTTCTTGGTTGTTTTCCCCCTCAAGAATCCCTACATCTCATATTTTTTCATATCTGGCCATCATTAATTCTTATTGAAATTCCCACTGTTTTGCCTTCAAAAGTATCCTCATTTTTGTGCCCTCTATACAATGTAGTTAATGGTAATGTTTCAGAGATGCTTCTTAGCAACAAAATCACACTTGTGTGTCATGCTCAGTCATGAAAAAAAAGCAAGAAATATATATATATATATATATATATATATATATATATATTTTAAAAAGTGACAATGTATTTTTAGAGTCTCTCTTTTCCCTTGAGAAGAAAGTTCCCCCCCCATGAGAAATACATCCTTACAGAAAAAGTCATTTCCATCTGATTTATTAACCTAAAACTCCTTTGCCATTGGCTTTTTGCTTCAGCCCATGAAGCTGCTATATCAAGTTACATTTGCAGCTTTTCTAAGTGGAGCTGAATCTTTTTAGGGGAAAACCAAATGCAGATCTATTAGATCATGTACCAAGTATCGCAGAACTCAGAGATGAAATTGTATGGCTGATCTCAAACATACCTTATCTTTGGATTTTTGCAACACACACTTGCACACACACAGACTAATCGATGTGCCTCTTTTAGAAGATAAATTTTAAGATTACTTTCCAGGGAATATCTATAAAAACCACAACATAACAAATACAATTAGGCCAAGAAAAATCTAACAGGGCTGTTCCATGGACAGATCTACTTTCAGCAGTTACTTCCTTCTCTGTGTGCTTTCAAGACTTTTTTTATTTCTTTGTGGGGAGGGACTCTCTAGAGCAGTGGTTCTCAACCTTCCTAATGCCGCGACCCTTTAATACAGTTCTTCATGTTGTGGTGACCCCCAACCATAAAATTATTTATTTATTATTTACAATGCCCCCCCCAGCAAAGACCGCCTCACCGGCCAGGAACAGGGGCCGGTAGGGAGGGAAAGAGGACCCGCACATCTCCCTCGGGAAAAAACTCCGAGAACCCCGCCCCCGGCTCTGCTTCTGCTTCACTCTCTTTTCTGCTGGGGGGGTAGTGTGGGAAAAGTTTCCAGAGTGTCGACCCTGGCTGGGGGGGGAGGAATCCCAGTGCCTTTGTCTTTTGTGCCGGGCGCAGCTCTCCCCCGGAAAAGAAAACCACCACCTTGTGGCCCCCCGGCCCTTCCGCAGCACCCCCCTCCATGGCGAGTGGGGCGGGGGCCGTGGCGAGGAGGGCGCCTGCCCCCCGTGCTGCTGCCGCCCCCCAAACTGGCCCGTCAGATGGGAGCTTCTCCCAGTAGCAGAGAAGGGGAGCGATTTCAGTCCCTTCTGAACAGGGGGCAGGAGGACACGAGCGCGTGGCTCGCACTTGCGCACCACCACTCCTGCTGTGGCGACGCTGTGGGGCAGGAGGATGCGAGTGCATGGCTCGCTCTTGCGCACCACCACCAAGGAGGAAATGGAGCATAAGACCATCGGAAATACATATTTTCTGATAGTCTTAGGCGACCCCTGTGAAAGAGTCGTTCGACCCTCAAAGGGGTCACGACCCACAGGTTGAGAACCACTGCTCTAGAGCAAGTTTTCCATTGTTACGGAAGGATGCAGTTTGGAAAGGAGGAGAAGAATGTCCTCTTATGCTAGTCTATGGTAGGTATGGAAGGAATATTTGAAAAACATTTTTTAAAAATGGTTTTCTTATGTGTTTGGAAATCCTGAGCAGGAAAATTTAAGATGTGTGAAAATCTTTGCAGTTTGAGACTGGTTGTCTGCAAATAATGCATGTCAATTTATTTTTTTTTATTTAACAGAAAATGGTATTTTCATCACAGAAAACAGGTTTCCTATATAAAAACAGTATTTTTTGTGCACAGAACCAAGTTTCTGCACAGAAAGCAGACTTTTCTGTGCAGAAAATTGGCTGCTAGTATAACACTAGATTTAGATATTAGAATATTAGAAAAATTTGTAATGGGTACATCATGGGGTGGTGACAGAGCCAAACAACTGTCCAGACAAGAATAAGAATGCAGTCCCCTGAAAGTCTGTTTAAAGACTCTCTAGAAATACACAGAAGAGAAATTAATTACATACATTCCAATGGCAGGGCTATAGATTTGCAGTTGAAGAAAATGTGAGGAAAATGTACAAAAACAAAAGAAAACAAAACATTTATGGGATATGGAATGTGGAGAGCATACATGCATTAATTGGATCCAGCTTTGGTTTTCATGGTTTCTGTGGATTGTGGTTTCTGATGAGTATCAGGTATTGTTTTGACTGTGCATCTGAGAATGTATGCTCTGTAACCCTGCAGCCATTCTCATGTAGTTTGTGCTCCTGTCAGAGCAACTTTTGTCAAGAAATAATGAGATGTCAACTAGTAAACTTGCCACAGCATATAATGGAAAACAGAGCAATGTGGAAGATGGCTACATCCAAGTAAGCCTTCAAAGCAACTCATAAATATTGTTAACACTGAGAGGTTTCCTTCAGGTTTTTTTTAAAAAAACAGCAACTCAAAAGCAGTCCACTAAGTACGTTTCAGTATGTATTTATTTCCATTGCATCATCTGAATATCTGCTTTTCAAGAGTTCTGGATGTGTTTTTCCTCCCTTCTGGATGTATGTCTTCTGAGATCGCTCATTTGGTTTATAAAGGATTTGATCTTCCATTTACTCCAATAATAAATCTATTATTGAGGTCTTTACCCATTCCAAACATCAGAAATATAGTCTTGCTTCCATTACTACGATACTGTATATCAGTTCAAGCTAGAGCAGGGCTACTGAATCAATTGGATTTTCCTATGAATTGATGACCTTCCCCAATAGATTTGTATAGATGTTTTAAAAAAAGAAGGGGCATTTGTGGAACCCCACAGGTTAATAGCCAGAAGCCAAACAAAAATGCCCAGCACCACCTCCTGGGAACATTCAGCCAAGAAAGACCAGAACCACTGCAAGTCAATGCCCCTAGGTCCCATAACAGACAAACAACCCGGAAAGATACCATGGTTGATGATATCAACTCTCTCTGAGAGATCCAGGAAGACCAAGAAGAAAGGACTCCCCCTGTCCAAATCCCAGTGTAGGTAATCCACCAAGGAAACCAGGCTGTTTCTGTCCCATAACCAATCCTGAATCCAGATTGGAATGGATCCAAGTAATCCATTTCATTCAGAGAAAGTCTTGAGTTGTATTACTACTACCTGCTCTAGAAAGCAAGAGATTAGAGATTAGTTGATAGCTACTATGGCAGGTGGGGTCTAGTGAAAGTTTTTCAACAAAGGTCTTACAATTGCTTCTTTTAGAAAGTTGGAACATAACCCTCATTCAAAGAAGCATTTACAATTTCCACCACCCAATAAGACAGTCCTCCTCTGGCAGCTTTAATTAGTCAGGATGGACACAGGTCTATCAGACAAGTGGTTGGTCTCACCTCTCCAAGCAACTTGTCCAACTCATCATGTTGAACAAACTGAAACTCATCCATCAAAACCAGACAAGTACATGGCTCAGTTGCCTCCCCAAAACCTATCTTCAATGTGGAGTCCAGTTCAGAATGAATCCAATCAAGTTTCTCCAGAAAGTATTTAGTAATATTTTAGTAATACCAGCAGCTCAGGCAGGGAGACAGCTGGACAGCAGAATGGATGATACACCAACAGAATCCCCATCCTGTCTTGTTGCCCTATTGTCAAGTGTATACACTCAAACCTTGGAGATTGTAAGATAGGATACTTCAATAAGGGAATGGATTCAAGGTAGATCACTGCAATTCCTCCTCCCCACCCATCTGATCTTGCCTGCTGCTTCATCCAAGATCCTGGTGTGCTTTCATTTGGCCAATCTGTCATATGGGAACTTTACAACATGAGCTTTGTTTCCCCAAACTCTGGAAAATTTCCACTGGACTCACCCACCATTCAACAGAGAAGAAAAGACACTGAAGAAGGAAAATTATAACTCAAGTTTTGAGGACAAATGCAAAGGAAAAAAGAGAGGGGAATTACAGCCTCTTTAAGAGTAACTGGTCTATGTTTTAGCATGAGTTTTTGTGACTATCAATCCATTTCCTCAGTCATTGTATCTGAGGAAGTGTATTGATATCTACAAATGTTCATGATAAAATATATATCAATTAGTCTTAAAAGGAATATTAGATTCCTTCTTTCCTCCCCTACCCCCTTTTTTGCCAGCAACAGACCATCAAGGCTACTGCTTTGAGGACCAACAATTTCAATTTCAAAAGGAAGTGGCATCCACAATTGCCCCACTCCCAATCTCCTCTCTCTTTCATTACTCAAGGAAGTGCCAAGGGGAAGGGGAAGGAGACAGGGTTAACTAGATACGGTTTGGGACCTTCTCCTGCCCAGTTTGCATTCCTGGTGGCATAGCTGCTTCCCTTTTCTGGCCCCTTCTTGAGGGATGGGGGAGTGAGGAACCCACATTGCAGCCTCTTATTTTGTGCACCCAGGGCAGAGTGCTCCCCCCTCCCATTAGCACACAGCTGAGTCTGCTAACCATTGGGTGTGTCCTGCTAGCCATTCTAGAGTGTTTGAGTAGGTTCACTTCCATCAGTCTCCCTGACCTCTTGTATGTGGTACCTTGCCTCCCTGGCACTGGTGTGATGCTGCTATTTCCCTGAGACAAAGGAGAACAAAAAGAGTACTGAAGAAAGCATACCAATACTAACATGAATTCAGTTAATCTAATTTATGAATCTAAGGGCCTTTCCACCCTACAGTGTTACAGTGCTATTATTCCACTTTCAACCTCCAGTGGAATTCTGGGGTTTGTAGTTTCCTGAGGTGACAGACCTCTCTGGCTGAGCTTTGTAATGGCCCCTCCCGAAACTGCAAGCCCCAGGAGTCCACAGGATGTTGAAAGTGGAATAATAGTACTAGAACAGTATAGTGGGCGAGAGGCCTTAATTGTCTTCCATCTCTTTTTTTTTTTTTAAACAAAACACAAACATTCAATTGTAAAACAAATTATCCAGATAAAATACCAAAAGTACAATATAATATAAAACAAATGGAGAAGTACATGTAATCAAACTATACAAAATTATAAAACAACATTAAGGGAAATTCCAAAATCTTTTGAAAGTGAGAAGCGAGAAGGTTTAAAATATATTTATCCCGTTGTTTGAAGGAAGTATGAACATGCTGAAAAAAGAAGAGAAAGATTTAAAAAAGGTTTCAGGATTCAAGGCAGAAAAGAGACTAAAATATTATAGGTATAACCATCTTGAAAAAGAATTCTGAACTCTTCAATAATAATTATCAAAATATATGGACTAAAATTAAGAAGGATTTGGTATGATAGAACAAGCTAAAACTATCATTAATGGGTAGAATGGCTTCAGTCAAGATGGCTGTACTTCTCAAAATAATGTTTCTATTTCAAAATATACCCATAATTATGAATAATATTAACTGATGAATTTAATTGGCTGATTAACTAAAATAGCAAAAGAGCACCTTGAAGAAAAAGACTGATGCCTTAAATTCAGCTAGGAACCAGATTATATTAAATAAAAATGAAATTGCATTGTATTATATTGAAAATTTTAAGTGAAACATGGAGGAACATGTAGAGGTGGAAGGCATCTTTGAGAGAAAGGAAAGCACTACTGATGAGTTTTCAAGTGCTCCTGACAATGGCTTACCAAGATGAACAGATAAAAAATGAATTTTTAAAAAATGAGGAAGATGATACTGAGTCATTTCATGTTGTTGGGTGTACTTGGAACAAGTGGACCCTAATGAAAACAACAATGGGGGTTGTTTTTCATATCATGTTTTTTCAAGATGACGAGACAATGAAATAGGGTTTTGCATATGTGTGAAAATTTTAAAGGCCACCATGTTTACTTGGTTCATGGTGAAGGTCTGGAAGTACAAAAGAAAGCTGACTTTGAAAGACATTGCACTGCACTATGGCACATGAAAGCTATGATTAATTTCCAGGCTGTTTCCATGTTTGCAAAATCAACACAATGGCAGATGGAGGGAACCCACACAGCAAGAGATTTCCACAAAAGCTGCACAAGAGACTGGCATAGTTGCTCAGGCAAATTATGTCATGTGTGATCTTTTGGCAAATAAATATTGTCCCTGCTCTGAGAACAATGTTGTAAGGGACTGCTTTATAACTACCATAGTATTGTTAGCTCCAGTGACAATGCATTTATTTCCAAGCATGGGTTTGTCATGTACAACAGTGGGTCATTGCAGCCAGGACAAGGTACAAGGCAGCAGTCCCAGAAACAAACTGGAACAGGTTTTGTGTATCACTGATGATGCTATAGATATAACCAGTACATCTCCACTTGTTATTTGAATGACAGGGAGGGACTGATTTGATTTGAGAAACAAGTGCATATGTTGGCTTTGGAAGCAATCCAAGATACTACTGATGGAGAGATTTTTCAAAAGGTTATATGAAGGAAGAACTTTCTGACAGTGAAAGCAGTTCAACAGTGGAACGTGCTGCCTCAGAGCGTGAATGAGTCTCCTTCTTTGAAGATTTTTAAACAGAGGCTGGATGGCCCTCTGTTGGGAATTCTTGGATGGTACATCCTTGCATGATGGGGGTTGGACTTGATGGCCCTTGCTGTCTCTTCCAACTCTATAATTTTATTACAGGCCTGCAGAATATATGGCCCAGGGGCCACATGCAGCCTGCCAAAGGATTTTGTGTGGCCCACATTGCTCATGAGTGTGAAGGCAGAAAAACGTTGCAGCAATTAGGTTGCTGATGGTTTTGAATGAACCTGGCTGGCCATTCCCTCCTCCTTCCCTCCAGGAGGCAGCAGAAAGCCAAGCTGATGCTAACTTTTGCCCTTGCACAAGATGGTGGCAGTTGTTTCTTCTCCTTTTGTTTCCCTTGGATAGATGGTGAGGGTAGAAGTGCCCGGGGAAAGGAGAAGACCAGCTGGGACTGGAGGGGGCAAGAAAGGAGGTGGTATCCTCCTCCCTGAGCAAGCCAACATGGACTGTCACATGGCAAACTGAGACCCTCTTGGAGAAGCAGCTTATTACAGGTCAGTGTCCTCATTCACCCCATCTCTCCTAAATTGTACCAGAAAAAATTAAATTGCATTTAAAGATTGCATTTTAGAATGTAATTTAGGTCTATTCTGGTGTGCACCCTCATAAATTCCATCCCCCACACCATCTGGAATTCCCCTTGTTTATCCTCCATATCAATTTTTTCCCCTTTCTTCATAAATAATACCTTTTTTTTACCACCCCAAATTGTTCCCCTCCCCTTTGATCTTTTGCAAATCTTTTGTAAATTACAGGCTGTTGCATTTCTTAAGGCATAGCTCTCTTGTCTTTCTTATAATCCTATTTACTGGTTTTGTGTAATCACAAAACCACAACATCTACATTATCTCAGTCATCCTAACAACAGGTCAAGAGGGTAAGGTAGTGGCCATTTCTGCCTGTACAACACTTTCAACATGCTATAGGATCCTTGGGTTTTCAGTTTAGGGAGGGGCCTTTAGAATTCTCAGCCAGATTGCAATTTGGCCTCAGGAAACTACAAACCCCAGAATTCCACAGGATGCTGAAAGCAGAATAATAACACTATAACAGTGTAGGGCATTTCCCATGTTATGTATTGGTGGTGGTGGGTGAAGTTTAAGGAAGGAGGTTTCCCTAAGATTGCTGGGTGAGTTTGTGGCAGAGGCAAGATTTGAACTTTTCTGTCTTGGAAAGCCACTGGGTGACCTTGGGCAGATCACATACCCTCAGCCCCAGAAAATCCAGTGATAGGTTTGCATTAGGATCGCCATAAGTTGGAAACGTCTCAAAGGCACACAACAGGAATAGTTAACTGAGTCTACTCTGGTGAAATAAAAGCGTACCCAGAGTTCGAAAGCATTGTTTTTTAAGACTATAACTCCCAGAATTCCCCAGTCAGTAATCATGCTACCTGGGGTTTTGGGAAGTTGTAGTTCACCAAAAGGAACTTTTGTAAAGCTCTTATTTGAAAGGATGTCATATAAAAGATGGAGCAAGTTTGCTTTCTATTGCTTAAGAGATTAGGGGCCTTTCCACACCATGCTGTTATAGTCCTATTATTCCACCTTCATCATCTTGTGAAATCCAGGGATTTGCAGTTTAGGGAAGGGTATTTAGAACTCTCAGCCAGAGAGCTCTTTAACCTCAGGAAACTACAAACTCCAGAATTCCACAGGATGTTGAAAGTGGAATAATAGCACTATAACAACATCATATGGAAAGGCACTAGGACACAGAGGAGGCTTCAAACTGCAGGAAAAGAAGTTCCACCTAAACATTAGGAAAAACTTCCCTAATTTCCCTATTTTATAATATGGTTTATTGTATTTGCAAAATAGTTTAATCATTAATTATACTATAATTTATTTTGCAAATAAAAACATTATTATACCATTATTATAACTGTACTTGGAAAGGTCTATTTGCAGCCTGAAGAAATTTAGCCTATTTAATTTCAGCCCTTACTTACTGCCAAGTTGTGCAAGTCTGTATATATTTAGGTAGTGAAGGAGGAGATTAAAAGGCTTAACTCCATTTGTTAATCCCAATTAGAGTACAATGGATGAGCTGACTACCCAGTTCTCATTGGTTCAGCAGATCTACTCTATTTACATTTAAGAATTTGATCTGTGCTAAATGCCTTCTCCAGAAGTGGTGTGTTAGGGTGCCCTGAATATAATGTGAGTGGCAGGAGTGGTCAAATGAAAAGTAGGTAGGGCACAATAACTTTAAATACATTATTAAATACTCAACACAGTTTTAGTTTATTAAAAAATAAATATTACCCACATCCTCCACCAGAAAATAAAGTATACATGCAGGTAGAGCAAGCACATCCTGGTGACACCAATGGACAGTTTATCTCTCCTCTAAGACAGAGAGATGTTTGGGATTGCTAGGCACGAAGGAACTTGCCCAGTGAGAGGTCTGTTCTCAAAAGTTATGAGGACAACTATATTCATTAATGTCCAAAGCTGTTATATGTGTCTGTGCCTCCAGGTCATCTGTTGACTTATAGTGACTCCATTAATTTCATAGGGTTTTCTTAGGCAAGGAATACTAAGAAGTGGTTTCACCAGTTCCTTTCTCTGAAATATAGCCTACAGTACCTGATATTCATTGGCAGTCTTCCATTCAAGTATCTCAACATTAATTTAGACAATTCCTGCATGTCTTTCTGTATATCATGAGACATATCCTATGCACAGTAACTCACAATCTGAAAAATTAATTTCTAGGTTTGCTGCCCCTTGAAACTCAGTAGAAATTTCTTCCCATCATAACTCATCTCTTTTGGTTTGGATAGGATCTGGAATTTGCCCATGCTTATGACATGTTGTTTTCCACTTAGCATAACAACCTTTACTTTGGGGTTATTACAGAGGCAAGTATCTCTTTTAGCTGTCATTGCAAGTGGTAAAAGTAAGACTGGGCATTTCTCAGGTCTCTCTGTGATATTTTCACATAAACTACGAAATTCATTGTCACAAGACAGTTTGATGGTTGATAACTTGGGTAATAATAGGTGTGATAATGGAGCTTCCCATTATCTAGACTTAGCTAAAGGGGGACACTTCCCTCTTCAGGTAAACCAAGGGTTAATAAGGTGTTGGGATTAGATTACATTTTAGTGTGGGTCAGCATCATAGGTCATGTGGGTCAGCACTGACCAATCAAAAGGTAAGAGGTGAGCATCTTCAGGATGCTTCGAGATACTTCCAAGGAGAAGTGATAAAACTTCTTGGAAGGCCATGTGGCAGAGAGATAACAAAGGGACAACAAAGAAACAACAAAGGAACTGCCAGTAGCAGGCTGCAGGCCGTAGGCCTCGCCTCCTGGCGTCTTCCTCGTAGAACATCTAAGCTATGAACATCTGTGAGTACTAGAACTAGTTATCTGGTCGCGTTAGGGACTTTTCTGTTATTTTGGAGCTGGCTGATCTAAAGAATGTATCTGTGCTTTTATATCTGTTCTTTTTGTAACTACTTGTAACTAAGCGTGCCTGGGAGAGGGGAGTCTCCCATGTGTGTTATTGCCTTGTACATTTGCATGCCTTGAATAAATACTTTCCGTAAAAGACCCTGTTTCTCTCCTTCCCACGCCAACGCTAGATAGAACTTCCCATTCAGAGGAGGTGGGGGGAAGGGACAGCCTCCCACTGTCCTGTCCTGTAATTCATAATTCAGTGGGTGGCGGTAGCAAAGATTAATATTAATCACGTACGGGAATGTACATTCCAGTTTCACATACTGGAATTCTACATTTCAGTATCACAATAGGAGATTAGATAAAGCATGAAGATGGCCATTAATGGCTAGTAATCAGGATGCCTATATTATCACTTCCAGTATCAGAGACATGATGGTTCTGGGGGGAGGGGAATTAATGACCCAAATGAAATTTTCCTTTAAATGTCCGGCACTGCAGTATCTTAAAACTTTAGCTGAGCATGTAGAAATAGAGCTTAGGAATCCAAAGAAAAGGGCAAAGTAACTGAGGAAATGCAATGCAGCAAATATAAGAGTTTTAGGCATAAATTTTCATTGTCTCACTCCCTGCAATGGTAGAAATTTGGGGACTGAAGGAAAATCTCATTGGGGGCAGAATTCTTATTTTGTGGCAATGTGTTCATTCCCCCTTCAGATACTTCTGTATATAACCTGATGGTGAACATGACATGGAGGGCCCAACTGCACTCATGTCCTATAGGGGAGCCTCCCATATGCAACTGCATGGCTAGTGTGTGGACAGGATGCTGGGATAGATAGGTCCTTGATTTGATCCAGGAGGTCTCCTTCTCTTCTCTTTTCTTCTCTGTGCTTTAAAATATATTGCATGCTGTTTGTTTTCCTCAGTTGTGAGTATGAATGATTTATATTAATTTGAAAATGGAATACCACTCCAACTTATTGGTCACTTTAAAGTATTCTAGGGTGAAAAAAATGGTACAGTCCTACAAGAGTGTCTAAATTTAAATTTTTCCAGCTGTGGTCCACTTGTTGCCCACTTGGCATAGAACATATCTGGACAGTTCCATTATCTTCATTGACGAATGAATCAAACTTACACGTCAAACTGGCTAGTGGTCTTTAGGCATCCTAACCTAGGTTTCAGACATTTTTCTCTCTCTATTACACCATCCGGATTTTTTTTTTTTCAGAAGTGGGATTAAGATATCACTAAAAAATTTATAGAATCCTCCATGGAAGCCAAGGACAGCAAAGGACTTCCTTTGTTTCAGTGTGCTGATAGCTTTTATTTCATCTTCTTTCATAAAAATGTCATCTTCTTTCATAAGAATTATCTTTAAAGAACTTTACTTTCTTCTGTATAAAAAGGTAATCTATACATTGGTTATTTGAAGCTCTTGAGATCTAAACTTTTTCTTTTTGTAAAAATAACAAATAAGGAGTCAGAGCCCTACTGTGTATTAGTTATATGACTTTCCCCCCGCTTTATTGTTAAAACTAACAAAAAAAATTAAAAAAATCAATTTATTTTGCCTCCAAATGCCCCAAACACCCTATAGAGACATTTCTCAACATGTTTTTGGGCCTTCTTGGGCTCCTAGAGGGCATTTTGTGTCATTTTTAAGCAAAAAAATGTTTTGAAAGATTCTGCAAATTTGTTTACCCCTGGTGAGTCCAAAAGATTCCAAAAATTGTGGTAATGCCCTCCACACCCCCTACAAGTCATTTTGAGGCATTTTGGAGCAAAAAGAAAAGAAAAGAAAGAAAAGGGGGGGGAGGAAATGCACTTTTTTAAGGAGCCCTGGGGACCAGAAAAATGGCGATAGGGGACTGCATGCAACCTTCAATCTTTGGGTAATCCCTAGAGTTTAAAATGCAGTCAGTTGAAATATGTATTTTGCAGCGCTTAAAAGGAGAGTTTTTTTGTACCCCAGACCACATGATCTCCAGACAGGCATCTTCAGTGATCACCTGCCAGCAGTTGGCTGCATTTTTATTTTCATCCATGGCATGATCCATTACTTTGTTTAAGGAATATACATATGGCAGTATGATTGCCCCCTGGCTAAAATCTATACAATTGACCCAAAGCATTAGTGAAAAAAATTCATGGCAATGTTCATTTGCAGCATATATGGAACTTGAAACTGAGATTCAGTGTAGCACTGGTAGAACAAAAAGCCCCCCAATTATATGGGATCTCAGGGTAGTGAATAGGAAGGAGGCATCTCTTAAAAGGAGCAAGGAGGTGGCTGTTAAAATATACCATATTTGCTGGCGTGTAAGATGCTCTAGCATATAAGATACACTCCATTTTCAATCAGTATTTTCCTGGAAAAAGTGTGTCTTATATGTCAGCAAATACAGTACTCACAAACATATTCTACCTTAAGCATGTTCCACCTCAGTAAACTTTTTCAGCAATCTGGCCTGCTTCTTTCTTTTTTTCTAGCTTACAGAAGAAGGTATTGTATATCTCCTGCTGGATCCTGACCAGTATTTCTACATGGTTATCTAGTTTACCTTGGAGGAAGATAGGCCTTCCCAAGGTGTTTAAGAGCCCATGGACTTCAATGGCAGATTTTTTTTCACTACTATATCTGCAACAGCCCTCTCATCTTAGAGTCATAGATAGATGAACCATACAGAGGTCCCACACCCCACCCCACCCCACCTTGGGTGCTTCATTATGCAATAACCTGAATCTTTCAGTTCATTCCCTGAAGTAATACCCCACCTGCTTTCTCCTTTCTTATAACTAGTTTCATTCTAAATTTCTTGAGCTAATCAACCCATTCACATCACATAAACTCTTTCTGTTCCATTACCTCCTCAGGCTTCATTGGTGGGACCAAGGGAGAGGGTCTTCTTGGTACCTGCTCCAAGACTTTGGAACTCTCTCCCTAGAGAGATCAGGATGGCTATTTCCTTATTCTGCCAGGTTTTCAAGAACTGACGGAACTTTTAATGATGTGCTGTGCCATTTTGTTGATTTTTTTAAAGTGTGTTTTGATTAATTTTAAATGGTTGTAACTCTATAGATTAAGGGCATGTATGCATATTTGATGTCTTTGTATGGTTTTAAATCTGAAATGTTTAAATAATTTGTAAGCCATTTTGCATCCTATTATTGGAAGGAAGGTGGGATGTAAAGGAATAAAATAACAACAACTTCTAGCATGTCAGCTTTCCTCACTAGTATGAGTTAATTCACCTTTAGTATCTTTTAAAATGCTACCTTTGTCTGAAAGGGAAAAATAACCCTGTACCCAGGGCAATCTCCATTTTGTCTTCACCTCCTGGATTCTCTTGACTCAGATCATTATGTTCTAAAAACCATACACCATGTAGTATGTCAGCATAGTTTTGGTTCCCAAGGCCATTTCTGCACTAGCCTGTTAAAATGCTATTAATTCACTTTCAACATCCTATGGAATCCTGGACTTTGCAGTTTAGAGAGGGGCCTCAAAGCCCCTCTCTAAACTGCAAACCCCAAGATCCCATAGGATGTTGAAAGTGGAATAATGGCCCTTTTCGCACGGGCCTTTTCTTGCGCGACAGCCACGTGAGCCTCACGGGAGTGGGAGCGTCGCTCCGCACGACGCACTCCCATTTCCGCCAGGCTTACAGGGCTGAAGTGGCGCGAGCGCGGGTTTTTTGATTTTCGCTTCCAAGCGAAAATCACCCGCGCTCACGCAACGCTCCTGGCGCCCGCGCGCACTTACCTCTCGTGCAGAGCGTCCGGGAGCCGGCCGGGTTGCGCTTCCTTCCCTCCGCACCTGTGGAAGGAAGGGACGGGGCGGGGCGCTAGCGCGACGGACGCAACACATCCTGCTTCGCGCGCGCGCGGGGGGTGGACGGGACGAGCGTCTTTCTCTCGCGCGCGCGCGTGGGGGGGCGGATGGGACGAGCGCCTTTCTCTCTCTCGCACGCGGGGGGGAATGGACGGACGCGCGAGCCGCCGCCGCCAACTCCGGGAGGCTGCCGCTTCCCCGCTCGTTCCTTCACCTGCAGAAGGAAGGAGGGGGGAAGCGGCAGCCTCCCGGAGAAGGCTTCTTGCGCGAGCCGCCCTCCCCCGCTCGCGCGAGAAGACTTAATGCGAAAAGGGCCATAGCACTGTAACAGGCTAGTACAGAAATGGCCCAAGTTTCCCACATACCGCATGGAGCACTCTTCCTGTAGGCAGAAGGAAGAAGGTGATTAACCCTGATTACTCCTCATCTTTGCAATACCCTCTGATCTTTGAGAAGCTGCTTCAGGGAATCAATCTGTAGCCTGGAAAAAGATTGACACTATGCAGCATTAATGTTTGGACCCAACAGCACTTCTTTCCAATTGAGCATTTAAGACCTCAGTGCTATTATTATGGAAGCTGATTTTATATGCTAACTGAAATAAAGACAGAGAGATAGGGCTGTTTTATTTCTGAGTATCCAAAAATCAGCAGTCATTAAATCAGTATTTTCTTCCAAATTTTTGATCCTAATCTGCAGAAACAAATTACAACTGTCTCTGACTGTTAGATGTTAACATTCATGCAAAATAGTTCCTTTAGAAGTAATTTCAGCTAGAATCTTCTGATCTCCCAAATCCATGTCTTTCATCTTCATTCCATTTGAAATACTTCTGGATATGATGCAACACATTTGAATTCGCTTGACTTATTAACTCAACCACCATAGCAGGATGAGAAGTCAGTGGCATTTCAATTAGAACAAAATACATTTACTGCTGTCTAATCTAAAGAAATTAAGCCTGTTGTAATTCTTGCTTATACTTAATTAAATGGTTCCTGTATCTGAACTCTTTTCAACCTCTGTTTTGATGTCTTTTCTTATCAAAGGTGGCTATTAACTCATTTCTATTTCATTTTTGTCCAACATATTGACTTTCTGACAGATTGTTCTCTCAAGGCATTGAAAAGAATGGTGTTTATGCCAAGCAGAATATGAGGGAAGCTGAAAAGTAATAGGAAATGGAAGGGCAAGAGAAACATTAAGATCTGATCCGTCAAATTTGGAAAGTTATTAAATGTGTGCCTTCAAGTTGATTCTGACTTATGGCAACCTCATCCTGGGGCTTTCTTGACAAGATTTATTCAGAGGAGGTTTGCCATTGCCTTTCTTTTAGGTTGAGAGAGTATGACATGCCCAAGGTGGGTTTCTCCTGGCCAGGTTAGGATTTGAACCCTGGTCTCCTAGTCTAACACTCAAAACACTAGACCATACTAGGTCATTGTGTGAGATAGCAAGGGCTAAATCTAATTGCTAGTCATGGCTAGAGTAAGTTTGTTGAATCACTTGCTGAATGGTAAGCTGACACCTATGTAAATCCCACTGACTCCACAAGTCTTACTCTAATTGGAACTAGCCAGTGGACATAGGCTGGAATCTCTGTAAATCTGGAAGCATTACAAATGTAATTATTTCCTTGTATTACTTCTGGAGTTCTGGAGAGGTGTTTTTGAATATGAAAGACAAAGAAAAAAACATGAAAATCAGCCCAAAGGGAAGAAGGTACTGCTCTGTAGGATTCATGGAATGAATCTATGAACATCAATGCACTAAAACAGCAGAAGTGAGGTGAAGAGTTTGGGGGGAAACATGATGGTGGATGAACTTGGGACCGCTGCACCATTATTGCACAAGCCCTGGATGTAGTGGTGCAGTTCCAAGGGAAAAAATATGCATCTGAGGACTAACAATGAGTCTTCCATTAACCCCAACAGCAGCATAAGACCAGGGAAAGTTCCCCTATACATCAGGTACGCTATCAGTAAGTCCATGTGGAAGATAGGACCTAGTGAGGATCATACAACTGCTGCTCCTTGGGTTCATTTTGTTACCTGTCTAGCCAACAGAACACTTTCATTTTTTACCCCTGGCCCTAGATTGTCATATTACCTGGATAGTTGCATTTTACCCAAATTCTGTGCCAATCACACTCATGCCTATTTGCTTAGTCATGACCCAGAAAGCAGATCTGTCCCATCTTCCAACTTTTTGACATCATAAGGGCCCACCACCTGGTCTCAGGCTTTGGCTCCAAAATCTCAGGGCATGGAATGCTGCCAGCTTGCTGATCTATTCTAGTGGTTCACCTGGCATGGCTTAAGGGAGGGTTGCACCAGGAGTTTGCACTTTGCGTTCCATTCAGCTGTTTGATTTTTCAGGATCTCAAAACAGCTTAAGCAGAGCATGCTTCATATGCTGTGGGGGCGAGAGGTGCATCTCCTTCAAGTCTTCCCTTAGAAAATAATTTTCAAGAGGAGCATAAGGCATTGCTTTTTATGTTTCAGAATTGGGTGTACTGAAAGGGAAAATAACAGCTCCGATGCCTGAAATGCTAAGAACATTAAGGTCGTTATCACGTAGTCAGCTTCCTTGTCTCACCTAAAGAAATCGTGACAGCTAGACAAAATATGTGCTATCACAAGCCTTTCTGTAAACAGGAAGTGGATATAAGTGACTGACAGATAATTAATTTTTGTCTGTGGAAAAATCATGTTATAAATATCCCTTGATGAAAACAACAGCTAGCCAAGTCAATCTGTTATATTTAACTATACTTTTTGGAATGACGGCAAATGTTCATACTGAAAAGAAATATGTCCATGGAGTATGACAACTTCATCCTGAAATTCTGCTTCTGAGTTTGGCAGTATTAGAGGCAGCAAACCACAGTAGATCTAAGCTTCTGATTTTGTGGATTTTCTAAAATGGAACTAACTTTAAAAAAGGAGGATGCATGCCCCTTTGGAAGAGTACAGATATATTTCAGTAAAATTTTTACCTAAAATTGAGTCCTCCTTCATCACAGAGCCTTTCTCAAGGATATCACTCTGACCTCTCATCCCATCAAGTTCATCCAAAGCAGATTTCACATCTTTTAGTCATAGACAATCTGAGCAGTACTATTCTTGAGTTACACTATCTAAGACGTTCTCAGATTTAGTGGTAGCCTCGCTACACTTACAGAATCAAGATATAGCACTGCCATAATGGATATGCTCTGGAGGAATTGGCCAGGTACAATAGTAGAACACTCTGCCAGGATAGTATTTCAATTTCTGCCCCTGGGCCCCTGGCTGCTGAACAAATAGACAAAAATATTTTTAAAAATGAAAGGAAAAACTCACAGAAGTGCTTGAAAATCATGCTGGTGGGCCCTATTGTTCATTTAAAGCATGTATTGCCATTCCTGGGAGTCTCTGGGAAAGTCAGTTCAGCCCTCCTTTCTCTTTGAGGGGAAGCAGAAAAATAATCATCCTGGGGTGTAGGGGAAGCTTCGCTTATTGGATGCTTCAAATACAACATTGGAGCACTGAAGACTCCATGTGGCCCCAGGGCAAAATCCCACCTTCCACTATATACATTCAGATTCCAAAATGGTCTTAACCAATAGCAAAACTATATTTCAAGCCTGGAATTGGAGCAAAGATTATCAAATCCACTTGGGGAAATAACCACCACTACATCAGTGACTATCCCCCACCATATGACCATGAGAGACTATAGGATAGGATGTAACTCAGGGGTCTCCAACACGGCAACTTTATATCCACCTGTCTGCTAAAAGGAAGACGGCAGGGAACCAGGGAGTTAAGTGATGACAATTAAATTTATATCCACATTTCTATTGTTTATGAGAGAGAGTGAGAAACAGGTTGGAGTGGTGGAGCATGGTAGATAGGGACCCCTTTCCACACACTTATTTGAACTGTAAGGGGCTGGCACCTCAGGAGACATGAATGGTATGCATGCTTCTGAGCTGCATCCCATAAAAGGGGTGAAATAAATGGGTTAGCCTTAAAGGGGCCACCTAAATCCCTTTTCCTCCCCAACCCCCAGCTTTCTTAATACTGAAATAGATGAACATGGTTGTCTCTTTGAAAATTGTTTCTTATAGATTGTATGAGGCAGACAGCAGGGAAACCTGTCAGGGCTTGAAGAAGGAAAGAGGACTCTTAGATGCTGCCAACCAAGGCCAACCTATTAGCCACAATATCAGGAGAGGGACACAAAGAGATGAACCAAATGAACTGGCTATCCTATATCACACTCAGACAGTTATACAGTTGCCAGGTGTCTTGCTTTATGGAAAACAGTCCTCTGTTTGCATGGTTGCCAAATAACAGTACTCTGTTTTAAGAATAGAGCCAGCATGATGTAGTGGTTTGACTATTGGACTACAACCCTGGAAACAAGGGTTTGATTCCCCACTCAGCCATGGAAACCCACTGAGTGACCTACTCTCAGCCCCCAGAAAATCCCAAGGTAGGTTCACTAGAGGGTTTCCATAAATCTGAAATGACTTGAAGGCACACAACAACAACAACAACAGGAGCAGTTTTAAGAATAGGTAACACATGGCCTCTGGATCACTTGCGCCCCTCTGGTATTTCTGCAACCTTTTACCTCCATCCTTGCTATGGGAATTTTTACTTTGCCACAGGCAAAGGATTACTGTCTGTTCTACCAATGCGCACAGCTCTGTCAAGGCTGTGAGCCTTTCAAAATCACATTTGTGGAATGGTCTTCCTTTGGACCTCTGGCTGGAGGAGGATCTCACCCGTTTTTTAAACGGATGAAGATCCTCCTCTTCGACTCTCCACCTTAAGCCATTGAGATGTGTTTAAGACGCTGAGATGGGTAGCGACTGGTGGGATGTTGGGGATTCTATGCCATGTATTGTTGAGTTTTTTTGTTTGCTTTAATGTCCTTGTCCCTGATTGTATATGTCGGTGTTCCACCCTTTGGTGTACAGAGTATTATAAATAAACGTTGTTATTATTATTGTTGTTGTTTTGTTGTTGTTGTTATTACCACATCAAAATTTTCTTTGGCAAATGTTACATGTGAAGCTGAAGGCTTGTGTGTGTGTGTGTACATATGTGTGAGGATATGGTTTCATCATCATGAGTTCATTGGCTCCCTCCTAATGTAGGTGGACTGTGGGTGTCATCAGTGTCATCAGTAACATAGTCCCTGACTGGTGGACATTGGCAGTATTTTCAAAGATGCTTGTCCACATGTTTGCTATCTACACAGTTTTCTGAGTTCCTATATTGTACACTTGCCCTGCTCCTCCCTGACTGAGTGCATACCGACACCCATTTTGCCAGCAAAACCAGAAATCTATCCCCCACCCTCCCACCCCAGTATAATTCAGTACTAGGATGGCTTCAGTTTTATGTCTTGTGTGATATGCAGTGATTGCTGAATGAAATGGCTGGGGTGTAGAAGAGATATTTGATCTTTCATGATTCCATTTCATTTGATTATTTAATATCCAACAAACAACTCATTCTAGTTAATTCTTGGAAAAATAAAATGACAAGGAGCAGTCAGAAAGCAGCTGCCAAACAACCATGCTTCACAGAGGTATAGCTACATGGAGAGGAGAATAAGGGCATTTTCCCTCTTGATAAGAATTCTCCCTCTTCAATAAAATTTTCCTTCAGTTCCCAAATTCATAGCATTGCAGAGAGAGAGAGAGAGATTAAAATTCGTTCATATCTAGAACTCTTCTATTTGCAGCATTCACATTCTCTTGGTCACTTTGCCTGTCCTATTTCTTTGGCTGCCTAAACTCTTATTTCCAAATGCTGAAGTTTTAAGTTACAGCAATGCTAGAAATTTGAGGACTGAAGAAATATTTCAGAGGGAACAAAAATCTTTTGTGGGTGGCCATGCCATCAGAGAAGGTACCTGCATATTTTCTTGTCCTTAAAAAGAAAGGGGCCTCAACAGATCAAGACACTGGTTGAGAAAATGGACAACAGACACAAGATCATTGATCAAAAAGACACAAACAACCCACTCCCATGTTGTTTTTTAAACACCCATATACCAATGGTCACAGATGTTATAATTTGCTCCAAAATAATTTGCACAATTTGCAGAACTTAGCTGCAAAATATACTGCTTTCTGCATGAAAACATAATTTTGGCACAAAAATAATTTATTTGGTGTTAATTTTTTTCTGTTTTTGTTTTGCAAAAAATAAAATAAAATCCAAGAATGTGAACATTCATTGAAAAAATAGTCCAAACTCTTACACTCTCATCCAGTGGGCAGAAAACATTTGAAGTTATTTGTACTTGTGTATCAAAATGAAATAAGTATTTACATTCCTGTATATACATTACATGTATAGAAAAATGTATCGAAATACATGCTATTTCTAAGTTGTTCGCCGCCTCGATCCATATGGAGAGGCGGGATACAAATAAATAAAATAAATAAAAATTCCTGTGCCTAAGTATTCATCAAAAAGATTATGTGGCCATTTCCGCACTGGACTGTTATAGTGGTATCATTACACTTTCAGCATCCTATGGAATCCTGGGGTTTGCAGTTTAGGGAAGAGCCTTAGAGGCCCCTCCCAAAACTGCAAACCTCAGGATTCCATAGGATGTTGAAAGTGGAATAATAGCACTATAACAGTATAATGCGGAAAAGTCCTTTGTGTAGGGCTACCAGTTTGGTTTGGAGCCTAACACTGTAATTCAGGGCCCAATCTATATGGATCCAGACCCCAAATCCAAATCAAGCTTTAGGAATGTGGACTGCCAGCCTTCCTTAATTGATTTGTAGTGGCTAAGACCAAAAGGCGATTTTTTTAAAAAAGTGTATACATCTACAAAAAAGTTAGAGGCATGGTAGGTCCTAATGAGAGGATTAATTCAGTCCCATTTCAGAGAAGTAACTCAAGGGCTCATGACCTGCTCATCACCTGTAAAATTCACCCAAGTACCAGTCTACTATGTCTGTTAAAAGTTTAAGTATGATAATTATAATGATAGTACTAATGTCCATGTGAAAGCAAGTGCAGTATAGTGGTCTGAATGTTGGACTAGGAACTAGGACTTGAGAGATCAGAGTCTGAATCTCCATTCAGCTATAGAAACCCACTGGATGACTTTGAGCCTGTCACACACACTCAGCCTCAGAGAACAGCAATGGCAAACCTCTAAACAAATTTTGCTAAGGAGTTCCCACTAATGGTTTGTTGTTGCTTTATTCTATCAGCCAACCAAGTGGTGAGATTCAGTGAAGAAGCATAAAGAAGGGAGGGGTTTTGAGAACTTTATTGTCAGCAGTCCGGCTGGTAACATCCTCCTCCTGATCTCCCTGATCCTGATCTGAGCAGGCACTCGATGCATCCCGGTGATGGCCCCATACTCTCCTTATCCCACTCTTCCATGGTTGCCTGCCTAAGCCTTGGGGAGAGGTTGACAGTTGACCCTTGCTGCCTGCCTGCTTTGACTTTTCTTCTTCCCAGCAAGACCACTTGGGACTGCCTCATAAAATGTTGCAACAAACTGCTCAGGAAGTAAAGGGTGTGAGTGTGTGTGTGCATGTGTGTAGTGTGTGTTTAGAACCCTTGTTCATTCACTGCAGGTAACAAATGCAGGTAACACTGCAGGTAACAAGTGAAAGCAGGTAACCGTTCTGGAATCTGCTCATATCTCAAAGTGGTCCTAGGTAATGCTTTGCCTTTTCTGCGATAACTCAGGCTTCCTACCTTCCACCCAACATCAAAGTAGCAACAACCAACACCAAAGTGGATAGGAGGGAGAAGGATAATTTCACTACTTAAAAACAAAGAGATGTATTAAACAGATAAATTAACAAGAAAGTTGAACAGAAAATCAAAAGAAGCTAGTCAACAAAACAAAAGAACATTAAAGTGAGACCAACTCAGATGAATATCAACCACCACCCGTCCCTTGCTACAGCTCTTTTGCAATGTGCTACTAACACACAACAAAGAGATGCCAGGTGGAGATAAATGATTACATACTTTCACTTAAGCACCATGACTGGAGAGGGCTGGGGAGATTCTTCCCCAGATTTCAAACAGAGTTTTCAATTAGCAAAGCTCTCTTTCACCCCCTCTGCACCATATCACTGTGGCTTCATATCACAAGATGTGTTCTTTATATAGTGATGATGGACACACACAGTCAAATAAAATAGTTAGCCCCAACTTGAACAGACATATTGATCCATTGGGATTTACCTGTGTCACCATTCAGCAGTGGATTCAATGGATTTGTTCCAGCTAAGACTAACCAACAATATTTAGGCTTCATTGTCTGGCTTTTTCTTCATTTTTTAAAAATGTCTGCATATGAAGTGATTGGTGTGAAGTGCCTCAGACTGTGCTGTTCCACTCTGGAACTGCACTAGATCAGTCCCTTCTAATTTGGAGCTTATAAAAATTGGTCTGAATCAACACAATGCACTTTGTTATTCGAATCAGTTGCACAGTCCTATTTATCACTCTTGTTATTTCTTCTGTAATAGATCAAAATTGCATAAACTTAGCCTCATCTGATTTAATTTCTCATCTCTTCCAGACCAAATGCACATCCTTTATAAATGCTAAAAGACATACAAGTAGATATTAGGTAACATTAGATCAACAAAGGCAATATAAATAATTACACTGTAAATATTGTAATGTGAATGAAAATCCGTGGAATTCCACCAGTCTTTAAGTGTTTAAGACTGGCACATTTCATTCATAAACTAATCTCTTTTAGTATGTTGTGAGTTTTTCTATAATCTGAAGATTTATTTATTTGGACTTCCGTTGTATTTTGGAGATATTCCATTCCGGAAACATTCTCTGGAGTTTAACATTCCAACTTTCCAACAACAGGAGCTTTTCACACTGCACAATTATAGCACTATGTTTACACTTTAACTGCTACCGCAATGTTCTATGGAATGTGGAGGTCTGGAGTTTGGTGAAACACTAGGGCAGGTGTGGGCAACCATGGAAGGCTAGGTGGCCACATTGGCCTTTCAAGAGAGCTCAGAGTGCTTTCCCCCTCCCATGATGCCTGCTGTTGCAAAAAAAAAAAAAAAGCCCCCAGATGCATGGAGGCATGTTTGGATGCCTTCCCGGGCCCCTCGAGGGCACTTTGGAGCAGGGTGTCTCTAAATGTGATGGAAATGCCCTCCACATTTTTGGACAATTCAGAGCAAAAGAAATTGACACCTGGGGGGTCATGAGGGGCACAAAAACATTCCTGGGGACACATGTCTAAGGACTTTGTCCAACCCTGCACTAGAGGTTTCTGGCTGAGATTTCTAAACACTCCTCCTTAAACTACAAATCCAAGGATTGTGTGGGATGGAACCATGGGAGTTAGAATGGAATCACAGTGCTACAGTTATGTAGTATGTAAGGGACCCTGGACCTCTAAAATATCTGAGGCAGCCAGTAAGTACATATAATTAAGATGTGGTTTTGAAGTTATATAATTTAGTGTTTATATCTTGATGGTTTATGAAGAAGTTACAGCTAACCTGAAGAAGATATATCAAAACACCATTTCAGAAGTCTGGATTTTCATCAGTTTCTTCCTATTCTAATTATTCTGGTTGCTCCTTGCCATTACAACTCTTTTGCCAGCACCTAGTTATTCCAATTATTTTGTCCCCATTGACTTCCTGTCATTGTTATATTGTCTAATGTGGGTTTCTGTTAATGTGTTCATCATTTTGCATTCATGTTAGAGTTTTTGTCATTTTTATTAGTGTTCACATGTAAACACATGGATTTCAGATTCACATTATAATATTTACATTGTGTGCTTTTTTAGGGTGTGCTTTCAACTGCTACCCTTCAGAAAGATTTCACCCCTCATAAATGCTACATTGTATAACAGCAGAAGAGGAGTAATAGATTCTCTCTAGGTTGCTATGGAAGCACATGTGAAAGAAAGTTAGTTAAAAAGTTGAATTAGGTTGCTAGCTAACAAGAGTGAGATTGATCTGAGAATTACACATAATACATTTGGTATCAAGAGTGCAGAAAGAAAATTAAGTGGTGATCATTTCTCGAGTGCCGTGCCACTGTGGCTCCTCCACGCACTTAAATGAGGCATTTGGAATGGCTGCCTATGTTTTGAGTAATGATTACTAACAAGAACCAATAATGGATTTCTTAATTGCACTGCTTGAAACATCATCCAGGGTGCAACTGGTGAAAAGATTAGCATTCAGCCAACACGTTGCAGCTCCTAGTTCCACCCAAAACGGGTTCTGCAATGCTTTCCAAGAGCTCTGGATGCTGCTGCCAAAGCAAGGAGGCACCACAGCCTGAATACACATGGAAGCAAATCTTGCAGTAATTTGCATTTCAAAGCACTGATTTTGTTGTTCAAAATACCTTTCTACATGTGAGGAAGCTGAATTAATACCACTTATTGTCATATTGTAGTGGTTCATATGCTGTGCTAAAATAAAAGCCCATGTCAGTGTTCTCATTTTCACCTTGGCAGTGAATGTCTTTGATGTGTAGACTTATGCATACGGAATTCTGTGATGCATGGAAGGAGCCCCTAGAAAACTTGTTTGATCAGTAACTTTCAACAGAAGTGAATGTGGAGAACTCTATGAGAGCTTCAGAGTTTTGATGCCAATAACAGCTCATCACTGCGAGGCTGCTGTTTGTAGGGAGGGATAAATTTTATCCTTAGGAGTCATCCAGAAAGGAAGAAAGACCCTGGAAGTATCAAGACTGTCTAGTTCTTTTTGGTTTGATTTTACTTGCATATTACGAGGTCCAAATTCTTTCCTGAAATATCCCACATTTTTCTCCAGCCCACCTCACTTGTGTTCCTTTTCCTCCTCTCTCTGATCACGTGTCACATCTAGACTTATGCAACATATCAGAAAGTGATTTTCAGCAATGTCCACAGAGCCTTCATTATTATTCTTCAGGAGTTATAGTCAGAAGGCTGAAGTGCTTTAACAATATTAAACCAGTTAAGCATTAGAAACATTTTGCTATTATACTGGCATTCTTCTTTCCCTCCTTTGATCTCTGTTCTGGAAATAATAGCTGTATTTTACTGGTGGTAGTCATTTTAATCAGCTCTAGAATAATAAAAACAGACTTCAAAGTAGAGATACATTTCATTTTACATAATACTGGATTAATTTAAATTGACCTGGGGGTAGGAATGAAAAGTCCTTGGTAATGCTGAGAGGACCCAGGAAATACTTTGGGATGATTAAAAGTTTGTGTGGATCTTCAAAATAAAATTAGTTTGTATAGGAACAAAAACTGGGACTTTAAGAGATTTTCTTCCTGTCCAGAGCAGCTCTCTGATTGAGTCAGATTGTATCTTGTCAAATGAGGAAGAATTTTACTGTTTTCTGATCTATCCCAATTCTTGGAAAAATATGTCTTGCTGGGTCAAAAAGCATTGCCTCCTGCTTCGAAAAAGTATCTTTTGGCTTTTAATAAGGAACTAGTCCTCAAAAAAATGCATCTAGTCCATGTAGACAGAAAAGATATCTGCATACTATATCCAACTGGTGAATCAATTGATTATCCCCAGGAAACTGGACAAAATCAGTGGAAATCATCATCATCATCTCATCATCATCATGCTTTTATGGACTGCTGTACCTGAGAAAATGTGAAATGGTAATTAAGAGCCCATTTGACAGGAAACCATTTGGCCAAGAGGTTTCCTTGAAGCTGCAGTCATGGCTTTCAGGTGAGTGGAGCATTGACTCAGCACCCAGTTTTCAACAGTGCTCTCCATGGTGCTCAGCCTCATGTCAACAGGGATCAGCACAGTGGATAGCTCTTTTAAAGTCTGGTCTGAGGCCATTTCCGCCCTACATTGTTATACTGCTATTATTCCGCTTTCAACATCCTACACATCCATTAAAGGAGGCTCTCTCTATGCTGCATTTATAGATTTTAAGTCTGCATTTGATCTCATTTCATGAGATAGGTTATGGGAAAAGTTGAGCAACACAAATATAGACAGGCGCCTTTTAATTCTTATCCAGGATTTGTATCAAAACACACGACTTCAGGTTAGATGTGACCGACAGGGACATTTAACAAAGCAAATCCCAACTTTTAATGGAGTAAGGCAAGGTTACGTGCTTGCACCTATTTTATTTAATTTTTATATTAATTCCTTAGTTGTAAGGATGGAGGAAGAAAGTGCCCACCCACCAAAATTGGCAAATATGGCTCTTCCGGCTCTTCTGTATGCAGACGATATTAATAAGCATATTGAACAAGTGATGTTCTTTAAATACCTGGGTATAGCTTTTCATGCCAGAGGCACATTGGATGCTCACATAAAACATGCAAATGTGCAAAGGAACACCAAGGCAATAATAAGGTTCTTTTATGGAAAAGGAGGCCAGTTTATCCCTGCTGCTTCACAAGTATTTACAGTCAAAGTTATCTCTCAGCTATTATATGGCTCTAAAGTTTGCACTTTTAGGAGTGTTTCCCCTTTTGAAATCATACAAACAAAGTTTCTTCATAGTTTGTTAGGGGTTCCTTCCTGTGTCCCAAATGCAGTAGTCCAGCTGGAGGTGGGATAGATCGCAGTTGAGGCCCAGATGTGGATACTTAGGATTCATTACTGGCTAAAACTGATTTTTCTTCCAGTAGGTCTGGCTCCTCTAACATTACTAGACTTAGCCCAGACTAAGTGGAAGTCCACAATTTTGGAGAAGTTAAGAAGCTTGGGGTTTACACCCAAGCTTTGACAAATCTTGGTTATGAAAAAGCCAAATTGACAATTAAGCAGCGCATTTGGGATATAGACCTACAATGCTACCAGAGTGAAATGGGCAGGTATTTGGAATTTAATGACAGTCTTTTATACTGGCAAGATATCTTTTCCAGCTAAACATCCCTAAGTACAGGAAAGCCTTCACACTAGCGAGATTTAATGTCTTGCCATCTGTGGTACTGCAGGGCAGATTTAATAGAACTCCTTATCCTGAGCGACTTTGCCCATGTGGACTTGAAGAAGTGGAATCAGTTAAGCATGTCTTATTCCATTGCCTTTCTTGTAAAGAGATTCGACTGATTATTCCTATGGTGCAGCAACTCCCAGGCAGAACTACCGACTATTATTTAAAATATTTATTAGAGAATAGGGAATCACAGACCACTCTATTAGTGGCTAGATTTTTTGCTGCTGCTGTTAAACTAAAAAGTCAAATTGTAAAGGATCTCAATGGTTAAAATTTTATTTTGTATATTTTAACTTAGATTAGGTTTTATCTTTAATTCTTTTATACTTGTGTGTATATCTGTGTAAGATCTTATTGACTTTGTTATATTTGTATTTATGAATAAGATTTAGACTATATGGTGGTAGCTTGCTATTTTATCTCTACTATTGTTATTTTACATTTTTGGTTCATGATAGAAATAATGTACATGAGCCTGATCAACTTTTCTCAAAATTCTGAGTTATAACCATGTTTTAGGAGGTTGTTTTTAGCTCTGATTTTAACTTGGAATTATTATTATCAAATCAATTGTATTTCATTGGATTTTAAAAAATTGTATTTTACTGTCGGATCTTTGCCACTTACCTCTTTTATTCTGTATGCTACTTAAGTGTTTGTGATGCTGGTCTATGACCTTAATAATAAAGATTCATCCATCCATCCATTCATTCATTCAACATCCTATGGAATCCTGGGGTTTGCAGTTTAGGGAGGGGCATTTAGAATTCTCAGCCAGAGAGCTCTTGGGTCTCAGTAAACCCCGGAATTCCACAGGATGTTGAAAGTGAAATAATAGCACTATAACAGTGTAGGGCGGAAATGGCCTGAAACTTGGAGTGGTGTCATCAACCACTTACATGGAAACAGCTTCAAGAGCTTAAGGAAAGATGTAGATTTGAACTGTAGCAGACCAAGAGATTGTTGTAGTCTCTAATGTTTCTCTGTCCTTTAAGATGAGCACTACTGAACCCCCAAAGGTTGTTTCTGTGGCTGAGACTTGGGGAAGCTCTGTTAGCATTTCTGTTTGTTTTAAATCAAGACATTATGTCTTTTAAGATTGCAACATTTTAGTTTTCCTCTGCCCCTCAAATGTCTAATGAGCCTCTCAGATGTAGCTGAAAAGAGGTCACCTTAATGACCATCATACATTGTGCTGTGTAGAAACAGGACCAAGAATCTTCTTGGTTAAGTATATTTCTTAAGATACCATACTTCCTGCCAAGTTTGGAAGCACCTATTTAGTTATATTCCTTGCTCCAGTAAGAAATGATATTAATACAGCTATATTACATTAAGATTGTAACTTAACAAGGAATAATTTCACTCCACTGCAGTGTAACTGTGACTTTTAAGTTACTGTCATAGTTAGGTATGGTCTTATTAATGGTGAAAGAGGAATATCATGTGGTTCAAGTACCAGGTCATGCTCTGCCGTTGTGCTGCTCCCTCATGTTCTATTCTGGATGGCGAGGACCTGGCCACAAATGGATGTGAGGAGATGTGTTTCGAACCACAGGGCCCACACTCTGTTGTATTCAAATTTCTTTAAAAGTGACTAAAAGAAAATTGAAAAACTGCAAAATAAAAGCTTGCTTAAAAATTATGATTAAAATGGTAACTAACTACTTTGATCTTGGAACCATAACTGTAACAAAGTACCTTTAAAGTGACTTTTCCTTCTGCCCCTTTCTCTGCAATAGGGAAAAGTTTTTCAAAAAAGAGGGAGACTGAATAAAGGAATGATATTATCTGGAAAGTTGGCTGATTTCCTTACAGGCAGGTCCTCTGCACCTTGACCCAAATGTTATGCCTTCATCAGTTTATTTTTGTGTGCCTTCAAGTCATTTCTGACTAATGGAGACCCTAAGGTGACCCAATTACAGTTTTTGCAGGAGCTGAGAGTATGTGATGCACCAAAGGTCACGCAGTTGGTTTTCATGACTGAGCAAGGAATTGAACTCTGGACTCCAGAGTCATAGTTCAATGCTCAGACCACGACACCATGCTGGCTCTCTGCTTTTATAATGAGCCAGGGGTAATTCTGTTGAGTTAAATGGATCTTACTCCCAGGTAATTCTACAGAGCACTGTAAACTTAGTTTGGAATCCTGTACATCCTTACTTGATAGTGGACCTGATTGCACTCAGTGAGACTTACTTCTGAGTAGATTGCACTGCTAGCCTGTCAAAATTTTCATCTCTTGCAGTATTTGGCTCATCATCTTTCTTCTGTAATATCCTGATGATTCTCAGCTTGGTTAGCACAATTCTGTAGGGTGCACATCTATGTTAAATAGATGTTCCTAATCAGATTTGGTTAGTGTATGTTACAGGCAACAACAGCTAAGCTTCTTTGATTGAACCAGGGAGATGGAATCACTCTGCTCATACAGTAATTTTAGAAAGAAAAAGGGAAAGAATATTCCCTTGGGTTGATTTTTAGATTCCTGGTTAAGATTCTGATTGAAGCATATTTTAATTGTAGTAACAGAATTTCTTCCAACCTCTGTTTATTTTGGAAGAAGGGTATTGAATTGAACATAATGGCTCAAGACATACCAACTAGGGGCATGCAGTTCACAAAGCATTCAGCATCTTGCAGTTTTTCACTGCAAGATGTTACTGTTTTTTTAAAAGATGGAATATCATACTGACGTTTTAATTTGGATGGCCCCAAGTTTACTGTAAAAGAGAAATACCTAGAAAGCAGACCTTGCCTTGTTAGATCTTCATTTGACCTTTGTTGTTTGGGATTTCATTCTCTTCATTAAAAAAAAAAAGGCAGGAACTCTGCTGCTAAATATCTTGTCTCACCATTAAAAAAAAATTACATAGAGACTGCTTCTTTTAGATTGCATCTAGAGAATGAATTGTTTCAGTGGAGATCGATGCTTCCATTCTTTGTAACCCAAACCTTCACCGAAATGTTATAGTTAGAACACTTATGCAAAAGAGTCACTGTCCACCCAGAAACCAAACATGTTGCTAAAAATAGCGTAGTGTCCTTGCTAGCAAAGCAAGCGACCCAGGGCAAATCTGTTCCAAAGATCCCTGCTTATCAGAGCAGAAAGAAAACCGGTGGTGGCTTTGAGCTACCGCTGACTGATTTAATCAGGATGATTTGTACTACAATGGAAGCAGAATGCTACTACAGAACTGAGTGCAAATACAGGATTAAAATCACATCTTCAGCTCATTTCTTGTTGAGTTATTCCTCCCCTGGTTTCCGCATTGTAAACAGTTTCTAGTTCATAAAGCCTTGTCAGAGGTGACATGCAGGAACCAGTAAGGGCCTAATCTTTGAGTCTTCTACTCCTCTGTTATATGTCACCCTTCAGTTGCTGTACCAATAGATTAGCACCAATGTTTAGCCTCACAGCTTGAAAGCAACCTCTGAGAAACATGATTTTTTTAAAAAAGAAAGAAACATAATCAAAGGATTGAAATATATTTACCAAGACCTTAAGTGTCCTCTTTAGAGGTTGGAAAAGTTACTTTTTTGTGTGTCTGCTACTCCCAGAACTGCTCAATCATCCGGTGGCCATGCTGACTGGGAGATTCTGGCAGTTTGCAGAATACCAGTTTCCAGGTATATAGATATATAGGTATGAGGGTATATAGTTGAAGAAGAGTGGGAAGGTAGACCACACTGGAGGGACTAAGAGTCCAGGAGTTAAGAGTTACTCTATGTAACAGTACTAGCACTTGGGAAAGATACTTTTTTGGACTACAACTGCCAGAATTTCCCAAACAGGGCACAGTTTGTAGAGTACATGAGCAGGAGGTGCTCTTTTGCTGAAGTTCTGCTGTGGGCTTTCTGATGGCCATGGTGGAATATAGTTTTGGAGGGAATGCTGGACTAGGGAGGCCTGTGGTCTAATCCCATGTGCCTGTTCTTACCCACTCTGATATATTGGGGGGGGAAATAAGAGGAGGAAGATATTTCTGGAACTATTCTTTTTCCAGTCATCTCCTCTATGCTATGTAGTGGAAAGAACTAGAAAAGAAAAGAGCCTGAATATGCCCCCTTATCTCACAGTACTTTCAGTGATACTTTTAATAGAATGATACTGTTTGGCTCAGACTTGTGAATGAAATAGAGACTGCCATAAAATCAGAACAAAAAAACTAAATAGAAAAGTTATTAAAAATAATACCATGATAATGGACGGAGACTTCAATTTACATTATAGGCATGGCGAGAATATCAGATCTACTTTCCCTCATGCATACTTGCATGTGTAACTTTGTACCTTTGTAAATAAGCAGTCAATCAGTATCTCTTGCCTAAGAAAACCTTGTGAAGTTCATACGGTTGCCATAAGTCAACAGGCAACTTGAAGACACACATATTACTTTTTTCCTGTACAAATCTTTTTTCCTATAATACAGCATACTAATAGTACAGCAGTATTAGCATCTGAAATTGTGTATTCTGATGTTTTAGGGTTAGTGATATGTTGGGCTAAGAGATCACACTACTGGGAACTAGAAGAGCTAATGTCATGTGAAGCCCTCTGAAAATTTACACAATCCTAATAGCTCTTTTGGATGCCATTACTGTATTCCAATATATTCCAAGTGGAGCTATTCCTAATGCTGCTCATTTTTCTATGTTTCTCATAGAAACATAGGCCTTTTCTGCATGGTGTAGTCACTGCATAGCTGCGACGGCTTGAGGAGGCATGTATCTGCACAATGTCATCACTATTAAGTTGATGTTAAGTTGCTGGCACACCTTTGCATGTTGCTAAAGCGTCGTATTTGAGCAATGAAAAAAATGTGGTTTCACTCCCTGAGACTGCTTCTACTACATTTCTACAACTACATACAGAACCGTTGAAGCATATTCTTGCAGGAATGGGTGTGTTCAGGGCAGGCCCGGCCTGGCACATCATCATTTCCCATGCCAATTTGTCCCTGCCCATCAGAACAGAGGTTACCGCCATTTTCCTTCGTTGTGAAGAAGTACGCAGGTAAGGATTTTGTAAGGTTTTTATAAGGTTTTTATTTTTTTTCTTTCTTTTTCCTGTTCCACTAAATCCTTCCTAATAATTCATTGGGGAACTGTACAGTATCGCCATCTAACTATTTTTAAGGGTGAATGGTGGGCTGCTCAAACTGTTGTGGGGTTTTTGAAGCCTTCCTCAAGTGAAGGCTTCAAAGCCTCATGGGACTTGCAGTCACCTAACCTCCCCTCCCCACAACCACTCTCCAGCCTCCCTCGCCCCACAACACAAGCCTCCACTGACAAATCTCCCTAGAAACAGACTGTAGATATACGCAACCTCCTCTGGGGGGGGGGTTGAAGGAAGGTGCTGGACAAACTTTTGGCCAATGAGGTCCTGCACAGCTTCGTTGCTTCCTGCACACGTCACCAGGCATGATGCGTGCCATTTTGTATCTATAGGCACACCACGCGGAGCAGGTCTTGCAGAGCCAGGCTCGTCCAGCATTTCTACATGGTCTGCTGCTCTGCGTTGGGGTTCTAATGGAGCAAGACAGTTCTGAGAGGAGCCAGTAGGGCCTGGTGAGCAGCAGAGATTCAGGACCTTTTGGACATTTGGGGGAGGAGCGAATTCAATGGGAACTCAGGACAAGCCAGAGTAACTTTGATATTTTTGAGGGTGTTTCATGGGACATAAGAAACAAGGGCCACCAATGCTCTGCTAAAGAATGCTGACACAAGAGCAAAGCAATGCATCTTCAGTACTGGTGATGCATCACCGCAAACTCCATGACCGGTAGGGAGAGGGTCATCTGTCCGTACTACAAGGAGCTGGATAGGATTCTTCAGGGGGATGTGAGTATGGTCCCAAAATGAGTTTCCAGAAGTCTCCTCCTTGCCCCTGAAAGATAGATGAAGAAGCCTGGGAGGACATGTGAACAGAAAAACAGAAATGTCTGTCCCTGTCACCTCACAGTCTCGGGCTGTGAGTCCCAGCAGCTCCGAAGGTATGAGCATGTACCATCGTAACCTGGGTGGTGTGTTGTTTTGCAATACAAGGTAGTAGGGAAATGAATGCGATGCAAATCCTGTAAAGTATTAATGAATGTCTTTGCCACCTTTTTGGGAAATGCAGTCAATAAACTTGGTGGGAATAAGTTACTTACATGTGAACTCCCCCCCTTCAGCCACTAGAGCAGTTCAGCCTTCCTTCTCCTGAGAGGTGTTGCCAGCATGTACCTTGGGGGGGGCAGGTGGACAGTGCATGCCAGAGAATGCTGTCAAGAGCAGGATAACTCCAGCATCTACCCCTGGAGTGGCCAATGCCTGGTCTCCCTGTAGGTCCTGGAATGCCTTTCCAAGCTCCTGTCAGCATCATCCTGTTAGGTTGCGATATTTAGACCTCTCAGGTATGGTTTACACAGAAACCTTAAGTACTTTCTATTTTTTCTTCACAGGCTTCTCGGCAGTGACTCGCATGATGACAGACACTCTGGACATGCTCGAAGAAAGGTCCATGGATCTTTCTGATGGCAGTAGCCAGAGATCAGGTAGGTGTGCACTGCGTGCTATGGTTCCCTCATGTGTTAAGTCCGAGTGCAAATACTGCAAAAATTACTGGACAGTCATAATGGACTTTTTTTGCTTTCCTTTCCAGGGAACGAGGATTCAGGGAAGGAAGGCCAAGCAGGGGAGACTGTAGAGGAGCCTAGAACAAGCCCCTGCTCATCTGAAGTTGGTGAGTATGCCAGTGGAACAGAAGCTGATGTGTTGTTTTCAGACAGAGTGCATGGCTTTGCTGCTGGCACACTGGCCAGAATGCTGCACAGTTGTTTTTACACCTTGTGTCCTGACTCTGTTTTCAGAAAGATCCAATAGTGGAAGGATAGTGGCCATCATGGCACTCTCTCCAATGTCCAGGCTGAGGCGGGCCAGGGCATGAGACAGATCTGGAAGGAGATCTGGGGCAAGTGCCATCACTGCGGCAATGATGGAGCACTTGAAGGAGCAGCAGGAGCTGAATAGGATGACGTTCTTAGAGGAGATGCAGAACGGCAACAGCATGTTGAGCACCTTGGTTGAACTGTACAAGAGGGACCTTGAGTCCAGCCCAGAGGAGAGAAAGGAAGCCTTTTGCGCGTTGGCAGCAGGGTCATGACTTCCATACTTGAAAATATGGAGAGGTCAAATCCCAACCTTAGCAATACTCCCACCCACAATAATATTTCAAGTGGTGGGGAAGACCAGGATACCACTGAGGTTTCAGAGACACAGCTTCCCCAGGGAGTCTCACAGGCAGGGCATATAGGTGGCAAGCCAGTGAGGGCAAAGAAAGTTTTTATCCACTACAGCCCTAAGGAATGGGGGCATGCGTGCAAAGGATCAACAGAAGCAAAGCTGTAGCTCTGTTGTTTTTTGTGGGGGGTAAGTAGTGGCAGTGAGTCCCAATTGTTGATTTTGCAAAGTTGGATTGCAATTTTAAAAGTTCTCATAGCATGGCGCCAAGGCAGGGATTGGCAACTGGGCAGAAATGCTGACAGTACAGCTAAATGGCAAAAGAACCTTCCATCAGTATGCTCCTTTCTCCTAGCCTTCAGGAATGTTATGTGCCATGTAAACTAACAGCTATGACAATTTTTGCACTACACTGCAGTAGTGCTATGATCCCACCTTCAGCATCCTATGGAATCCTGGAGTTTGCAGTGTGAGGAAGGGTCTTTGAGGCCCTTCTTCAAACAGCAAACCTCAAGATTCCATAGGATGCTGGAAGTGGGATCCTAGCACTAAAGCAGTCTAGTGCAGAAATTGCCTGTGTGTGAAGAGGTGTGTTGTTACTGTTCTCCTTAAATACTGGTTTTACTGTTTATACTGTTCCTACTGTATGCAAAGAAAACTTTCTGGTGGTTTATGATATGCGTGAAGGGTTGTAATGTTTCTGTTCCCCTTTCATAGTGTTTGTTAATAAAAAGATTTTGTTAGTATATTCTCTAGACCTCTTTTCCCTCAACCTTTGATTCCCATCACAGAGGTGGTTTTGTGAGGCAAACTTGTAGGCCAGCTGAAACTGCATGAGGAAAGAGGAAGCATCGCAACATTCACAGTATAAACACCATTATTTATTCATTTTAACAGAGTAATGTCCACAGTAGAGTGAAGCCCCTATAATATGGCCCGCAACAGAAATCACCCAAACATGTAAATTTCAAAGAGTGAAAGGTAACGGGTGGCCTTTGGAAGTCAAAGAGACAACGTGCTCGCTATGGCAGCCCTCACTCTTTCACTCTCTCTGACCCTCCTCCCAGCAGCGAATGACTGAATGTCCTGCTGAATCTGAGGAATGTTGACAGTTGGGGGAAGCCACAGGTCTGGATGAAGGATGTAGCCCTTTGATTCACAGATGTTGTGCAGAACCACACAGGCGGATATCATAGGTAGAAAGTTTTGCTCCAAAACAGTCAGGGAGGCAGAAAGGCAACCCCATCTTGCTTTCAGTCTCCCAAAAGCATGCTCCATGACACTTCTGCAGCGGTTGAGTGCCCTGTTGAATGCCTGCTTCTTTTCATCCAGATGCCCTGCATATGGCTTCATGAGCCAACATGAAACAGGGTACACAGCATCCACCAGGATGAGTGGGCCAACTTGCATCCCTGCTATAGTGATTGTGGGATTCCCTGGAACAAAGCAGCCAGTCTCCATCACCTGCCACAGTGCTGAGTGCCTAAATACATGGGCATCATAGGTTCTGCTCTTATACCCCAACTCCAAATCAATGAACCTCCCACAATGATCCACTGTCCCTTGCATCAGCACGGAGAAGGAATCCTTCTGATTGATGAACTCCGCCCTTGTCCCTTGGGTGGCCAAACTTGGATGTGTGTTCCATCCACTGCAACAAAGCATTGGGGGAATCCCATCACCTGCAAGCCATCCATTATCTGTGGGTGGGGTTGGGAAAACATTAACACATAAAGTTAACACTCTAGAGCCAGCAAATTTCAAAATGCAGATTTCAACTAATGTTTGATCCCGCCACCTTGCCCCCCACTGAATGCCCATGCAGCTGAAGGGCACTAGGCAGGCAGATGCAGATCCCACTTCACCCCTCAGGAACTGATTGGGAGGGCAGCGCCAAGGACTGGAAATCCCATGGTGCTGTGCACTCTTGCCACAGACAGGTGGGCAGCCTCCCACTCCTCTACCGCTCCCCTCACTGCCTTCTCCCACCACGAAGTTCTTCCATGGGCCAGAGGTGGGCGCATCATGGCCTGGGCAGGCAACCTGCATGGCCCTAGAGTGAGGATTCAAAACAACAGATCCTTTCAAACTACAGATCCCAGTTCCCCATCAGGAAATGAGTTGGAGGGGATGAATGAGGAAATGAAATCCCATGGTGCTGCGCACTCTTGCCATGGCATGGACAGGGAACCACCCACTCCTTTGGAAGCACTCATGCTGCTCAGTATGCTGCAGAGCACTTCTTTGTATCCAGAGGGAAATAGGGGTGGCTTATCCTGCAATAGTCACCCAAGCACACCATTGATGCCAGGAGAACATGCTCAATGGCAAGGCAGACTTCAATCGTGATCTCTGCCACCGTGGAGATGCCCAAACCAAAGGTGTTTGCTGTCTATGAGTGGGGTTGTAAGCCACTATACAGCTATGGTGACACACTTCTCCACTGGAATGGGATCCCGCATAACGGTGGGTGTATGCTGAAGATGTGGGTGCAGGTGCTCAGCAATTTCAAATAGAGCGGCACGAGTCATACAGAAGTGGTAGAGCCACTGGTCATCATCCCACGTTGACAAGACCCCCATGGTCCGCCAGGTCCTGTGCATTCGTTCGCGCACCCACCATCTGTGGGGCCAGGGGACCCTTACAAAGCTGCTGTTGTGCAGGACAGTGAAATAGCTGGCACCCAGGTCAGCTGCCAGAGAAGAAGCAAGAAGGCGGTTTGCTCGTTGTGCGTGGCAGCTGGCATGCAAAAGGCTGCGCCTAAGTGCCCACTCCCTCTGCCATTGCCTTTGCAGGAATGCTGCAGCCAATGTGAGGATATCCATATATGTACAGAGCGCTCACAGCACTGTGGCAAGCGACTTCTCATGCTCCATTTTGCCGGTAAAGAGTGAAAGGCAGACAACCGGGACTTGTGCTGTGAAATGCCACATGGCTGGAAGTCATGTGATGTCGTGTCTGCATAGGGACATTCTTCCAAAGATTTTAAAAAATTAAAAAAAGAAAAGGATCCAATGAAATGGGCTGGGGCGGGCCATAGGTGAAGCAGGGGAGCGGTTACGAATGCTGTGGTGAGCAACAAGAAATCACTCTTTGCCGCCTCAAGTGGACAATAGTGTGGAATGCCACGTTGGAGAAACAACGCAGAAATGCAGCCATAAACTCCACTCCTACGATGCCATAAGGCATTTCTGTCATCTCATGCAGAAAGGGCCATAGAAAGATCCATTTGGTAAAAAGATCTGTTTAGGATATGGACACCAGAATGAGGAACGGGAGAAGAGTGACCCAAATCACCCCACTAGACTAGGAGGGCCAGCCCTGAAATGATCTGGCAAAAATTACCCCCAAGACTCCTACATAATTGAGACTCCTCAGGTATTATCAATCTGAAGCATACTGAATGATCAAGCACTAAGAAATGTTAAGACAGCTATTGCCAATAATCCCTCCCTGGAAGAATAAGCACTGCCTACCATCTATCCTATGCACACTCATTGGGGAATAAGCTACACTGAACACTTCTAAGTACACATTATGTTTGTCAGGGTTTTCATATATTTAAGTATGTTTTCATAATAATGAATGAGAAAAGTAATTTGCCCTTCCATTGCAAATACCTGCAAATAAGCAAAATTAAGAACTCCTTACTTGCCAATGTTGACCGCCATCCCGAATTCAGGGGGTTCTGATTTAGGATAATTTTCTGATCAGTATTAATGGATGTTTCTCATGCTCATCAGATTGAAAAAAACTTTAATGTATGAGTAGGAGAGGTGAAACCTTTGATCATATTTGGTTTGACTTATATTTGGCTTGACTTATCTAACTAATAATCTAAAGAAGTTCATGGTTATTATCTATAATATTATAAAATATAGACTTATATTGGCCCCTTCTCCATTTACTAATAATTAAACATTAAAAAATCAAATTAGATTGAACATTATTGGTTCTCATCCACCTATCTTAATGTAACCACAGGGTGTTAGAAGTGCAGATATCAGTAATTATTATGTAGATCACCTCCTTAAGTGAATGTGGAATCAACTTTTACACAACATATGTAGCCATTTCCTAGAAAATATGCTGGAAATGTAATATTATTCAGCATTTTTCTGATTTTTTTTTAAATGTTCTGAAGGAGTTGAATGAAACATTGGGGTTTAAACTTACAATACAAATGATAAATTGTTCTCACCTATGCTTATGTGAAATTGATTTGCAACATGAGCTTCGGCACAGACAAGCATATGCTAAGTGACTAAGATAACTGGTGTGGGATATAACGTCTTCTCTTCTTCATTCAGTTTATTGGATTACTTCAAGAGGACAACAGAATGAGTACCATCCCTCTAGGGCATATACTGTAAAGGCACCAGATCATGTCTTATCTTGGAAGCTAAGCAGGGTCAGGCCTGTTTAGTACTTGAACAGAGGACTGTGATAACTGAAGCCCCTGTCAGAGCTGCTGATGACGAGCAGCAGCTGTTGGTCCCTGTGGCTCTGGCTGGAGATGAGTCCTGCAGCTCAAGAGCTCCCCCTGCTGCCATGGACCAAGTAGGCTCGGACCTTCCTCTGCCTGTTCCTTTAGGGCAACAGGGATCCAGCTGTGATCCCAAGGATGCCCTGGAGCCTGCGTCAATCAGCCCACAAACAAGGCAGAGATTCAAGAGAGCTGAGCAAAGGGAGGCTTCCTTGGTTAAGTTCAAGAAGCGGTGACTGGCCACACCTGTGTCTGGGCAATATAACTGCCTGCCTGGAAGCTTTCCTTTGCTTGTGGCAAACTTTTTATAAGCCTTCTTCTTGCCTGTTCCTTGCTTCCAGCACCTGGCACCTTGGATTGATCTCTTGGCTCCTGACCCCTGGATTTTGGACTCGGACTATGGTTTTCGCTTGTCACTCAGGCTTAGGTAAATGGACTGCCTATGAGTAATTGCTTGCTTTGACTCCTCCTGGTGGGACTCTGCTATCTCTCTCTCTCCCTTCTCTGGGCTGGCTTGCTGCCTGGGTCTCTGAACTTGACAGAGGACTGCCAATTAATACCAATGAATAACAAGTCCTCTAGTCTGCAGTGACTAAGAAAATCCTATGAAATACATGGGGGTCACCAAGCAAGCTATGACTGCAGACAAAGCTGTTGTAATTTCAGAGCCAGGAAATCCAAAATCATAACAGAGGAAAGGGTGGAAGGAGTTAGATGGTGTATGTGTCTGTGTGCCTCTAAGTCACTCAAGGAAGGCACATAAATACATATACCATCCAGCTCCTTTCACCCTTTCTTCTGTTGTAATTTTGGATTTTCTGGCTCTGAAATTACTGTGGCAATACTATGGGGCTATGGCAGGGGGCTACGGTGCATGGGGGCATGGCCATGGTGCACAGGGGCATGGCTACCAGCCAGGATTGCCCCCAAAATATTGCTGCCAGGGTTGAACAGCTTCCATCGTACCCCCTGTCCCTATGCAACTGGTATTTTCCATTTTTGTTTTGCACCATCCTAGTATCTTTATTGGAGAATCCATTTATTTCAAGCAAGGCATCATTATGAAGAGGCATGAAGACTGCCAAAATTAAGAGCATGTGTATACATGCACATGCACCCACATACATACACCCATAATGGCAGTAGGGAAAGTACGCAATTGTTGATGTGGTTTGCACGCTGATTAAATTAAAAGGAGTTACTCTATAGAACTTCAGATATAGGCAAATGTTTCTCTGCCTTCCAAATGGCCACCACAGCCCAACAACCTATGAGGGTACTCTTGAAATCCAACACCTTGATCCTAAGGCCAATACAGACCTTAGATAGGAAATATGGCTCAGTCTTCAAATATAGCTCAGTGCTCTCTCCAATAGCAGGCTAGTCTGCCCCCTCTCTAGTCTCTTTCCACCAACAGAAAAGACATTCTTTTATTTAGATAGGATTTGGGCTATTAACTGGTTGTGTTAATAGTGACAGAGGGGGATTGCTTTTTAAAAATAATAATAGTAGTAGTAGTAGTAGTTGTTGTTGTTGTTATGTTTTATATGCTTCGGTGCTGTTTATAACAGAGTAGTTAATTTAATTTTTCAGAACTTTATTATAACCATTGGTTTTTAGCTGGGCTTTGTTTGAATCTGTGTTATAATCACTTTGGATCCCATTCTGGGAATAGAGCAGAATAATCAATCTATCTAACAAACCACAATATAGGTCAGCACATTAAACTCCCACTGACATTTCCGTTAGGATGGCTTTGGACTGTATACTTATTTCTACCTAACCCCTTCCCAGATGCATGGTTTTTGGAATGTTTGGTTGGATAGCTTTAACTCATCCCAACAACAAGGGGTCTCTTTCAGTCTTCCTTTCATTTCCCATAGTCAAATATTCATCCCTCTTTCCTATTTCATTCTGGGTCCAGCCCCAACATCTGACTCCTATGTAGTCTTTGTTTTGAAATCTTAGTTCCCTTGAGTCTGGGAATCTGCCAAACATTCTTTCATCCCAACAGTGTGGAATTTGGCAGGGACAGAATTCATTCCACAGCTGTAAGAATCATCTGGGATTTGGTTATTGGTCCTTTTCCTTGGGTCACGATCCTTTCCTGGCACTCTCCCTGCTTTAGTTTGGTGTGTAGCCCATGTTTCCAGGAACAGAGTTTTCCCATTCATCACCTTGCCCGCCTCTTGCTTCCCCCCCCCATCAAGATCAATATGTGTCACCTTGTTTGCCCAGATAAATTTCCTTATTTGCTGCAATACCAACTGAATCTCCCCAGCCAGGCTCCTTATCTGTCACTGCAGACTTCTCTAGCAGTAGATTGTGTTGCTTTGCCACAGCTAGGTACCTCAAGGGGACTGTGTCATCAATTGCTGATTTTGGATCCAACCATTTGGTAGACAAGTCAGAAAGTTTGTAGATATTGTGTTGAGATTGATATACAGGTCCTTCCTTATCTCCTTCCCTGGTTCTTTAAACTTTCCATCCGTATGTTTTATTTTCCTCAGCACAGTCAGTGTTTAAGGAGAAGCCTAGGTTTTTTTAAGCCTAGCTGCTGTAATTTCAAATTTTGCAACCAATCAAATGTCTATACAACAGAGAACAGTCTGGGTCCTGTGATTTTCCAAGAATCTATGAGCAATAAGGAAGAGAAGTCCTTTGTATCCCCCTTATTCTGAGCCAAAGCAAATATTAATTTTTATTTGTTAACCTTTTGAGTTTTCTGAATCAACCTTTTCTATCCATGTATAGCCTTCCATTTGTCACCAGCACCCTAACACAGTCTAAACAGTCTTTCAAATTGGGAAGTTACTTTTTTGCCTACATCTCCTAGAATTACTCAGCTAGCCAGTATACACCGGGAGCTCTAATCTGAAAAAGTAACTTTTTCAGGTTCAAAGAAAGAGAGATTCCTTCACTCTTAACATTCATTGTGACCCATAGCGAGTGTACATACCTGTGTAAACAAAAGTATGGGGAAACAGCACCCACATCTCTTCCCAAATTGACTCGTCTCTGGATCTGTGTCAGTCTTTTTTCATTCAGCTGACCCACATTGCAGCTTTAGCCTTGATTGTTTGACTTAGATCTTTTTCTAAGACAAGAGATTGCTGTCAACCCTGAGCTGACAGCAGTCCCTTGTCTTGGAAAAAGATCTAAGCCAAACAATCAAGGCTAAAGCTGCAATTATAAGCACACTGACTGGGCAGTAAATTTCACTGAATAAAGTAAAATTTTACTTCTACAGAGGTACACATATGATTGCACTCTAAGAAACTAGAAATATGGGGATTTAAAAATATTTTATTCTGTTTTATTAATCTGAATTTGCGATAGGCTTTTTTTTAACATGTTATTTTCATGTGTCTTACATCAGGATGATACAGGGCACATGAATGAAATAAGTATGAATGACCTTCACATCACTCATCAGAATTAGCTGCCGCATTTACAAGCCAAAACGAGATTTGTATGAATGCCTGCAGAACAAACAAACTGCTGTAAATGAAAACCAAGCTGGGATTCTGAGTATTGGAATCAATAGTAACAATGAAAACACATTTGGAACAATGTTGTTGGAGATAAAGAAGACAGCTCCAATGAGGTGAGTTTCTACTACCATCTACTAGAGCAGCAGTGTTATAAACATGTACCTGAGAATGTACACAATTCTAACATCCATTGATTGATCGATTGACTGCATTTTTATGCTACTTTTCTCCTGGTGTGAGACTCAAGGTGTCTCACAAACAAAAAACACAGTCACATAAAAACATAATCAAATTAGAAGACAATTAAAAGATCATCATTTTTAAAATGATAAAGTAAAATAATTAAAAATATAGAACTACTTAATTCTGAGTACGTATGCTCTAGAAAAGCCTCTTTGAACACTGAAATCACACTGCAAGCAGTAAACGTTTTACCAACTGTCACTCCACTGAACCACCTAGCCCCCAATCTGTTTGAATTAAAGAAAAACATGGCACATTTTGCAATAGAGCACCTGCCAGATACTCTGCCTAAACCAAAATATTTAGCTGAAGCTCTGGAATTTGAAGTAGAGAAACCTGTAGAGAAAGCCTTTATCATGCTTGCAGTTCATTCAACTGCATCTTCCCTTGAAAAAACACACACACACACACACAGAAAAAACCCACTAATTATGGAGTGAGAGGTAGAGCAGCCAGGTCAGTATAAATTATATAGTTGTATTTCCAGTAGAGGGGGGAAGGGAACTAATGCAATTGAAGTTCATATGAAGTGATGGCACAAAGAAGCACATTGCCATTCCATTACCTTTTAAAGTACAGGAGATGTGGCTTTAAACAGAATGACCCAAAACAACTGACTAATGTGATATGCTTAGAGGTATGTTTGGCCTGACAAAAAGAAGGTTAAGAGGTGACATGATAGGCATGTTTAAATATTTGAAGGGATGTCATATTGAAGATGCAGCAAGCTTGTTTTCTGCTGCTCAGAAAAGACATGGAGCAACGAATTCAAACTACAGGAAAAGAGATTTAATCTTAACATAAAGAAGAACTTGATGGTAAGAGCCGTTTGACAGTGGAATATGCTGCCTTGGAGTTTGGTACAGTAACCTTCTTTGGAAGTTTTTAAAGAGGCTGGATGGCCATTTGCTGAGGGTGCTTTGAATGGGTGTTCCTGCATGGCAGGGGGTTAGACTTGATGGCCATTGTGGTCTCTTCCAACTCTATGATTCTAAGGCCATTTCCACATGGTGTCGCTGTCCCATAATGAGGTTGTGTTGGCAGTGGTCTGCGAGTCACACTTTCGCATGTCGTCGCAGTTGCACTCAGCATGTCCCCACCCATTGCAGTTGTGGGATACTTGCTTAATGGAAAAAATCCATTAAGCACCTGTGATTACACGATGTTCCCACTGGCCATGCAGAAGGGGCAGAAGCATGATCTACACACTTCCTTCTCCAGTGCAGCATGGGACGGGGTCAGCTGCACTGAAGAAGGAAGGAGTATGTTGCTCACACTCCCGTCTGCAGATAACCGGCTGGGTACAAAGGGCATCTTTCACATCATGTTCTCTTCCTGGCAAAGGCACTGCCAGGATGACACAAAGACCACAACAGGAACTGGTAAGGTGCAGAAATGCCTAAGTCATGCTATTATTTTTATTGGAATACAAGAATCTGAATCTTATTATGTCAGACCATTAATCCATCTAGCTCTACACTATGTACACTCAGATGCAGGTTCTCCAAAATCTGAAGCTAAGATCCTTTTCAGACCTATCAAGGTGTGCCAAATATTGAGCCTTAAACCCTTTGCTTGTAAAGTATTGTTTTCTATCAGTGAGCTACCATTTTTTTCACATACCATATTGTGTGAAATTCATGCACGCTGGTGGGTTCTAAAACTGTTCACTGCTCTCATAACTTCAGGAAAGTCTGCATGTCAAAATTCCTTTCTGGATAAAGCATAATTGTCCATTAACCTTTTGACAGGCTTTTAGTATTCTGGCATAAATTATCCACCACATGAACATATTAGCATAAAGAAGAACTAACTTAATATTCTAATAGGGGCAATTTTAGCTATTAAGTGTTGATTTCATTAACTATAATGGGAGGGGGAGGAGTGCCTTGTCTTGATACTGGCCTTCTTTTTGTCATATGATTACAGGCAGGATATATATATACGTGCTAATTTATACATCTGTCATTCTATAGCTCTATCTCAAGAGCAAAGTAAGAACATGGAAATGAAACTTATTTACTGAGGAGAAAACATCAGTGTTTTAAAATACACTACTGACTTATTCCATTGTGTTATGTTGATTTCTTAATATGAGATGCAAATACACATGAAGCTACGCAGTTTGTTTCAAGCTCTATAGCATTATTTTTAATGTAGTAATTCATCTATAAGCACAGATCACTGAGCTGTCTAAATGCAAAATACTTTTTAAAATAAACATTTTTAAAACATTTGAATTTCTTGGGAACATTACAAATTAAATACACAGTTTAGCAGGATTTATCTTGTAGAGTATTTGGGTTCAGTTTTGTTTTGCCAACTCTTTAATATCTATGTTGTACTAGCAAGGCAGAAAATATGATGACCTGGTGCCATCAGATCTAGGCGAGATTGTAGCCCTATTCAAAATGTGAAGTAAATGCCTCAAGGGTTACGAAGTGGGGATGGATGTGCTAGCTCCACTATCCTCACCCCTCTTCCTGACACTATTTCCATCACCATCCACATTTGAAGAAGAGAATTTCTGTCTGTAGAAACTTCCTTGTTGTGATTTTGAACTCAAATCATATTGCAGTTCCAAATCACAAATAAAGTATTCATGAATCAAAGATACTATTCCGTTCATCTGAAGGAGATTTCACATACCTTAATTGAAATGTCTTTTCGAGCTTCAACTGAATCACTGGCTAAATGTATGGCTAGAAAATATTGCCACTCCGCTGCTTTGTGCAGTAACCTCCAGATTAGACTACTGTAATGCATTTTGTGTGAGGCTGCCTTTGAAAATGGTTAAGAAACTCCAGCCGACCTATTGAAACACAAAACAGTAAGATACTAAATGTTATGGTACAGAAGTGAGAAATACCACTTGCTCTTGCAATCAGACAACTTTAGCACTTGCAAAAGTGCTTTTTCAAAAAAAAAAAAAAAGAAGTGCAGAATTATGGTCTAGTTGGACCCCAGATTAACATATACAGTAGGGATGGGGAGAAAGTGTGGCTGCATATAGACTTTAGAGTTATTTTTGTGGTCTCAGGGGCCAAAAGGTTTTGAAAAAATGCTCCTAAATGTTGCCTTCAGTGCATAAGAGGCAACTTCACCACATTTGGGGGCTCCATGCTATGTTAGGCCCAAGAGAAGCCCTTTTTTCCAACAGGAAGTGACCCCAAAGTTATTTTCTGGATCTCTTCCATTAGAAACAGAAAAGCCCTAACATGGCCCAGAGAAAGCCAAAAACATGTCAAAATTGACCATGTGCCCCCTACGGAGCATTGGGGGCACTCCTAATTAAAAAGATATTTCATATTCAGGGGTGTGGTGGGTTGCAGCTCTCCCAAGTCTTGCTGGAGGCCTATGCAGTAGTAGCCCACTCCCGTTTGACAAGGAGCAGATACTCTTCTGTGGAAGCCTTAATACCCTAGAGCCCCTTTCCAAGAGAAGTTCCTTCAGTTTTGTCCCTGCTGCCCTTTACAAGAAAAGCAAAGATCATCCTGTGTCAAGTGGATTCTGCTCAAGCAGATTCTCTTCTGTAGTATTAATTTTTATTGTTCTTCATTAGGATTGTTTTTACAATTGGTTTGGATCTTGATTGTTGTGCTTAGTTTTCTAAAGTGCGCATTCTTATGATTCTTTTAAACATGAATATGATTTTTTTTAATTATTTGTTTTTTTAATAAACACTATATGCTAACAGCATTTTCCATGGACGATATCTGGTGGTGGTATATACAGGTGCTGCATATGTTTGGACAAATGCAAATAGAATGTATGTTGTAAGGCTAAATCATGGTTAAAGGAAGTGAAAAAGCAAGGCAACTATCATCATCTTTATTTATACCCCACTTTTCCCCGGGTTGGGACTCAAATTAGCTTACAAAATTAAAAAAGACATAGCTAAAACCCATAGAATTCAAAAGTTAAAACATAATTAAACAATTAAAAATAATTAAAACAATATTTGCAATGTTAAAATTAAAAACTCAGACATTTGTCAACAACACAACATCCAGCGCATTCTATTAGACAGGCCACATATAATCACACATTGAATGCCTGCCTGAATAAAAATGTCTTTACCTGATTGCAGAAGGATAGTAGGGAAGGCACCAGTCTTGCTTCTCTGAGAAGGGAGTTCCAGAGCCTTGGAGCAGCTACTGAAAAGATCATCTGCTGTGTGTTCTTACCAGCTGTACCTGTGAAGTTGGTGGGACAGAGAGAAGGGCCTCTCCAGCTAATCTCAAACCCCTGGCTGTTTCATAAGGGAGAATATGGTCCTCCAAATAACTTGGATCAGAGCCATGTAGGACTTTAAAGATCATCACCAGCACTTTGAATTGTGCCTGGAAATGGACCGGCAGCCAGTGGAGCTGTTGCAACAGGGGAGTTGTGTATCACAGTTAACAATCTGGCTGCAGCTCTTTGGACCAGTTGAAGTTTCCAAACACTCTTCAAAGCTAGCTCTACGTACAGCATGTTACAGTAATCCAACTGGGATGTAACCAAGGCATATGTCACCATGGCTAGATCTGACATCTCAGGGAATGGGCACAGCTAGTGCACGAGTCTTAACTGGCACTCCTGCCTACTGCTGAAACCTGGGCTTCCAGGCTCAGGGTTAAATCCAGGAGCAATCTAGGCTATGAAACTGCATCTGCCGGTTGAGTGTAACCTCATCTAACACAGGCTCAGTCCCTATTCCCTAATCTGCCTTTCAATTGGTGAAAAGCACCTCCATCTTGTCTTGATTAAATTTCAATGTATTTGCCCACATCCAGTCCATTACTGATGAAAGGCACTGGTTTATGACCAAAACAGCTTCCTTGGCTTGTGGTGGGAAGGAATAATGAAGTTGGATGTCATCTGCACACTGATGGGAACAATCGCCAAAACTCTGGGCATCCTTCTTAGCAGTTTTATGTAGATGTTAAATAGCATGGGGAACAGAACTGAGCCCTGAAGGACCCCACAGGCCAAAGGTTCAAACAGGCATCCTTCAGCACCACCTTCTGGGTTCAGCACTCCAAGAAGGAACAAAGCCACTGTAAGGCAGTGCCCCGAAGTCCCATCCCTGCAAGGTGACCCAGAAGGATAGTGTGATAACTGAAGCCCCTGTCAGAGCTGCTGCTGATGTGGTCCCTGTTGCTCAGGGTGAGATGACGAGCAGCAGCAGCTGTTGGTCCCTGTTGCTCTGGCTGGAGATGAGTCCTGCAGCTCAAGAGCTCCCCTTGCTGCCATGGACCAAGCAGGCGTGGACGTTCCTCTGCCTGCTCCTTTAGAGCAACAGGGATCCGATGCTGTGCCTGCTCCTTTGGAGCATCAGGGATCCAATTCTGAAGAGGCTCTGGAGCCTGGTTCAATAAGCCCCCAATCAAGGCAGAGACTCAAGAGGACTGTGCTAGGGAGGCTTCCTTGGCTAAATTTAAGAAGCAGTGACCAGACACACCTGTGCCTGGGGCTATATAATTGCCTGCCTGGAAGCTTCCCTTTGCTTGTGGCAAACTTCTTACAAGCCCTCCTCTTTCCTGTACCTTGCTCCCAGCACCCAATTCCTGATACCTTGAATTGATCTCTGGACTCTTGACCCTTGACTTTGGAACTCTGACTACGGCTTCACTTGGTGCTCTGGTAAATGAACTTCCTTGAGTAAAAGTGCTTGCTTGTCTCCTCCTGGCTGGACTTTGCTGGCTCTCCCACTCTCTTGTCTGGGCTGGCTCACTGCCCAGGTCTCTGACCCTGACAGATAGCATGGTTGATGGTATTGAAACCTGCTGAGAAGTCCAGCAGAACTAATAGGGATGCACTGCCCCTGTCTGGTTGCCAATGTAGGTCATCCACCAAAGCAGTCTCCATCCCATAGACAGGCTTGAAACCAGATTGAAATGGGTCTAGATAACCTCTGGAGTCAGGAGGCCACCACATGCTCTAGAAACTTGTCCAGAAAAGAAATGTTAGAGACTGATAATTATCCAACATGATGGAAACAAGAGTTGACTTTTTTTTAGTAATTGTTTTATAACAGCCTCCTTGAGGCAAACTGGAACTGTACCTTGTGTTAAAGAGGCATTAAACACTCCCTCTACCACTCGGCCAGCCTCTCTCTAGCTTTTTTTAATAAGTGAGAAAAGCAAGGATCTACTGCCCATGTAGTCGCTCTCATAACCAAGAATCCTGTCCACATCCTCGGATTATCCAAATTGAAAAGCATCTATTATGACTGAACAAGCAGAGGCCAGAGTTACATCTAGTAGCTGACCTACCAATGAAATGGGAGGAAAGACATTGGCTTAATAAAGATGTATCTAAATCACGTTGGTTTACAGATCAGCAAAGTAAGAAGGAAAGTTTTTGAGAGATTAAAGTCTCAATTTATTTTAAAATTCATTGACTGTGGGCTGTTTCTGCACCAGTGACTGTCTTATATGACTGAAATTTAAGCAGTTTCCTAAACTCTAAATTTGAAAGAGTACACTTAAAAGCAGGTGGGTGGATGATTGAGGGGGAAGGAAAGCAGAAAGACAAAGAGTGTGAGAGCTCTTGAGAAATCTGTTCAGGGACAGATTCTCATCTCTCTTTGGAAAGTCAAAAAGCTGCATTGTGTTAATACCAGTACTAATTGTCAGGCAATAAACAGCATCGCCAGGCTGAATAGATGTCAGCACCAAATTTATTCTGGAACCCACCTGAAACAATGTCACTCATCAGTATATATAAGAAATGCATAAAAACTTTGTTTTGTTACTGTCATGATACATAAAAAGTTAAAATATGAAAGTGGAAAGAGAGAATTTTGCTTTGTGTCTGCAAGCCTTGGATCAGAGTGCTGCTGTGATGTATACAAAGAACTTTCAGAAATCCTTCTTTTAAAGGTGCAGCTAGAATCCTTCTTTCCTCCATTTTTCCTTTTCATGCTGTGGTAGACAAACAGTATTAAAAAACTGAAAACTCTTTTGGACATGGGGAGAAGCCTACTTCCTATCCTTCCTAAAACTGATTTTGTGTGTTTTGACTCATTCATGCACATTGTAAACTATACTGGAATTCTGTACATTAACTTGCTCTTCTATTAAGACTCCAGTGCATTTGTCTGCTTCTGAAAGAGAGGAAAGACCTTCCAAGACCTGGAATTGCATATAAGTGAGGCTATTATACCCTAGAGCCATGTAATAATGAGATAAAGGCAGAAACAGATAAATCCTCTGCATTTCTAGGTAAAGGAAATGTTATAATACCTTTAAAAGGGGAGAAATAATCTTTTCCCAACTACATCCAAAAGTCTCCCTCTCAGCAATGTGAGGCATCTAGGGGTTTATTGTGTTCAACAGGGAGAGGTAACGAAATACTCTTCCATACATTTTAAAAAAAAAACCCAAAGAGTTCTTAGGGGAGCAGTTACTCAAGGTTATCTTTCTCCTTGACATCTAGTTCCTATAATGGCAACATAAGGACAATGTGCTGCCAGGAGTGATTTGAGTTTTTGGATCACGGTCTCCATTTCCATGAAGATGGTCTTTTGATAAGGGATGGCCTGCACCTCACAACCATCGGCCAGAACATTTTTGCTAACAGTCTCACAAAAATGGATCAAGAGATCTTTAAACTGAGTTCGACTGGGGAGGGAGACACTATTATTCAGGGCAAGGATTCAGTGAGTGCTGGGTTAAATAGCCCAAATGATATAGATAGAGCAGGCCAAGTAGTATGAGAGATCAACAGGGGGAGGGAAAGTAACTTTACTACAGGATTTCCAGGAAGGGCACATGGTGTTAAGTGTCTCTACACTAATGCACAGAGCATGGGAAATAAGCAAGATGAACTCAAACTCTTAATACGACAAAATAAATATAATAGGCATCACTGAAACCTGGTGAGATGAATCTCATGATTGGAACGTAGGAATAGGAGGGTATAACCTATTTCGCAGAAATGGACCAAACAAGAAAGGAGGAGGAGTAGCCTTATACATCAAGGATGTTTTCACCTGTGAAGAGATCCTGTTCTAATTGCCTGGTGCGGAAAGGGCCAAAGTATGCTCACCAATGGCTGCTTTTCATACTGGAGAGAAGTGACTAGTGGAGTGCTATAGGGTTCTGTCCTCAGCCCAGTGCTAATCAACTTCATCAATGACTTGGAGGAAGGAGTGGAGGGCATGCTGATCAAATTTGCAGATGACACCAAATTGGGAGGGGTTGCTGATACACCAGAGGACAGAATCAAAATTCAAAATGACCTTGACAGATTGGAGAGTTGGCCAAAGCTAACAAAATGAATTTCAACAGAGAGAAATGTAAGGTCCTACTCTTAGGCAGAAAAAATGGGATGCACAAATATACGATGGGGGAAGCGTGGCTGGATAACAGTATATGTGAAAGGGATCTACAAATCTTGGTAGATCACAAGCTGAACATGAGTCAGCAGTGTGATGCAGCAGCCAAGAAAGCCAATGCTATTGTTGGTTGCATCAATAGGAATATAGTGTCCAGATCGAGGGAGGTAATGGTACCACTCTATTCTGCATCGGTTAGGCCTCATTTGGAATACTGTGTCCAGTTCTGGGCACTTCGGTTCAAGAAGGATATCAACAAGCTGGAACCCTCCAGAGGAGGGTGACCAAAATGATAAAGGGTCTGGAAGCCATGCCCTTTGAGGAGTGAAGGGATGTCATGCTGAGGAGGGAGCGGGCGTGTTTTCCACTGTTTCAGAGACTAGGACAAGGTGTAATGGATTCAAGCTGCAGGAAAGGAGATTCCACCTGAACCTCAGAAAGAACTTCCTGACGGTCAGAGCTGTCCGGCTGTGGAACCTGCTGCCTCGGAGTGTGGTGGAGTCTCCTTCTTTGGAGGTTTTTAAGCAGAGACTGGTTGGCCATCTGTTGGGAATGCCTTGATGGGTATTCCTGCATAGCAGGGGGTTGGACTGGATGGCCCCTGGGATCTCTTCCAACTGTATGATTCTATGATTCTAAGATTTGTTGTAGAAAAGAATATTTCACCACAACACAGGAAGTCTAAAGGACATCACAGGCATTTTTATTATCTCACAAACAATAAAGGGTTTGGAGACTTTTTTTTTCAGAAAGCACGAAAAAAAGCCCCAAAAGGTAATGCTTGCAAGCACAGAGAACAAAACTTGAGATACAACTCACTTCTTCCCTATTAAGCAATACTTTTCAGAAGAACACTTATTAAATACAAATATTCCTTTCCTTCCTCCTCCCTTCCTAAAACACAGTACAGAATTTTAAACATCAAAATAAAAGTATGAACCTACCCTTGGGGTCCACTGCAGTCTTGCCAGTTAGGGAAAATGCCAGACTAACCCTGCTTTCCTCCTTACTTATAACCAGTCCGTTCCATGGTGTGGCATCCACTCTAAGCTTTGCCTTCACTGATCTTCTAAACTTTTCTTTTGTGGAAGTCAATAGGCAAGTTCTTCCTCATAAAAATCCATAGCATTTTCCCCCTTAGAGATGCAAGAAGGTCTTTGTTAAGAAGCAGTAGGGAGGGTGAAGCAAAGTAGACTTCACTTGGCACCTTCTGACTCAGAGGGAGGGCACTTCCACATTTTATTTTTATTGACTTAGCATTGAAAGAAGGAAAACCCCTTAAATATCTGCTGGTTGATGTATATGTGTGGAGGAGGGTGTTTTGCCCAGGGTGCCATTTAATCCATGTGTATATTCAGTGTTCCTACTGGGGAATGGATAACAGGATAGGTGAGCATCCTTACCATCTGTAGAGAATTTCAAGTGGCCAGAATAATGTCCCGTATCCCCACTTGCAAAACAACAGCAGCCACGCTTTCCAGCTGAAGACTGTTCATGTGGGCTTCCATTATGCTCCCAAGCAATGTCTCCAATAACAGAGAATTGCACATAGATAGCCCATGGTAAGTAGGTAAATTTGTTGCATTTTCTGCTGTCAACTCCTCACCCAGTTTAGCAGCCCCTCAAAGAATCCCCAGGGCAAGGGAAGTGGATGTGCATGGATCTCAACCTGTTTTCCTTGTTTGTACTTCAGTGGTGATTTTGGAGCTATATTTAAAGGATAGCTAGAACTAAAGCTGATGGTAAATTCTGTTGATGCTAGCTCACTTCACCTCAATCTTTATAAGAAACTGCTTTGCTGAGGCCACTGCCATGTTGCTAAGAGATCCCTGACCACAGTGCCTGCCTCTGTGTGGTCCCCTTCACCACCAAAAGGAACACAGCACATAGTTAAGTTATGAATATCACTGCCACAAGATGTTATGATAGCCACCAGGTTGGATAGCATTAAAGGGAGATTAGACAAATTCATGGAGGATAAACTTACTGGTGTCTGCGTACTGCTTTCAGCACCTATTGCCCCATATATGTCCAGCAACATAGCTAAGCTCACATCTAGCCAATGTGGAAAATAATACCTTAGATTTGTTTTACAATTTGGACAGCAATTAAAAAGGAAACAATTCCCAAGGAAGAAAGGAAGGAGAATTTGAAGGTAAGGTGAGATAAAAGAAGAATATGCTGAAATTAAAAGATGATGAGAGTGTGCACACATGCACATGTGCACAGAGAGAGAGAGATTGAGATAGAGAGCAAAATGAAACAGTTATAGTGGATCAGATCTGAGAGAGGAGGAGATCCATCAAGGACAAGTGATGAAATCTCATCTAGAATTAGGCCTGATCAGTTAGATCTCTTAAAAACAGAAACATAGTTGTAAAACTGGACAACAGAACACACAATGGAAAAGCCCACCTGGAGAATGGGATGGGGTGGGGAATGCATCTTTGGAACTGAGTCTTCCCAATCCCTTTAGGAGGAAAGGTAGATTGGCTTTCATTGGCTTTCACTGAAGAGGAATTGGGCCAATGGGACATGTACCTTGTAGCACACGTTCTTGGAGCCCAGTTCCCTGATCTTTCCAAAACATCCATTTGGTAATGATGTACTGTCAAAGGGATTCCTCAGGATGGGGGCAGCCTATCATTTGAACACAGAATACTGCACACCCTGATGAAGGGATGAACTTTTTCTTCTGTTCAAACCACAAACCTTTAGTGCTTTAAATACCAAGGAAAGTTCTGAGTTACATGAAAATGTATCCTGTGATCCGCAGAGTTTAACTTTTGTTTTCTTCATAATCCCTTGTTAAAATGAAAGCCTTCACCCAAAGGCAGTTGCAATTTAAATAATTATGTTTGCTATCTCGCTTCACATTTCCAAATGAATATTTCAGTATTCATAAAAGTAAATTTTACAAAGAGTATTGTCCAATTTAGAGACTATTTTAAAAGCATTTATCTTTCTCATAAAGGAACAGAGTTTTAAGGCTTTTAGAATCTATATACATTTGAGGCCGGGCTTGTCAGGAAAATTTGGAGAGCTTAAGAAAGTTACTTTTTCAGATTATAATTGCCACAATCTCTCAAGTAACTGCTACACTGGATGAAAGCTTCTGGGAATTGGCAATCTGAAAAAAATTAACTTTCCAAAACTTCAAATATTTGCTTTATAAATATCTCTGTTGTCATTATCTTCAGTTCTGCCTTGGTCCTGTGAATATTCACTTCCATGAGTTTTTGACCCATTCTTCTGTTGTAATACAACAATAGCCTCAGGTAAATAAACCCAAGATTGATTAACAGCCAATGTCATAACACTCCCCCAAAAGGCTTTTGGATTTGAGACACTGGCTAAAGATATAGTCATAAACACACTTAATTGAGAGGAAGTCCTACTGAAGTCAGTTGAACTTACTTCCAAGGAGACGTTCATTAGATTTTTCTGCATAGGTAGACATTTGATCTAATCCAGGAGGGTTCCTCTAAACAGCACAAAAGTAAATGATTTAAGAAAAGGCTGAGATTGTATATTACGGTGCTGAGACTGGTTCTTAGGACAGAATGTACCTGCACATTACTGGTCCCTTCAGGTTGATATTGGAACTCAACTTCAGCCCTAGCCGTGTTGTAGAGATATTTGCCGCCCAACCCACGAAATAACGAGATCGCAGACAGAGCTTGGGTTGAACTAGGGCAATTTATTAATATGCCTAATTAACATAAAGGGGTGAACTTAAACATGAACTTAAACTTGATCTTAAACTTGACCGTGAACTTGAACTTGCATTTTATGACCTGAGGAGATGGGGGGGGTCAACAGCATCTTCGGACTAGGGTCAAGAGGCAGCTCCCGACCATCTCCCCTAGCCCGTTGGGCGAAATACCAGGCCCCAAAGCCAACCGCTGAAGTTGCATGATGACTTTTGGCCAGCCCTTGTCTGGAAGGTGAGCCCCAAGGCCTCACCCCCCGCTGCATAGCAAGTGGGGTGATCCCAGGGCCCTCCTCAAGGATAGGATTTATCTTACACCCCAAAAGGGGTGCCATAGGTACACGCCGGACCTAAAGACCCCCCCATGCTGGCCAATACAGTGGAGACCTAATTAATACCAAATTAAGACACCACCCTGTAAAGCCAATTACCCCGCCCTAGGCGCAGAGTAGGGTAGGCGAAAAAACCCCCATATAGGGGGGAAAAATTCCTACCCGGCCCCGAAGCGACCAGCTATCTTACACTGAAACCATCGGGAGGGAGGGTGGGTCGCCTGGATCTGAAGAGAGGCCGAGAGAGGAGGGACGGCCTTAAATATTATGCTCTGCCCCGCCCCCTTCCATCGGCCCCCGCAAATGATCTTGTCTCGCAGGAGGGCGGCAAAGGCCATCCCCCCCGCCACCCGTGCTACTCGGGCGGTGTGGGATGAATTGCCGCCCAACCCACGAAATAACGAGATCGCAGACAGAGCTTGGGTTGAACTAGGGCAATTTATTAATATGCTGGTTCTTAGGACAGAATGTACCTGCACATTACTGGTCCCTTCAGGTTGATATTGGAACTCAACTTCAGCCCTAGCCGTGTTGTAGAGATATTTAGAAAAGCACAGAATGGTCTGCCACAGTGGTTAAGTACTGTATGGTCACTTGGATTGCCATGGGATTAAGTTTAGGTTTGGACTTCAGCACACACTTCAGGCCTTTCTGTACTACACTGTTATATTGCTGTTATAACACTTGCAACATCCTGTGGGATTCTGAGGTCTGTAGTTTACTGAGGTCAAAGAGTTTTCTGGCTGAGAATTCAAAAGGCCCCTCCCTAAATCGCAAACCCCAGGATTTCACAGGAGGTTGAAAGTGGAATAATAGTGCTATCACACTGTAGAGTGGAAAGGCCTTTCCTCTTATGATTTGAAATTGTAGTAGCAGTATAAGAGTATATATGTGTGTGTAGGTATCCTGCATCTTCTCACACTGACTTACAGTGAGCGTATTGTAGGATTTTCTCAGCAAGTTTTGTTTACCACTGTCTTCCATGTTTAGGCTGAGAGAGTGTGACTGGATGAGGGCCACTCAGTGGGTTTCCATGGCTCAGTGGGGATTCAAAACCTGGTCTCCTAGAGTCCTAATCCAATGGTCAAATCTTTAGTCCAACATCCAAACCTGCTCCAGAATTCAGACCACTCAGAATTATTGCAACTATGGCCATTTCAGCACAGGGCGAGGGAATCGCCCCGCACTGCTATTTACTGGATCTTCTGGCAGTCCAGTCCAATCCAGGCTGCTCCGGAGCAGTGCGTGGTCATCGATCCACTCTGCACCAGCGTCCAAAATGGTGGCTTCCGGTTGGTCATGGGTCTTGACCAACCGCTGAAGTTCACCAGCCTAAAGACTGCCCTTGGCAGATCACAGGCTTGCAGTGGTGTGCTCCATGCTTTTGAAATACCGGAAAAATCAGGTCTTTCAAAAGCACGCTGGAGGACCACTTGGGGTCATTCCGGAGCAGACTGAGGTGCGGATCTACAGTAAGTAGTCCGGACCCAGTCCGCTTCAAGGTGCAGATGTCTTCTGTGGAGGACGCACTGCTCCATTTTTATTATCCCGTGTGGAAATGGCCTTTATCTGTTCCCAATAATTTAACCTCCACTTTGGGGAGGGGTGAATTCATGAGGCTGATTTCTTTCTGTCAACTAGATGCTGAATATTCACGAGCATTAAAACTAAAGCTTCTTCACTAGATAAGACAGAATGCTTTTCATTTTCCCAAGTAGCAATGTGGTGAGGTGGAGTGTGGTCAAATGCAAGAGGGAACCAAGCTGGTCTGCCTTCTTAACTTCTTTGTTCTGAACGGTGCAGAGGGTGGTCCCGGTTTACATCTGGGTGCCCTATGTCAAGAGAGAAGTGATCTGTTATTAAGAAATCACTTGATGTACCCCAGCAGTATGTTCCAACTGCTATAAAGTATCTCTGGGGATTTAAGTCAAAGAGTTCCATGAAAGAAAAGATGATGAAACTGTCATCCTGCAAAATTAATGCCTCCAATTAAAAACATTTTTAAATATACTGCACCCAATGTAATTTTGAGAAGTAGAAATCCATTATGTAGCCAAAAAAAAAAAAAAAAAATCTCGATGAATCTAAAGCTCACCTACTCTTGACAGGAGGCCACCTACTTGTTTCTCCGCAATTTACATATAAAGCTCCCACCCCAATCAGAACTGAGGCAACTCAAGCCTCTTCCTCCTCCTCCCCCCGCTCCTAGTTTGAAGAAACATGTTATAACAGTCTTGGCTTCACAGAGAGGAAATTGCCTAAGAATTATCATTTGACAGCATTTGAATTAAACTGAAACAAGAACAGGGAAAATAAGACCTTTTGTAAGGCTTTGTGTATCTTCAACAGCTGTGTGGCAGAAATTCAATAGGTGAAGCTCTTCCTTTGAACAGAAGGCAATCCTGGAAAGCAAAATCTTGATACTTTTTCCCCATCCCTCTTTCCCACTCAAAAACACCTATCCACAAGTAGTACAAAGCATTGGCAGGGAGAGACAAACACTTGAGCCACAAAGGCATTCATCAAAGACATTACCATTTTGATAACTTGTTTTAAAATTTATGGACCGCGTTTATTTTTCCCACAGAGAATGGGGATAGGAAATAGATATTCCCACCAGATATTTTTAGATGGCAGTTCTCATCAGTGCTTAGTTAGCAGTGCAAACACTGAGGAGTGCTGATGTAGGTTCATCAAATGTCTTGGGTATTTATTTACTTTATATATCCACAAATATACAAGCACACCACTTTAAAATGACCAAGGTGACTAAGGTTATTTCTGCCCTATACTGTTATAGTGCTGTTATTCCACTTTCAACATCCTGTGGGATTCTGGGGTTTCTAGTTTCCTGAGGCCAAAGAGCTCTCTGACTGAGAATTCTAAAGGCCCCTCCCTAAACTCCAAACCTCAGGATTCCATAGGATGTTGAAAGTGGAATAACAGCATTAGAACACTGTAGTGTGGAAATAGCCTTACATGAACTATATTAAAGCAATTAAACATTAAACAAATTAAAAAACCTAAGCTGCATAATAACATGGAGGTGGATTTGTAGTTGGTTGACCAACCGAAACCAAAGGGTGCTCACCAGTGGCTTCTCTTCTTCCTGGAGAGAAGTGACTAGTGGAATGCCACAGAGTTCTGTCCTGGGCCCAGTGCTATTCAACATCTTCATCAGTGACTTGGATGAAGGAGTGGAGGGCATGCTGATCAAATTTGCAGATGATACCAAATTGGGAAGGGTTGCTAATACCCCAGAGGACAAGGTCAAATTTCAAAATGACCTTGACAGATTGGAGAGCTAGGCCAAAACTAACAAAATGAATTTCAACAGAGAGAAATGTAAGGTCCCGCAGTTAGGCAGAAAAAAATGGAAGGCACAAATATAGGATGGGAGACACCTGGCTGGACAACAGTACATGTGAAAGGGATCTAGGAGTCTTGGTAGATCACAAGCTGAATATGAGTCAGCAGTGTGATGCAGCAATCAAGAAAGTCGAGGTGATTCTTGGTTGCATCAGTAGGAGTATGGTGTCTAGATCAAGGGAGGTAATGGTACCACTCTATTCTGCATTGGTTAGACCTCATGTGGAACACTGTGTCCAGTTCTGGGCACTTCAATTCAGGAAGGATATCAACAAGCTGGACCTTGTCCAGAGGAGAGTGACCAAAATGGTGAAGGGTCTGGAAGCCATGCCCTACGATGAACGGCTTAGGGAGCTGGGCATGTTTAGTCTGCAGAAGAGAAGTTTAAGAGAGGACATGATAGCCATGTTTAAATATTTGAAGGGATGTCATGCTGAGGAGGAGGCGGGCTTGTTTTCCACATTGCTTTCTATGTAATTTAGTGATTACAGCATTTCTTTCTAAGTAATTACAAACTGACTGTTTAATGTCTTCACTGTAGTTCAGCTTAGCACAGATTCTATAAAAGGTCTGTAGCTGTTACTCTAACTGAAATGATCCCCCAAAGTCACATCTAGGTGGCTAAAGATGGAGGCTATTAGATAGTTCACCAACCCTGCTTCAGCATCTCAAGGAATGTTTGTATTGCCTTCCTTTAAAATTGTATATAACAGATATCAGAGCATATTATTTAAATCCATATTATCTTCACCACTTCCTACAATGAAAAGATCCAGTGATGCAGATTTTTCCACAGCCATCAGCAGTGGCATCTCAATATAGAAAGTTCTCTCAATACTCATCTGTGTAGGCCTGATAGTAAATAGGTCTAATTCAGATGCTGTACATTCTTCAGAAACACTGTGAATAAACACCATGGTAGTGTTTAAAATATACTTCTCATAGCTGGTGTTCAGTGCTATCTCCTTCTCTTTCTTACAGTTCTCTTGTTCTGAATTTTCTTTCTTCTCATACTTTTTCTTTTGAAGACTCAAGAGGGCCCATTGACCTCTCCTGTGATGCTTTTCTTTTTTTGACCCTTCATCCTTTAAATACACATCAGGCCTGATCCTTCTTGTGGAGTTGTCCAGTTATTTTATTTATATCTGCCTATGTAATTTCACCAGCCATATCTTTAGCAATATTAAGAACAACTGTTTTAATGTGAGGTTTAATGATGTTCAGTCCTTTTCTCAAAAGTGGAACTGCTTTTCTGAAAAGGCTTCTGAAAATTCCTGCCAAGCCCAGATCAATACATTACAGGGATTCCCTGATTCCCCGGGATACCATTTCCTGCCTCGGCCCTATAGTAATCCCTATAAAGGGCTGATCAAAGGCACCATTTTTTAAAATTTATCTTTTTATTAAAAGCATTTATAAAATTGTAGTAAGAACACACAGAAATTGAGGAAAAATCAGAACTCAGAAAAGTAAAGAAAAACAAATAAAACAAATAAAAAGCTAATCCAGTACTGTTTATCATACAGGTCTGTCCATCCAATACAAGAAAGAAAACCATATATGAACATTGAATTAGAAATAAGACCATTTTAAAAAAAGTAGTTATCTACTTCCTTTTGCCATCTATTTAGAACACTATTTATGTGCTTTTATATGTGTGAAACTCCCTACTACTTCATTCTAAATATATTCAAATAGTTTGAGTGCACTCTTTCCCTTGAGTGCACTCTTTCCCTTGTGATTCTTTACATAGCATATCTTATTTATCAACACTTTTTTTTATTTCCTAAGTGTAAAGAAAAGCTAATATCTTAATTCAACTCAATTTACATTTTTGTCCTCCATACATAATCCATATATTCTTCTTCTAAAATTAATATCTATGTTTTATTAAAGTATACATTTTGCTATGTTATTTCTTTTTATCTTATATCTTAACACCCCATCTCTTGTTTACATATGTTGTCACAGGCTCCCAATCTTTTTCTAATTGATCAATTTGTTTTCCCTTTATATAATGGGTAAGTAAGTCATATTCTTTCAGTTCCATTATTTTTGATAACCATTGATCTATATCTGGCGTATTTGGATTTTCCAAATTTTTGCAAAGTTTATTCTTGCTGCCGTAACCAAATATAACAAGATTTGATTGTTTTTCTTTAAGAAAGTTTTTTCAAACATGAAAGTCATATTCAACAGGAAGAATTCTGGACATATGGGAAACGTAACACGAAATATTTCTTTTATGACCTCATATACTTTTGTCCAGAATTTCTTTGTAACTGGACAGGTCCACCAAAGATGATAATAGGAGCCTATTTTTTCCTGGCATTTCCAGCATCTGTTGTTTCCTGTGTGATAAATTTTATCTATTTTTTCTGGAGTCAAATGGTATCTATATATATCATTTTTATGAAGTTTTCTTTCAGGTCTTGGGAGCAAGTGAATTAATTTGTATTTTTCCAGGCATTTTCCCAATGTTCTAGTGGTATTTCATGTTGTATATTTTTTGCTCATTTTATCATGACATCTTTTACAGTTTTATCTTCTAAATGATGGGTTAAGAGATATTTATAGAAATAGGAGATCTTTTGTTTTGTTTTGGTGAAAATTATTGTTTCTAATTCATTATATGTTTTTTGAGGTGCAAAACCTTCTAATTTTAAATCCATTTTAGATAGTTTCTTCAATTGTAGATAGGGAAACCAATTTAACTTGAAGCCTTGATTTTGAAGTTCTTCGCAGGTTTTAATTGCAACCTCTTCTCTAAAATTTTGAGTTATCAGATTTTTATATCTAATCCAGTCCTCTTGTTCATCTATCCATTTTCCAAAGTAAGCTTCTTGTGGAGATACTCAGCCTGGTATTTTATTGAATCTAATATATGGGCTACTCTTCCTCCAATTAGGATTCTGTATGGCTCATTTGTTTTAAGCTTAACCTTTCTGGTCATTGGGTCAAAATACAGAAGCATTTCAGGGGAGTCACAGTTCTCTGTTATAAGGTTGTTCATATTTTCCAATAGTTCAGCGGCCCTGGAATAATAGTGTCATTGCAGAATGAGGGGCCATATCTTGTTCTCATTTGCAGTCTCACACTTCATATCAAAAATGATAATATTCCGACTGTGTGGATACTATGTCACAGCTAGATCTACTTTCCATGACCTGGAAGTTCCAGGGATCTTGCTAAAGATAGCAAAGTTTGAAATTGTATTCTGTGAAAAAAAAAGTGTTATACAGGCATTTCTAAGGAGTGTAATATAAAATCCACTACCCCCCCTTTTTTTCCCCTTTCCCAAACTTCTGCACAGGTTCACCATCTACACGAGCAAGCACCCAACTATTGAACTTGCTAAGCCAGTCTAAGCATTTCACTAGGTGCTGCTTTCTCCTAGCCTGGCTTTTAGTGGCTAGAATTTAGTCAGTCCTGTACACTTGATCCTCTTTCACATTAGTTTTTTGTAATTCTTCAGGAAGCAAGCTCCCAACAATAGCCTCCCTGTGGTATTCTTTCTACAGGAACTCTGATCTCTTTGCACTTCTGATGATGTTATCTACAATAAATATTTCTTTGGTGAAAGTCTTTTCATATCTCTTGGCTAATATGCCCTTCTTTTTAGAAATCCTCACATCATCTCCTTTTCTGAGTAGCAGAAACTCCTCTTTTCTTTTGACAGTATCTCCGTATTCTATTTTCCACACTGCTAGAGCATTGGAATCATTGACATCTGCAGGTCTCACTTTGATTGTTTCTTGAAAATTCTGTAACTTTTTAAAAACAATGAGGCACCATCAGTATAAATGAACGTATTGTTAGCTGTGAAATGCCTCTATATTTTTTGTTTTTAAAGTTCTATTAAGTTATTCCACAACTTCTGTCTTGACTTCATTATCAGTGACAAAATAATGAACCTCAAGCTGTTTTAAGCATTGTTTAGAAACTCTTGGCCATAATCAGTTTGTGATTTGTCAGGTTTTCTTCCATCTTGCCTGCAAATAGTATTAAAGGTATTGGGCACATCTCTTCCTGTTTTGTCCTTTAAAGCCAAACCCCAGACATATTTAGACAGAATATCTATTACTGTTAAAATGTACCCTTTGCTGTACATAGAAAACTGCTGCATATCAACAAGATCAGCCTGCCATTAAGAGTCCATTTTAGATAACAGCAATCTTGTTCCTTTTAAAATAAATGTTGGCTGGTCTGTGTAGCATGTAAATATCTTGACCAGAAAGCCAATGGGAAACCTCCCGTCTCTTAGCCTTTTTACTTTTATTTTAGTTCATGAAGTTGGGAGTTCCCACCTCCAAAACACCCACCTTCCCCTGGTGAGTAATACATATCACTCAGGACTTTTTCATGCCATGCCATTTTCCCAGGTAATGTAAGTATGAACACAAAAGTGTAAAACAAACTTTTTACCAGTTGAAAGACTAGAAAACGTATCTACTCCTCAGGAGTGGATGAAACATTTAGAGTCTGTGAACTCTTGTCAGGCTTTTTCTTAGTGCCATCAGCATGCAGGTCTTCTTCCTGTCTGGGGGAAAAAAAGGAATAAGAAACACTCCCCCCCCCACTTTTGGAAAACAACATACTCATCTCTCTTCATTTCAGCTAATAACCACCCACCGGCATTTTTAGAGAATAAAACTCTTACCAATGAGCTCCGGTAGCATGAATCATGTTTCCACGGCTTTATCCAAAGGTTCTTCCTCAAACACATCCTCAAGAGTAGGTAGGATTGGGTCAGGATCTCCTCTTTCCATCACCGCTTCAATCTGAGTGGATGCTCTAAAAGCACTGTACCATCCACAACATCTGTGGCATTCAAAGATGATTCTGTGCTCTGTAGAATATTGGAAACTTCCATCTTCTCTACTTTTGGAGAGTTGCTTTTAAATTACAACCACAATCATATCTGATATCTGAGCCTTGGTCAATGGAATCCATACTCCAGGCTATTGGGCATGCATTTTCAAGTTCCTTATACAGCATCTGCTTTCTAAGCTGAATATTCAAAGATGTAATATACATGGAAAAGCCCAAAAGAACATTACATCTTGGGAGGGGTGACCCCTCTGAGGGTTTACCTTTCTAGGAGTAGAAAAACCTGAAAGCTTCTGAGAGGTACTCAGTGCTGCCATATTGTCCCCACAGAATGCACTTGGGCATGCAAGTAATCACTGCTTCTCTCTCCACAATATATCTCTCCGTAGGCTGTCAACTTATTGGCTGTTTTGACTCATGTGATTCTGAGGGATTTGAAATCAGACACTATTGGTCAATGGTGGTGGAGCAATTTCCTAGAGAAGCCACATGACTCTACTGGGGTCAATCAGAATGTGAATTGGAAGTCTACCCTGATTGGACAGTTCAGACCACATGGGTTTGAGGGGTTCAAAATCAGATTCTATCAAATAAGAGAGTGGGGTGAGTTCCTAGACAGATCACATGACCCTGCTGGGGGCCAGTTGAAGCACAAATTGGAAATTTATTCTGATTGGATATTTCAGACACATGGATCTGAGTGTTCCAAAACCAGTCCCTATTGGTCAGGAAGGTGTGGTGAGTTCCAGCAAGGGTCACATGACCCATTCTGGATGTCCTGCCATAGTACTTCCAGGTAAGGGAGAAGTATCAAACTTTTTTCAGATGTCAATCATTTTGACAGACATCTATCATTCTTGCCAGGTTGTTAAAACCAATCAATCTTTTTTGACAGGTCATAAATCATTTTTGACAGGGGATATACCCTCCTACTATTTCTGTCCTATGTATATATCCCAGTTTATCAACGGCATGGTCCTGTGGCGCTTTGGAGGATTCAGTGTGGAATTTACCAACCATCCCAAATCCCTGGTAACCCCTTCTTACCAAAAAAATCAGCAGAAAACCAAAACAAATTTCAGCCAGAAAAGGAGGAGGGAACACACTCTGGGGTCATGTTTCATGATGTTATCCTGTTTCAGAGGGTCTCCATCCTCACAGCAACAAAAAGGTCCTCATTGCCCCATCCTACAACTGAGAGTGATAAGAGAACACATTCAGTCATCCACAATGGGAGTCATGGCAGCACCACTTTTTAGGGTCTCAGAGGAGCCAAAAATGGCTCCACAAGTCCCAAGGCATGTTCACCCTGATAACTTATACCAACACAGAAAAGATGGAAGGTTGAAAAAAGTCCATCCCTATACTTAAGGAGGAACTGATGCTTTATCTAACAACACACAGTGTAGAACATTGTCCAGTCTAAGAATACATCCACTAGATGTCATGTGTTATAAAACAGGATTTAGTTTGCTATCAAGGCATGTTTAGGAGTAGCCATTATGTTTTCTTTGGAATGTTGAAACTGTTAAATTGATTGCCAGTGAAATCTGCCTGATAACATGTGTATCGTTTAAAAAATCAGCTTAAAGTTTGTATTTCATTAACATAGAGGGAGGAGAATTATTGTTGAGCCTAAACTGGTAGGTGATGAAATTATAAAAATGAATATTTTATTGTTTAAATGTAGGAATGAGGTAATGTTTTTTGGGGGGAGGACCATGGAAATGCCCTCCTGTGGTAAGCATAATTTGTTATGATTCCCAGAGGAAAGCTGAAGAATATTGTGAGTAGAAGAAAATACTGTATATGGAAATGTAAGTAGGAAGACAAAACATGTGCCACGCTGAAAACTGGAACACTGTAATTGATCAGCAAAACACTCTATGTGTAGAAAGCAGTCTGAGAAACAGGTTTTTAAAAGCAGCTACACAATTATGTGACTTCAAAAATCATCTGAAAGAGTGCTGCATTTAGAGCAACAGTATACTTTATGTTACAAATATATGCCAATTAGCAACTTAAAGACTCCCTGTCCTGGAACAGTCATTTGCCTTTTAAAGGCATTCTTAGCAGAAGTTACAAAATACATTCTTTTTTGATTGCTCATTTGGCCTTTTAATGTTTCTTTCTTCTCCCTCCCCCGACACTCAGTTTGGTAAGATGACAAATAGTCTGAATAAGGCAATAATTTCTTCTTTCCTGCATAAACCATGAATGTTTGAAAGAGCCAGCAGTATGTTTCAAAGGGCCTTGTTAAAAATTTCATTTTTCAATGGAAATACAGCTCTAAAATTCTCAGAGGAGAAATGCTAAGTGTTCAACATTTTACAAGAACACAGTAAACTTCCTTAATAACATGGTAGGTTTTTGTCCATCTACCCCAGTACTGAGATTCATCATGGTTCTCCAGATTGCAGTAAGACGAGGGTCTTTCCTATTACCTTCTGTCCAATCATGGAAGCATAGAGTTGGAAGAGGCCAGCTAGACCATTAAGTCCATGTCCTTACTCAGTGCAAAAACTCCAGCTACAGCCTCCCCAGCATCTAGCCTCTTTTTGAAAAGGTCCAGAGAAATAGATCCTACCGCCTCTTAGGTAATTGATTCCCTTATCAAACAGCTCTTACTATCTATCACAAATTTTCTTCTAATGTTCAATCATAATCTGCCCTCCTGTAATTTAAAGCCCTTAGACCTAATCCTATCTTCTGGGGCAGCAAGGAACAAACCCGTACCCTCCTCTCTGTGACAGCAGTTTAGATATTTACAGAGTGCAATTATGTCATTCCTGAGTCTTCTCTTCACCAGACTTAACATGTCCAATTCCCTCAACCTTTCCTCATATGTTTTGTTCTCCATCATAGAACCTTCTCCAGGCAAAACATGCACTTTCCACTGAGCTATGGTCCCTTCCTGTGATATTGCTATGCAAGATCTGGTGATGTTATAATCAGTATTCTGCAACTGAAAACATTTTCTGCTTACATTCTCCTCCTTGAGCTCTTCCTGTGAAGGAAGGTTCTGTTCCCAGGCCAGCCAGGCAATTCCCCTTGACATTTTTTCCCCCTACTGGAAACAGGTTCAGACTTTTACATACTCCAGTTCAAGCTTTGCCACAATAGTTAATAATGGCTCCAGGTTTTCTGTCAACCACTATGTTAGAGTTTTTATTTGAATGGCTTTGCAGCTCCTTGTTTTATATGTATAAGATGTATACAGGTGGAACGGTGGGACAGTAAAAACATTGCAATCCTTATCCTATGCATTCAGTTTTACTGAAAGGAAAGTATTCTCTGTCAGTCTCAGATTACTATAATTTTCTTGATTGTCATAAAACTGGATAAACCATAATAGGGAAGGGTGGCAGCTCAATAACAGAGCACTTGCTTTGTCTGAAAAAGAAAAAAGAAAAATCCCAGACTCAATCACAGCTTTTCTACATGGGACGGGAAATATCTATTGTCAGAAAATCAAAAAAGCCACTGACTTTTGGTGCAAGGCGTGCTTCCCAATCTTTTGCTCTCTCACTGTGTTGGGCTACAGCTGCCATCACTCAGCCAGCAAGAAGCAGGCTCTCTAGATATGATGACAGTTGGCATCCAAAGCAATGGGAAGTGGAGAAGACTGATCCAGTAGTCTGATTCAATAGAAGGTCACTCCCTAGGCTTTTCTTGAATAAAAAGGACAGCATCACGTATCAGTAGGAAGGACAAAAAAAGTCTGTGCAATCTTCCAGTCAGCCCCCATCCATGGATACAAATGGTTTTGCCTTAATTTAAAATGCCACTTACAATAATGGTTGGAATGGTTTGGAATATTGCTGGTAACTTGGTAGGAAGATTGTTTCTCTTTCTTCAGTGGATAAACTAAAGCTTGTACTGTCACTTCAGTGCTTCACATACTCCATAATCACCAAATTCTCTCTCTTTGTTGGAGAAAATAGGAAAGTGCTTGCTTGACAATGTTATATCCATCAGCACTTAATCATCAGCAATTAGGCTGCTGAAGGGTAATAAGTTGTGCTTGCCATGTTCTGCTGTTGCACGTGCTGCTACAAGGTCCATGTCTGTTCTCAGACAGATGGTGGTGTCACATCTCATCCAGCTCAAGGGCCATCACTTTCTTAAATAGGATATTTCATCTTTATATGAAATTGTTCATTAGTGTTTTCTTGTCATACTTCATCTAAAAAAATGCTGCTTCACTTCACTACACATGTAGCCAAAGCAGTGAATTGAAATGTATCAGGAAATAAAAATAATCTGGAGTTGTTGGTTTGGGATTCTTCTTAAAGCTAGATAGACTTATCTTGAATACATGTGAGGCCATCTAAGGCCCTTTCTACACCCTACCTCCAGCAAGAGGCTCTCACATCCCTGCTGCCTCAGCTCCACATGAGCTGCCTGCTCGCACGAGAGCCCCGCCTCTTCCTTCTGCAGTGCAGCCTGGGATTTTCCCAGGCTGTGCTGGGACAGGAAGCAAGACTGGCACGGCTCTGGAGGCTCCGCACACCAGGTAAGTGCGCATGGGGCCTGGGAGCAATGCATGACCGTGCACCATTTTCAGCTTCCAGCCTAAAATGAAAAGGTATGCGATTGGCACCTGCTGGCCCCTGGAGCGTCACGCAATTCTGAGTGCGTTGTGCAGATCGTTCCTCACAATTGTGTGATGCTCCAGGCGCCCTTTCGCATGGCAAATGCCATGCAGAAAGGGCCTAAGTCAAATGAAAGAACAACCTACCATATTAAGGAGGATTTTCCCTGCCTTTTGCACAGACAGCACACCCTATGTTTACATGAGTATAATGGCAGGAGTTTGTAAATGGAAAGGCATCTCATTCTTGCTCAAATGTCCCAAGCATGTGCAGCTACAAATGTTGTTGTTGAAGACTATAGAGCACAGAATGTACGAAAAGGTTTTCTTGAAGTGTATTTCAACCATCTATAGAATTTAAAATCATTTAAAATATACCATTGAAAGGCAAAGTATTTTTGAAAGCATGCTGATAAAAGCCCTTCTCTTGTAAAAAAGAAAGAAAGGAAGGAAGGAAAAATTGTTCCCAAATATTTCAAAAGGTCCATTGGGGGCATGAGGTGCATTTAAAATTCCTCCATACCCCCCAAAAGACATTTGGAGACTTTTTGAGGGAGAGCAGGTATAGCCCTTTAGTTTCTTACGGGGGTTAACATGTTCCGCTAGCCTTCCACAGTTGTCATGCTAGAATTTATTGAGGTACTCAGCCCCTTCCCTCCTTATAAGCCCCACCACCACCAGCAGCTTTTATTCATGCAGAAGATTAAAATCCATCCAGAATAAAGCTCTGGGCAGATCTAATTGGAACTTTGTCAGTTCCTTTTAACTGAAATGCTTTTTCCCTAGGAAATGTGTTATCCATCAAATCAACATTTCACAAAGAGAATCTACAGCTAATGCAAATAACCTGAAAGGAGATGCAAGACTAATGGAGACTGCTTTAACAAAGAAAGAGACATGCTGAGGAATATAAGTGAAACACATTTCTGGATGTCATTGCCAATAAGGGAGAACTGATATATAATTTCACCTTTACTGATTATTACTGAAAGCTGCACACAGTAGTTTTGAGTCTCCTTTTTTAATGGAACAATATATTATTTAAAATTGAAAAGTCTATTCCTTCTTGTTTAAGTCTTTGATTTGGTGAAATAATGCATTCTTCCTTTGATTCACTTTTTTTTTTTCCAATTAACTCTCAGGGCAAGCATTAAGCACAAAGAGTTCAAATCCACTGGCTTTATTATTATTTACTCTGGCTTAGCATGCTGTTTATGTTAATGTGGTTGATAGTGGGTCCTTGTATTTATGGATAATTTAAACCCAAAGGCATAATAACATTGCCTTAGAGAACAAATGTTTACCTCTAAACACAGCAATTAAGAGGATGATGTAGACCCCGCAGCTCCTAGCCATTCTTCCATCCTGCCTGTTCTTCTGACTGACTCAGAGCAAACATTTACTACAGCCCATGTGGTATAGTCTTCCACCTGAAAAAGGCTGCATTAGATGATAAGCAAATCTGTTAGTTTCACTTTCTCCTATACTTTTTAAATTTCACATTCTTTCTTTCCTGTGTATGAGGAAATATTCAGATTTTGTCAAGTTCTTATCAAAACAGAATCTATATCCCACACACACACACACACACACACACACACACACACAGCTTCACTGGCCAACATCAACACAAATAGCTATTGCCAGCATGGAAGTGGGGACCATATTATACTTACCTGATATGTAGCTGTTTAAAAAAAAAGGATAGAGCCCATCAGAGATAAAGAGGTGGCAATCCTATTTCAGCACCACAAACAAACCAGAATGAAACACAAGACTTGTCACAGTTAAGCACTCAAAGCTCTCTCTCTAGATGCATGAATGTATCAGATTCACTTAAATTTCACTTTTAAAAAGAAATGGGGGAGCTGACAGTCCTTCTGTATTGTTTACAAAGTATTTTCAGATTTTAAGAAGTTCTCACATTAGAAATGAATTGAACAATGGGTCCACTTGTCCCCAGTTTGATGACTAGTTTTAAGTATCTGTGACAGAAGAGGGTTTTCTTTTTCTTTTTACATTGCTTACCTTTGCACTTATTTGGTCTCCACCATTTTAAGCCAGAGAAAGAAGCATGGGTAAAGCATATTTACACAGCTCACTAGGTATCAAATCTATTAATGAATAGTCTTCATGGTTTTTATCCCTAATGCCCCTGCCTGGGATTGCAGAAACCAGTGTTGTAGGTACTGTGGTGAAGGAAGTACTTGACCAGCCAGAATGGCTGACAACTTGTTACACACTAGCTGCTTTCAACCTGTTTCCATAGAGAAGATTCTCCCTGAACACCTCAGTTCTCTTCCTGACTGGATCAAGGGTGCTAGGTAATCAATAGGTGCAGCTTGAGCCAGCACTGTCTTCCCATAACAAAAATGGCTTCACATACTGAATATCCTGAATGAATTAACAACCAGGACCTAAAAGTAGGTAAATTCAACAAGGGGCACCATGCTGGAGGAAGTACTGGTCTGAGTCATTCACTGCTTGCTGCCTGTACTGCCTGGGCAGGAAGGCCTAGGAGACTTCAATGGGATTGTGCCTAGAAATGGTTCAGGAAAGCACTGGCCCTATGATTTACCCATTGGTAAGTCTGAGCTCTTCTCCTGGAAATTCCTGGTAAAGGCTGGGAGTAGTAGGGCCTGTTTTGGAGGTCCAATGAAGCTACACAACTTGTCAACACTTCAAGAGTAGGGGATGGGGCATTGGAGGCACACCTTGATCAGAGCACCGTTTAGCCTAGGGATGACCTGTTAGTTTGCACAAGCAATGGTACATTCCCTTGGTTGGCCATGATAGACAAAATGCACAAAAATAGCAACACTAAGGGAAAATGTGGAATAATTCTGGCATGTACCAAAGGTAGAACACTAGGTGGAAGGAAGCATACTATTGAACTTTTGAGTTTTATTCTGCCAGCTTGAGCATTTGATACTTTTGAGGTTTTTTTTCCCCCCTGGTGAACTGAGGGAGGGGCAAATTTTGTTGATCCACCCTGCAGTCTTCCACTCCTACTTCTTCAGTTCCTCAGAGGTGCATACAATTCCCTCCTAAGTGAATTTTCAGTGGACTTCACAGATTGTAGGGAGAAGGGGGATATTGACAAAGATTACCACCACCATTCCAATAGAAGAAAAATTCTGCTCCCTGAAAATCCTCCCACTGATGGAAGTTGTCCTTCAAATCTGCAGGCAGCTTATGCTACATCCAACCAAACAGATCTGCAGATGACAGCTCTAATAATATTTTACTAGCATCAAATCTCCAGTTACCTGTCCTTACAGCTTGGCGAATGTGAATCCTCGTATCAAGACTGACACATTCTCGTTACACTGCAGGAATGGGTAACACAGAGCCTGGATACATACAATCTCCATGCTGATACTTTCTGCAGATTGTCAGAGCATACGCTGTTCAAATGGGCTTTAAGCTTACTTCTAAAAGCTTTAATATTCCTCATGGAAAACCCCTCACTATCATTCAAGTAAAATTAGAGCATTTAGAGATTTTCTAGATTAAAAATAAGGCAAACATAAACAGGCTTTCAGCTCAGGAACAAAAAATGGAGAAAGCCACACCTTCCAGCAAAAAGAAGGAAAGACAGGATAATAGCTGTTATGCTTTTAACAGTGCAGTCTTATGCAACTTGACTCAGAGTTCAATGATGTTTAAATTAACCCAGAAGTGGTTAGTGGGGAGTGTCTTCCTCCAAATTCTTAAAACTTTTAACAGTGCAATCGTAGTCCATGGTGCTGGAAGGCTTTCAGATGCCATGTTTTTTTCCTTCTCTGCCACTGAAAAGGAACATTGCCAGTGGAGTAATGGGGTAATATGGAATTTGTAAAGCAATAAATGATATTATTTAGAAAGCTCAATAAGGGTTCCAGGAAAGTATGGAAAGATTAGCAGAGAATTTGGACTTGCATGTTGAAAGGGGACTGGTTGAGAGGAGAGAGAAAGTAAGGCCCTTTCCACACAATGACTGCACAGGACTGCAACAACACTTCTGCATGACATCATGGCAGTGCCATCCTTTTCCCATTGCCAGCTGGTGCAATTGCTGACATAGTTCCTCCATCAATGGCCTCCAATTGCGCAAAGCTTCCGTCCCTCCCAGCCATGTGGAAGGGCAGGAAGCATGATGGAGGCACTTCCTACTTCAGTGTAGCATAGGCAAGAGCCCAGGTGCACTGAGGAAGAAAGAGGCTTCCACAGGGAGCCAGTCAGGTGCAGAGGGAAGTATTTCTCTTGCATTCTCCTACTACCAAAGGCGCTGCTGGGATCACAATCAGAGGACAATGGGATCAGGTAACATGCAGAAATGGCCTAAATGTTGAGAGTAGTGTGGTATGAAGCAGTTGAAGAGATTAAGGATCAAACTAGATGATACACTTAGTGTCCTAATGTGATAAAAGACGTCTGGCATGAACTTTACTCATCTCCCATATTTGCCAATTAGCCTGCTTTGTTTTGTGATTGATCATCACAAAACTTGCTTTGTTTTGTGGCTATGAGTAAAGAAGAGTTTAATTTGGAAGTATGATGCTGGAAGCACCTATCTCCAAGGAAAATGCATTGTTGGGAATGAAAATAGGCGAACTGCAAGAAGCATACATTTCCCTGTAACATTTGTCAATAAACCTCAATTCTATTATAATTACAAGTAAAGCAGAGCCATTTAATCAACTGAATCTACCCATATTTTGATTTACCATTCAACAATAGAACCAATGGGCCTATTCTAGTTAGAGCTGACCAACAGGATTCCTGGGATAGATACAAGGTGTTGAAAAGAACAAATTAGGTCATCAAATTAGAAGGTGTTGAGAAGAACAAATTAGCAATTCCCCCACATTTTGGGTATCTGGGGGATATTTTAGGCCTAGGAGAGGTCTTTTTTTCCAAATAGGAGGTGGCCTTCTGTGTGACTTTCTGTTGGGAAGAAAAAAAACCAACCCCGACCTTAAAATGACCCAAAGGGCACAGGCCAGCTCCTTAATCCAACAGTCACTTTCTCCAATTGAAAACAACAGCTAAAAGTCTTTCCTGAAGAAACCCAAAATACTTTGAATGACAACAAAATAATATATAATTGCTGAGAAAATCCATCTCACTGCCACTCCTCTGTTAGTGTGGGGACACTCGCCGCTCATTAAAACTTGAATGGGCTTGGATTTCAAAAAGAAAATGTATTTTAAAATTCAAACCACGGATCTGTGTTGCAATTTTAGGAGTAATCTAATATCAGTAGCAGCTGTCACCCTGGTTGGTCTGCTGCTGGCTGAAAAGAAACTGAGAAGAAAATAGAAAAGGATCTTTGCCGTTCATGCACTTCCATTTCATTTCCATCTCCACCTCTCCCACCACCACCACATTGTTTTGATTTTGCTGCCATCCCTGCCTAGCAGCTTCCACTGGCCAAAAATTTTCTTTTCTTTTCTTTTTTTCGTTCTTCTGGTTGTTATGTACCATCACTCCAGCATTGACTTTTGGCAACTCTATCAATGAGAAACCTTCAAGATGTCCAGGCATCAGCAGCCCTGCTTGGGTTTAGCAGACTCAGGGCTATGGCTTCCTTGGTTGAACCCATCCACTTGTAGTGAGGTCTCCTTTTCCTACTGCTTTCCACTTTATCAACCATTATTTTCTTTTTCAATGAGTCACATCTTCTCATCATGTTTCCAAAGTACAACAGCCCCAGTTTAGTTAATTTGGCATCCAGTGAGAGTTCGTTTTTTCAATGCAACATTAAAAACAAGCATGCAGACTAGGAAACTACTGCAATGCAGATCTGACAGAGTCAATGTAAGGTTCCCTTCCAAACTCCCCTGATCATGATTCTTATCTCTCTGTCCTGGAGCAGAGCAGGGTTTCTCTTCCATTTCTCTTTCTCTCCACACACAAAAGCTAGGAAGACAAAAGAAAGAGGCATGGAGTAGAGTGAGCAGGGCAGCAGTTACACTGAATGCCTAGAAAAAGGGTAGATATATATTTGGTGTATGGTTGGGGTTAATTATTCTTACTTGAGTCCATCACAAACACACACACACACACACCAGAAAAAAATGAGTTGAGCTTCTTTTGCTGCCACCAGAATGTCCTTTTTCTTTCCAGGACAGATAAACTACACTTGGTGCATCTGTTGAGTTCACACTGCTTATTTAGAACACTATGATTCCACTTTGACTGTCATGGTAATATCCAATAGAATCTTGGGACCTGAAGTTTAGGGAGAGGTATGCCAAATTCTCAGCAAACTACAAATGCCAGAGCATGGGAACTAAGCAAGATGAACTCCAACTCTTAGTACAACAAAATAAATATGATTTAATAGGCATCACTGAAACCTGGTGGGAGGAATCTCATGATTGCAACGTAGGCATAGGGAGGTATAAGCTATTTTGCAGAAATAGACCAAGCAAGAAAGGAGGAGGAATAGCCTTATATGTCAAGGATGTTTTCACCTGTGAACAGATGCATGACTTAAATCAGGGAAGCCAAGTTGAGAGCATCTGGGTAAGAATTAAGGGAGTGAGAAATAATAGGGATGTGATTATGGGGGTTTGCTACAGGCCTCCAGGCCAGCCTGAGGGCTTGGATGAGGCCTTCCTGGAGCAGATGACCACACATTCAAAAAGGAGGGATGCAGTGTTAATGGGAGATTTCAATTATCCTGATATTTGTTGGCAATCAAACTCATCAAAGCATTCCCAAAAGATGGCCATCCAACCTCTGCTTAAAAACCTCCAAAGAAGGAGACTCTAGCACACTCCGAGGCAACATATTCCACTGTCGGACAGCTCTGTCAGGAAGTTCTTCCTGAGGTTCAAGTGGAATCTCCTTTCCTGCAGCTTGAATCCACTGCTCCTTGTCCTAGTCTCTGTAGCAGCAGAGAATAAGCCGCTCCCTCCTCAGCATGATATCCCTTCAAATATTTAAGCATGACTATCATGTCGCTTCTTAACCTTCTCTTCTGCAGACTAAACATACCCAGCTCTCAAAGACACTTCTCATAGGGCATGGCTTCCAGACCCTTCACCATTTTGATTGCCCTCCTCTGGACACATTCCAGCTTGTCAATATCCTTCTTGAAATGAGGTGCCCAGAACTGGAAACAGTATTCCAGGTGATATCTAACCAAAGCAGAATAGAGTGCTACGATTACCTCCCTTGATCTAGACACCATACTCTTATTGATGCAACCGAGAATTGCATTGACGGCCGCATCACACTGCTGACTCATTTCAGCTTGTGATCTACCAAGACTCCTAGATCCCTTTCACATGTATTGTTATCCCACCACGTGTACCCTATCCTATATTTGTGCATTCTACTTTTTCTGCCTAAGTGTAGGACCTTACATTTCTCTCTGTTGAAATTCATTTTGTTAGCTTTGGCCCAGCTCTCTAATCTGTCAAGGTCATTTTGAAATTTGATCCTGTCCTCTGGCATATTAGCAACCCCTCGCAATTTGGTGTCATCTGCAAATTTGATCAGCAAGCTCTCTATTCCTTCCTCCAAGTTATCAATGAAGATGTTGAATATCACTGGGCCCAAGATACAACCCTGTGGCATCCCACTAGTCACTTCTCTCCAGGAAGAAGAGAAGCCATTGGTGAGCACCCTTTGAGTTTGGTCAGTCAACCAATTACAAATCCACAGAATAGTAGTACTATCCACCCTGCATTTTACTAGCTTAGAGCATTACCAAAATTTGAAATTAGGTATCTCATTTTATTTTACAGCTTACTTTGTGCATAAATCTATCCCCTAGAAAAGCTGGTTTTTATTATCTTATTGCAACAACATACAAGAAAGTCATCCATCCTTCCAAATTCATCAGAATTAAGCTCTTACAAAGCCAAAAGTGAACAAGGAACACCTAGGTTCAAACCCTCCCATGTAGAAGCCAATAGGGTGAAGCATTTACACTGACAAACAAAGATAAGAGAGACCCAAGTTCAAATCCACGCTCATCCATAAAATCTACACTAGGTCAGTACTTCTCTGAATAACGTATTTCACAAGGTAGTGGTGAGGAACACCTTGAGCTCTGGAAAAAAAGTGATCTACAATTTTAAATATTAAGGATGGAGGAGAATTTCTGTGCAAGCCTATCACCCCATATTTTGGATGCAAAGACCTGCAGGTTTAATCTGAATGCAAGAGAAAAACACATCTTCCCATTAATAGCTAATACTAGTAATAAATGAAGAATCAAAATATATACTTAGATTTTAGAGGGGAGCAATGTTAATGTATTACTTGTAATGAATTATATCCACAAGATACCTGGGATATTTGGACCGACCTACACACACATACACATGCACACAGATACAGAGAGAGAGTAAAATTAATTTGAACAGGAACTGTAATGGAGAACCAATAGCATACATGTCAACTACAATGCCACTTTCAATTGTACAATAAGCTATTTATTGCCTCTATGCAGCCTATATAAAAATCTCAAAGGTATGCTTTACTCAAAATCCTACTAAGAATGTATCCTTTCCCACTCTAGTGCAAACTTTCACTAACTGAAGTAGCAGGAACCATTCACTGCAGTGGGAGCAGAGTTCAATCAGAAAACAAAGTGAAGAAAGGAAGAAATAAGTCCATTGTTAGGACAGAAGATTCCTGTTATCCACAATCAATTTCCAGTTGTTGACAACTGCTAGGTGCTCAAACGGATTATGGCATTTACCCATTCATTGTGGAGCCGAGCCAGACCAGCTCTACCGCTAGGCAAAGTGACTCAAAGATGAAATAATTTCACTGTGAGGTATGATATGATGATTTGGTTCTCTGTTCCACCTGTTGCTGGCCTGCATGCCCCCCCAGATCTCACCCATGCCCTCCAGGCACATTATGGGTGTAAGAACCCTCCATCTGAGCAGTGCAATTTAGAATCTTTCTTGCTGAATGCCATGCTGTTGCTCTGATTCCCGAAGGAACACTGTCCTTAGGTGCAAGTCTAAGTCACATCACTGCTTGCTGCATTGCTCTCCAGATCAGTAATTAGCACCCATTCCCCAAAACTTCCCTATCAACTTCCCTTTATCCTTCAGTTAGCTATTCTGCAGGTGAGTGAGTGCTTGGATCTTGTGTGTGCACGATTGAATCTTTTTCAATAAAACACATGTTAGTTTAATTTGGAATCCCTGGCTGGTTCTTTCAGAGCTAATTAATTCCCCATTGTCACATGGAGGTACTGGCATCGCAGATTGACCCCCGAGTCACCCACTGAGTTTTGGGGTAACATGCCAGGCTGATCAACTGTGGAAAACACCTGAAAACACCTTAATAAGGAAGCTGGGCTGATTCAACCTCCAGAAGCTGTGATAAAGAAAGACCACATAGTCAGAGCCAGGGCCACCACTGAGTAGAATGAAGCACAGACCCTGGAATGTCAGGTTTAACAATTATTCTGTTAACAATCTAAAGGAGAGAATCATTCATTGTTAATACTGAGAAGATGGGGATTTCATTTGTTGCATTAATCACTTATTAACCCATTAACTTTTTAAAGAAACTATAGAGTTTATAGAAAACTGTATGCTTGGTTCTCGCCACTGCCCTGATCTTCTTATTGGCTCCTTCAACAGCGCCCCTATTGTAGTTTTTAATTTGCCTCCATCAGTATCAAAAAGAGAGTACAGAGAATATAAATTGCAGGTCTCTTGAATGTATTTAAACCAAAGGCCTTTCCAGAGTGGAAAAGACAGACAGATTAGATGAGCCAGTTTGGGACAGGTAGGTAAATCTGAGATCCATTCTTATCTCTTCTTCAGTGTCTCTCTCACACATATTGCAGTCCATATGGAATCTCCAGCTCTTTACACCCTTCGTCTCAGGAGGCAGGCAGGCAGAGATGGTAGTCATTTTTTCTTCTTTCTCTTTCAGACATAACATGCCAACTCTGAACTATGTGATCTTTCTCCAGCTCTTGAGACCACCTGCTGCAGAGCAAAACTTCTCATTTCTTGACTACAAAAATAGTGAATGCTATTAGTTAAACCTCTGGGGGAAAGAGAGAAACAAATGAGCACATCCATAAATTTAATTTTAATTTGTAACATTAACTAGTTATTCCCAATGCTCTTGATAGTGAGTTTTGTTAATCAACAAATGAACTCATTAAGCCTCATTAGATGAAAGGGGTAACTGACCAGCAAATAGCCAATTAAATGTAACTAATTATTTCCAAATTCTGGCAAGGGTAGCAGATTTTGGCACGTGGCAGCAAGGAATTTAAGAAGAGACCTGATGGCACACAGGATTTGGGTAGCCCCTGAACTAGCTTGCTAACTTCAGATGCAGTAAAGGATACTGAAAGAAGATTCAGCTGGTTCTCCACTAGGCTTTTGTATGGAGAAAAGGAGTGAGCACCATCTTGTTCTTCACTCTAGGCAGCTAAAAGTCTTCAAGCAACAGGGGCCTAACCCAGTGTCAAAGTCTAATCAAGCCATTCTGAATTCTTGGTTATACCTTGGCTAATTTGGGATCACAGTGCTTCAGTGTATGGTTCCAAAGATTATTTTGGAGAGTGACCAAGACAAATTAAAAATGCAAAGAAAGGCAATGATGACATTTCTCATCTAGATCTTTTTTTCATTCTTCTCCATGATCCCTGGAAAGTTACTAGCCTGATCTTCAAACCATCTTTTTCCTATAGCTATTTGCCTTGATTAGAGCACCTGCTGTTAAGTCCTTGGAAGATTTGTCTATAGTGTTCCTAATGTGTGTTTCACACACTGTATGAGAGAACAGATTATCTTTCTGACAGTGTGACTGCAGAATTAGATCAGAAGTGTCTCCTTAAAGAGGCGGAAATAATGAAAACAACACTGAGATAGAGGAGGGGTGTTTTTGGAAAGAAAAATTTTCAATACTGATAAAGATATTCACATACAATAATATCTGACTAGAGAGCCAGCATGGTGCAACGCTTTGAGTTTTGGACTACAATTTTGGGATACCAGTGTTTGAAGCATTGCTCAGACATGGAAACACAGGGGGTGACCTTAGGCAAGTCACGCTCTTTCATCCTTAGAAGAAAGCAAAGGCAAACCTTCTCTGACCATATCTTCCCAAGAAATCTTCTGTGATAGCTTTGTCATAGTGTCACCATAAACAATATCTAGTTATATAAGGTTGTAATTTTCAAGGTAGCTTCAGTTTGGTATTTTTCAGAATAACCACATTTTATCATTTGCAAACAATTATTTCATGGTGCTGTCCTCTTATCCTGTTAGCTTTAATAGGTCCTACTCTCTAATATATTTATGTAGGACTGACAGCTTTTGCATCTACTCGCAATTTGACAAAGTGAGCATTTGTCTTCCAAATCAGTGCAGAAGCAACACACATGTACACATACACACACACACACGTGTGTGTGTGTGTAAAATCTCTTTACTCCATAAAACTGTGCCAAATGTATCATATCAGGAGATTCAGTCTGTGAGCCTAGTTTATAGATGAATGGAACAGAGATGATGGAATAATAGTTCTGAGGGAGTGATCTACTACAGAGCCCTAAATCACCATCCAGCTAGCACTGATGTTGTGTATATCATATCTGCCTGCTGCTTTATGCCATGCTTCTCTGTACTGTTATCACAGAACTGTCATTTTTGAGGATTTTGTACAACAAAAATGGTTAAGAAATAAAAAGATCACAACTGGCATAAATCAGTAGGGGGTAGGGAACCTGTGGGATGAGGCAGCCTTTGCTGTGTAATGTTTGGTATAAAATGTAATTGTAAAAGGAGATTGAGGCTAAAAAGAGAGAGATCACAAAGGAAAAAATGTAAACGAAGCCAACATGAATAAATGTAATGGCTAAGGCTACAATGGAAGTAAAATAGTATTACTTCCTGTTTTCTTATCTCCCTTTCAGAGGACAAGATCCTGAATGGGATTGTGTGGATGTCTTTACTCTTTACCATGAATTGGAGAAGAAGGATAAGGAGGAGTGGGGGTACAAGGAGACACAGCATAAATGTAGGGTAGGCAAGAGTAATTGGTTGCATGGATTTGATCTACCCAGGAGTTATTTTCAGAGCACAGCCATGGAGGGAATTTTTGCTCCTTCAGTTTGTACATATAATTTATAGAGCATACATGGACTATGTTGGTCCAGCCTGGTTACTCTATTACAAGGCTTTCCATATAAGGCAGGCAATTAACCCCACAATTAACCTCGGATCAGACGCAGCCACAGTTGTGGATGCAAATTATGACACCTGCTCTACACTGATAAGATGAGTGGTCACATAGTGGTCTTATTATGCAAAACACCCAAGTTTGGGTTAGCAATAAGCAGCAACCTGCTGCATACCAACACTACAAGCTGCTATGTCGAGAATTTGAGGTCCAGAGTGCTTGCGCACACTGACTTTGCAAGTTCTTACATGAGTGCTCTGTTTATCGGGGAGCACATTTCTTTCAGAACTGCCAGAGAGGAAAAGGGCATAGGGAGCAGCAGTCAGGGAACAGGGGGAACCCAGCCCAATTAAATTGGAGTTGGAGCTTCTTTTGCACATTTATCTCAACCAAGTCACTGCACGTTATCTGAGGGAGGGGTTTAGGAAAGGCTTTTGGATACCATTTCAAGGAAGCCAGTTTGTTTTTTTTCTTATCTAAGAATTGACATTCCGTATTGGGTTTGGAATATGTAATTAGAGACAAGATCCATAAGGAAGTGTCAGAAGGGAGAGTTATAGATCCATTGTACCCAATCTGAGGGTGTCACCCCAGGGCTGTTCCCAAAGAAGCAACTGGTGAATAAAGGCTTATTCATTGTTTGTCTTATCCCCAAAGGGAGTCCATTGATGATGCCATTCCTGCAGATCTCTAACTGTTTGCTATACATCCTTTAATGCATCAGTTCAGGAGGTGCCCAGAAATGGAATTGGGACTGGGTTGGCAAAATAAGAAATTTAAGTCTGCATTTCTTCTCTTGCCAGTTCATCCTTGGAATTTTGAGTTATAGGGTTTTCTTTTGATGACTAGGCTCTTCTTGGACCAGGCTTTTCTTAAGGGTTGTTTGATATCATGTGGCATGATTGAGAAGTTCAGTATTTTTCTTGAATGGGCCCTGATACTTCAGTCCAGACAGAAGGGGGTTATTCATCATTTGGATGATTTTTTTGTTCATAAGACAGTGTCAGGGTCCAAGGCATGGGCAGCAAGGGCCATCCAGTATAGGGGCTGGGCATAGGAAGAGGCACTAGGTCAGGAAGCCAAGAGTCAGAGCACAATAAAAGTCCAAGACATCAGTCTAGAGGAAAAAAGCAGGTCCAGGAGATCAGAGCACACAAGAGTCTAAGGCAACAAGATCTTTCCAGAAAACAGGCAAACACAGGCCAGAAATCAGGACCACTGGGGAGTTAGGCAAGGTTACAGGCAGCACTGGAAACCATGTTGCTGTAGCAAAGACTGCAGAGTAACCCCAGCCCTTATATAGCTGGCAGCTGGCTGCTCCAGCTGGCCTGCATCTGAGCAGCCAGCTGGGTCTGAGGTACTGAGCGGAATCCTGCAAAGAACAGGGTCAAGGCTAGGATCCTTGCAAGCAGAATCCTGCCAGGGCTTAATCAAGCCTGGAACTCTTACAGCCAGCCAGGAGCAGGATGGTGTGCTTTTTTTTTAATGAAGGAGTTTTACTCCTTGACATCTGAGCTGGGCATGCTACTAGCTCAATAGAAGACCAAGTGACTAAGCCATTGTTTGGTTTTCCTTGGTATTGAGATTGGGATTGTGGAACAGCACTGTAGACTTTCTGAAGTTATGGTGCATAGGAAGCTATGCTTATAAAATTTCAGGCACACATTGGTCATTTAAATTCTGCGTGTAGGGTTGTAGCACCTTGTAAGTCCTTTTCTGAAGTGATTCTGTGATGCTCTATGTGGAATTCTTCAGCCCTATAATGTGAGCAGAACTTTGCAGGCAATCAGGAAGGACTTGAGAGTTTAGCAAGATTTTCTTGCTGTCTTCAATAGGATTTATTTTTGGCAGTCCAATATTAGAATCTAGGATGATTTAAAGGTGTCTCCAGATGCAGCAAGTTCTATTGGTTTGGGGATGTATTTTTGTGGATATTGGTGTGCCCAGGTTTGGCCTGAGGAGCCGGAGGAAGCAGATTTGTTGTCAGATTTAACATTCCTGGAGATTTTTCTAATTGTGATGGCTATTTGGATCTGGGCCAGGGTACAAAGCTACCAGAATAACCCAACCAACTTCACATGGTGCTGGAGGCATGATCTCAGGAGGGGGGCAGAGTGGTTGATAGATGCAGACCATGATTGGGTGATGTTCTGAAAGGGTAGGGGTGTATTTGGTCAGCCATTTGCTGTTCTGATTATAAGACCATTTTGTTCCATGCAGCATCTTTGGCTGCCTTTTTTGACAACTTGTGGGTCAGTGAACTGGTTGTGTTTGTACAGGGGATGTATCTGTTAGGGTATTGCAACTAAGAGATTTAACACTTTCTGGGCAACAGATTGTAGATGTCGGGGGCTCCGGCTTGGCCGGCCCCCCTGGCGTCTCGGAGGCTGCCTTGGAGGCGGCCCCCGGAATGGAGGAGGACCCGGACGACTCCCGGGACGCCGTGGAGGCCGCCTCCGCCGAAGGGGAGCACCCGGACGCTGCGGAGGCTACCGCCGCCGAGAAGGGCCGCCCGGACGCCGCGGAGGCCACCGCCGCCGGGGAGGGCCGCCCGGACGCTGCAGAGGCCTCCGCCGCCGGGGACGGCTGCCCAGACGCCATGGAGGCCGCCGCCGAGGAGGAATGCCCGGACGCCGCGGAGGCTGCCGCCACCGAGGGAGAGCGCCCGGACGCCATGGAGGCTGCCGCTGCTGAGGGAGAGTGCCCGAATGGCTCGCCGGGGTGGGCGGGTCCCAGGCTCGACCCTGGGGCACTGCCCACCCGCAGCCCCAATCCAGAGGAAGCTACCGCCCCTCGTCCCACGTTCCAGCAGCGGCGGCGTGTCAAGGAGGCCGCCCGCCAATCCCGCCGGCTGCTGGAGCGGCGGCTGCAGGCTGAGGACTCTCAGCTGCATGGTGGCTCTCAGCTGTGAGCCCGGCTGAGGGCTTGCAGCTGCGAGCTGGCTGTCAGATTGGCTGCCGCCAACCTGGAGGCCTACTTAAAGCCAGCGTTAGGCAAAGGAAGGTATGGAGCAACAACCGTTGGCCCTCCGTGAGCCTTCCGCCCGTGTTTGGACCCAGCCTCGCCTGCCTACGTCCACGTCTGGAGTTCCAGCCAGCCCAGCCCTCTGCCAGCACCTCGGGTGAAGTAACCCTTTCTTTATTTTCCGTTAGCACCTGCTGTAAGGACTGTTTGTGTTGCCTTTCCGTTAGCACCTGCTGTAAGGACTGTTTGCGTTGCCCTCGTCTGCTGGCAGAAGCCTCCGCAGGTGAAACTTCTGAGACCCTCGACCCACGCCTGCTTGACCCCAGCCTGCCGCTGACAGTATTGTTGATTTGTATCTGTAAAATAGATTAGAGGGGAATAAGGGCCAAGGTAACACTGGAACTCTGTCATGATAAGCTTTATGCCTGCTTCATGTACTACAGAATTATGTGAGGGTTAGGAGACCTAGGCTGTCCTTTATTTTATCATGCTGACCTTTCACCTCTTACCAAATACCAGTTTTGGTTTGTTACCCCCAAGATCTTACATCACTTGGGTTTTCAAGGGGTTAAATGTGGGACCTATTCATTTCAGATTGGGGCAGCTACTACAGCCTTTGTTCTGGGTCTGGCTGTGGGAACAATCCAGCATATTGGGCATTGGAAATCTCACACTTAGAAGAGATATGTCCAACCTCTTAATTCATGAACTGTGTAAATCGGTTTCCTAGAACCACAGTATAAGTTACTGGTTGGTGTGCAAGGCCCAAAATGGTTATTTTGGTGCTCAACTTGGGCTAAGTGACCAGGCCACAGTGGAGTGACTCAGATAAAGAGGACTTCAGTAGCATGGTCTGTTCCCTCTATTTTTGGGGAAGCACAAGGGGCTTCCTCCTCACATTTTGAATATTTATCTGGGAAAGAATGACCTTGGTTTCTTGAAGGGCAAGGCCCTTATCCTTCAGGTTCTCCATTACTTTCAGGCCATACAGAATAGATGGCCAGGAATAATAATAATGTGGTCAGCCATTTTTCCTTGCTAAGTCTGGTGGGGTTAAGGTGATTCCTGATGCATTGATACAGCCCATAGAAGGGTAAACAAGGAAATCCGTGATGCTCTAAACTGGGGGTTGGGCTACTTTCTCCCACATCCCAATATAGTATTTCAGTGCCATGAGCTCTACAGAGTAGGTAGTGTACATTTATCTGAGGAAGCTAATAGATTCTTCCTGTGGGACTTGCAACAAGGGGTGAAGGACCTTTTGATCAGCTTGGTGGGGGAAAGGAACTAAGCAGACTATTGTCCCTTGTCCATGGCAAGTAGGGATGGAAGAATAAGAGTTATGGTGAATACTTTGGCACCCTTTTGGTAATGGGAAGGGCTCTTGAACTGTCTCTATAAGTTCTGCAAACCAGGAAGTGGAGAAGGAGATTACCCTTGTGGCTGGCTGGGAGGCTTTGCCCTCACTTAAGCCCTGCAACTTGCAGGTGGGTTTCCTTAAGTCTGCCTTTCAGTAAATGGCTAGATAGAGAGCAACCCAGCTATTGGGTTTCCATTGTGGCTCAGGTGGTTTGCCCAGGGGAAGGCTGAGGAAGAATTCTTGGAATGATGCCTGGTCCCCTGCTAGCTTGCCCCCACCCCACCTTGCACTTTTACAGGTTCAATTCACTTTAAATAGGTTCTAGGTTAAATAAAGTGGCCCTCCTCAACCCAGTTCTCTGTGTTGGGTCTTGTTATTTCATAGTTGGTCAACAATTCTCATTTGTGAGAATTTTGCACCACAAAAAATGGTTAAGGAATAAAAGAATCAGAGCTGACATAAATCAGTAGAGAGTGGAGAACCTGTGGGACAACTCCACCTTTGTTGAGTAACTCATATATACATGGTTGGTATGAAATGTAATTTTGAAAGGAGATTGAGGCTAAAGAGAGAGGGATCAGCAAAGAGAAGATATAAATAGAGAGAATATACATAAATGTAATGGCTAAGGCTATATTAGAAGTAAAATGGCTACTTTCCGTTTTCTTATTTCTCTTTCGGAGTTAAGACCTGGCTAATGAAACAGAAAGGGGTTGTAATCCTGCTTTAAAATCTTTTGCCAGAAAGAAATGTTTTAAAATGCTATTGAAAGCAACACAAATCTTACAAGGCTATATTCCAAGAACAGGCTATCAAAGATTAAATCGTCCTGCTGTGTGCTGTGATCATTCTGCTCTCCTTTTAAACCATAGTCTACCACACCGATCAGAAGCAGAAGATGCTGATCAGGATTCATAAGAAAGACGATTAAGGTCTGGGTCAGTCTGCAGGAGCTGTGATGACGAAAGACAGTGAGTCAAGGCTAGTCCTACCATCAGCCAAAATGAGGCAGCCACCACAGATGGCAGATTTTGGATAGCATAAAAGGGTGGCTAATTCTCAGTTATCTCTCATAGCCTTACTAATTTTTTACTGACAAGAGATCCTTGAGAGGTTTTTTTCCTCATTAAAAAAAAAAGCCTGGATTTGGCTAGGTGGAAGACCTTATTTTCCATTGAGGAGCAAAATGTCTTGGAGTGACCCTGGATATGGGACAAATGGTATAGTTCCTAGCTGTGGAGTGTGGAAACCGCTTCTCCTAACCACAACAGAGCCTCTTTAGAGGAGCACTGCTACAGGTCCTAACACTTTCTGGAAGTCTGGGTAAGACTAAGGTTTTGGAGTGAGGATTGTATCTGCATACAGCATCGAACAGTGCTTTGTGTGGCACAGAAGTGTTTTTAGATAAGCCTGTATTGCCAAGAGGCTTACTAAATTGAGAGCCAATACCAGATCAGGCAGACAGCAGACTGATGTCTGCTGGACATAGCTTTGTAGAAGCCATTATCTCTCAGCACAAGGCAACTACCCATAAAAGAAGAGGACACCACCTACCTCACACGCTTGGCATGGAGAGGATGATTATATTTTGCATATTAACTGTCTTGCTGGAATAGTAATGAAGCTGCTAAATCAGAGGTAAGGAATCTGTAGACTTCCAGAGGTTACTGGACTTCAGTTCCCATTCACACCTGCCCTGAATGGGTCAATTCTCAAAGATTCTGGGAGTCATAGGCCCTTTCCATTCCACCTTCCCAACCTGCCATAGGGATGGAAGAAGGAAGGGAACACAACAACACTTTTGTATGACATTCCCATCCTTCTCCCATCCCCAGGTGGTATGATCACACCACAAATCATCAATAGATTTTCTCCATCAGTGACCAGTGATTGCACCACCATCCTGCTGCGTGCCGGCACTTACCGTCCCTGAAGAGGCCCTGGAAGTGCAATGGCTGTGCTTCCTGCCCCAGTGCAGCTTGTGACAGTACCAGGCTATGCTGCAGCAGGAAGAGGCATGGGAGGCAGCCAGTATGGAGGGGGGCACTTCTGTTGTGCTTCCTCTCAGCAGGGCTGATGCTGGGACCCACATCAGATGTCTCCAGGACAAGGTAAGGTGTGAAAAGGGCTATAGACATCCAAATAACTGTTGGATTACAACAAGAATAGCAATTTAAATGTATCTGGGGAGGCAATTTGCCTCCTGAGACAACCCCCACAATGCTGCCAAAGTTTGACAGTTACTATATGTCTGAATTTGGAAGGCAACCCAAGAAAGTCCCTTCAAAAAAGCAGGAAATGTTATTTTTAGTGGTTTCTACTGTTTTGCAACTGAATTTTGGCACCATAATTTGAAGTTGAACTTTGGCGGTGTAATATGCTACCAAATTCAGCAGCATGTTTTTTTGAGAGAGGGCAGTTGGCCATGCAAGGCCCAGTGCCCACCAGATCTCAGCTTCTCCAGCCCAACTGTATGGTGGGGGGGGGATAAAAACAGAATTTCAGAAACTTTGGATTTCCTGTGAAAATCAATGTCTATTATCCACAGTTAACATCAGACAAGTGTACTTTCTTTTCTTGTTTACCTTTTAAGGGTTTTTTTTTCTCTCTTACAAAATTAACATTTATAAACATCATCCAAGAGGGTCTCCATGGTAGTGTATATATAAATATTCTATTTCAGAAAAGACAAACACAATAACAGCATTAGGCTTCCAAAACAGGAAGCTTTAAAACAATTCAACCAGCAGAGGATCAAGTAAAGCAATCCTGAGGGAAAGAGCAAGTCTATTTTGGAACATACTTGCCTTGAAAGAACTGGAGAACAGAGGAGATCTTCATGCTAGAAAAGAAGACTATTTCTGCATGAAAGATTTATTCTAATATCATTATGTATACAACAAAACTGATACCTGGCCTTGTTTAAGAATGGATTTGAGGTCAAGGAGCCTTATTTTGTGAGATACAGCATATTACAAAATGGGAAATGTTAGTCATTCCCCTAATGGGTGAAAATAAGACACTTCCCAAGGGGTTCAACTGTGAGTCCTGGTTAACTGACACAAATGCAAAACAAGAGTTCGGAGTAGTAATAAAAGGAACCCAGCAAATTAGATATATATATTCATCTTCTGACGAAGGAAAAACAAGAGATGTTGTTAAAAGACACACACACACACACATATTCTGGCTACCCCTTTCAATAACTAAATCTCTCCTCAACAAATAGCTTCTTGATGTTGTTAGACTGGAAATTAACTGATTAGCATCTAGTAACTAGCTCAGAGATCACCTGGTAGGAATCTTTAGTCCTAACATTATGTTGAATATGGGAGGAAGGAGAGGAAGTGTGTCTGCAGCCCTTCAGTTTGTTAAGCTCCTATTAAAGAGGGCAGGTCAGTGGTGTGGCACCTGCTTTGCATCTCCAGGTAAGTCAAGGAAAGTTTCTTGTCTGAAACACTAGGGAACCCTAGTGTTTCAGACAGTCATCAGAGATTGTGAAGATTCTAAGAATCTGACCTGGTACAAAACTTGTATCCCAAAATGTCCTTTCGCTAAGCCCAATTCAGATCTTCAAAAGTGTAGACATGGAGAAGACAAAGGAACATGCGTCTTAGCCCTTTGTCTTCTACTTGGTTGACAAGAGGAGGGCATAGCACAGCCCATGGACTGCATACAGCCCCTTTACTCACTTTCATGGCTGCTGAAGCCACTGCCAGTCCTCCAAAGCCCCTCAACCTCTAAAAAAGTTTTAAAAAATCAGTGTGGTTTTCAGAAAAGTTTTGCCTCCAAATGACAGAAAAAGCTCCTAAATGCATTGAAAGACATGAAAATACTGCCACCTACACACATTATTTGCTGTCAACTTATAGCAACTCTATGAAGGAGAGGTCTCCACAATCCCTGGCTATGTACACCTTTGCTTGGGTCTTGAAAACTCAGGACTATGGCTTCCTTGATTGAATCAATCCACTTTTAATGCATTCTCCTGCTTTTCCTACTTTATCATCTTTTCTAATGAGTCATGTTGTCTCATGATAAGTCTAGAGTACAACGGTCATCATTGCTCCTAGTGAGAATTCAGGCTTGATTTCCTCTCAGGCCCATTCGTTTATCTTTATAGTCACTTGTTTATAACCCATACTAGCTCCAATTTTTTCTAATTTCTTCTGAATTCCCTCTCAAAACGGCAATAGGAAGTGGCACACTATTTTGAAAAGACCATAAGAGGAAAACAGAGGTATTTGGGCTTGTTGTGTGAGGTCTTGTGTAGCGCATAGGGGGAATAGTGGCCTATGGTCCCCATGCAGTTGCCCACCCCCTGCTATTGAATGTCCCTTGCCAAATCACAAGATCAGAAAAGAGGTTGTAAAAGTTGTCTGCTTGATTGGGAAACTTGAAGTTTGTCCTTCAGACCTTAGGATTCAAGAGAAGGTGCAAGGGATTGACCTGTGTCTCCTCCATACCTAGGTGTTTGAACTTCTGAATAGGTCTGAAGCAGAGAACATTTTGACTGATTTCCCTGTGCAAATATCATGAATAGTCCCTTAGTTTCCTCCTTGTTGTTGCTGTTCTGTGCCTTCAAGTCAGAAATGAATTATGGTGACCCTAAGGTGAATCTATCATGGGGCTTTCTGGGGCTGAGAGTGTGTGATGAGCCCAAAATCACCCCGTGGGTTTCCACGGCTGAGCTGGCCAGTGCAAAAAGAATTTGTCCGAAGATCACTCTTACAAATGCTAACATTATTTTTGAGATCAATGTCTTGCCTTTGAGAAGATGAAGAGGATACACATATACACACACACAAGTATTTCTTCTCATGTCTGAAAATGAGATAAGTGAGGATCTACACTCATGGTATGAAAATAACAAACACACACACACACGTATATAATTAAAAAAAAAAACTTAGCAAAAGCCTTCCAGACAAAACTGTTGGGTGGAGGGTTGCAAGTCATGTTGTCCAGAACAATCAGCAGTCTGTTCCTTACAGTATGTCTAATGAGAAATAGGCAATTGGTACTTCCGTGTGTTAGTGGGTAGAACATATTATAAACTACTTACCGTATTGGTCTCAGCAGGAAGCCCTCTCCTCCTCACTGCCATCTCTATGTTGAAACTCTACTAGAAGTTCTATATTTATAGAACATCTCCTCAGTTGCCTAGCTTTTAACATGCAAAAATTCATTATTTCCCTTCCAATGTCCTTGCCATGACACAGATATAATTGTGGGATAGATATCATAATTAAATATGGGGAAAGATAATGAATTATCCTTTTTAAATTTTATTTCTCTATTCTCAGTCCCCCGGAGAGAAAAGACAACCCGGCAAAATATATTTCTTGCCTTACTCCTTTTCCTCGAGCGGGAAAGAAAACCCACCACAGTATTTCTCTCTATTTGCCATGTTTCTTCCACCACCACCACCCCTATCTGTGTGGGTGGGTGGGGGGGTAGGAATGTTCATAACCAGGGGTCTACTTTGTACTTTTAAACCCATAAACAGTGGAAAAACTAATCCTCTGGTGTCTTGAGAAATTTCAATGTCTCCAGCTTTTTCAAAGGAGTCTTTCAAACAAAACTAAACACAGAATTCCATCTGTTATGGGAAAGTGAACACAAAATTGATATATTCATGAACGTAATGTGAAAACAGATAAGAATTAGAAGACCTGTCTGCAAAGACAAACCTGTGTACAAATATGCTTGTGTTAGAAGAAAAGCACACAAAACTGTGTCCATATTTTCATGCACTTTTTTCCCCAAAAAATTTCTAACTTATTTTAAGGAGAAATGGAAAGAAACTGAGGTGCAAATATCATTAAAAATCTTAAATTTGAGAATGAACTGAGTTTGAGGTTGGGAAAAACATCAGTTTGTGGCAAAATGAATCAAAGGCCATTTCTGCACTAGAGTGAAGGAGCATTTCACTGCATGTCATGAGTGCTGTTTTTTACTCCGACTTACCCCAGTTCCTATCTGTACACCCTCCAGTTTCTAGTGAAGTAAAGCAGAGAAAATCATTTGTAGCTTCTGCAGCGTCAATTCTCATGGAACTCCGATTCCCCTCCCTTGCTCCACCCTGCCACTGATGATTGGTCAATTTAAAAAAAAAGTTGTAGAAACCATTGCTACGTTTTAGTGCATGTGAATCAATGTAATGCTTCTGCATGTAGGAAAAAATGCAATAGAAATGGTTTCAGTGGTTTACATCAGAGTTTTTCCATTTTTACAATACATCAGTTTAATGCTGATGTTAGCTGAGCTAAGTCCTCAACTTGTGAAGAATCATGGAGGACAGAACGATGTCAAACCGGTTTAACGTGCAGATACAAAAGCGACAATACTACACTACTGCAATGTATCAGCCTTGCGTGGAAAGGGCCAAAGATTGGAAAACTTGAGAAAAGATAATTAATACAGAAAGGACACACAAAGCTCAGGCCTCATATGTTCACCAAGACTTCTACATTCCACATACCCTCAAAAATAATTTTGGAACCCCCCCCCCACCCAGCTAACAATTCCATTGGAGTTTCTCTGAAGATAGGGACAGTTCTGCTATGTTCTTTCTCTGCTTACACCATCTGCTTTAGGCTTGTGGTGGCTTCTAAACAGGAGATGAGTTGCATTTTTGGAGTGTGTGAGGGACTGCATGCATGAGCTACAATAGTAAGTAAAGGGTGTGGGGAACAATGCAACCATATATCCATATGATATAACAAATGTGTTGAAATAACATGGTTGGCTATAAGTTACTGGAAAGTTCTACAAAGTCTTATGTAAGACTATATGTATGAACCAGCTATTGTATTGCTTAGTAGCTGCTTTCTCTGTGAGCTCTACTCCTGTGTTAATTGCCATCAAGTCAGCTTTGACGTATAGCAACCCAGTGAATGAGAGATTTCCAAGATCACTAGTTATCAACAGCCCTGCTTAGGTCCTACAGATTCAGTGGTGTGGCTTGCCTGACTGAGTCTATTCACTTCTCTTATCCTGCTGCCTCCAACTTTACCAAGTATGATCATCTTCTCCGAGGAGTCACACCATCTTATGACATGTCCAAAGTACAATAGCCTCAGTTTGATCATTTTGGTCTAGAGACAGTTCAGGCTTGATTTGCCCTAGGAGTGATGGATTTGTCTTTTTGGCTGCCTGTGGTTTCTGCAGAACTCTCCTCCAGCCCCATATTTCAAATGTGGATATTACCCTAAGAGGTGGGGGATATTAAGGTCTACTTGCAATACTAGCATCTCCTTAGAATCTGGGGAAATTATAGCTCAAAGGTAGGGATGGGCCAACCAAATCCTCGAATCTTTGGCAGGGATTTGAGATTTGGGAATCTGAATCCCTATGCCAAACTAGGCAAATGGAATCTTTCGAATCTGCCACTCAAACAGCTTGTTGGAGACCAGGACGCCTGAAAACCTGGGCGACCGGGATGCCTGAAAATTTGGGAGACCAGGACACCTGAAAACTCAGGACCAGGACACGATCCTGCTCCTCACTTGTCTCCCCACTCAATGTGGGCACAGGTGATTGGCTGGCAGACCACCATAAAGCCTCGCACGCCCTGGAAGCCGCCATTTCTCCCTCCTGCTGCCTGTGCCCCTAGTGCTGCCTCTCCCTGCTGCTCCCTCCCTCTACAAGGTAATTTTGGGATAGGAGTTGGGAGGTGAGGGACAGAGGAGCAAAACTGAGTTTGTGTGGGGGTCTAGGAGCCTGTGGGAATGTCCCAGGGGGTTCCAAAGACTGCAAAAAGGGGTTCAGGGGTTCCACACAAGCCATGCCAGCCATACTTTCCCCTTCACCAGCTTTCTGTGGTCAGTTCTGGGACTAAGATTGTCATGATGCCACTTCCTCTCTTGGTTGCTGTATCTTGAATACATGAATACTTCAGTTAACCTCTTTTGAAGCCCCATTTTAGAAAGTCTTTTTATGCTTCTCAACCCCTTTCCCTCTTTTTCCTCTGTCTAGCTGCAAGTTTATAAGCAGCATTGTCTTTGGAAAGGTTGTGAAGGAGAGCTGGAGAAACACAGACTTTTGGTCTTGCATTGCAGCAGCACGTCTGTGGTAAACAATGAATGCCAAACAATGAATGAGCTGGGAAAGAATGGGATTCTACTGTAGCTGATTCTATAGGAGGAGTGTGTGTTGCCTACAACAAACAAGGTGAACAGTAGCTGCCTCCAGAATTGTTTATTGAGCATGCATTAATCTGTATTATTTTTTTATTTGAGACTGGAGGGTAGGGATTGGGAATTGTTGAGACAGGCCTAGAGATTTGACTTGAGTGTCCCTTGCAGGACTTCAGGGTAGAGAATTGACCAGACTAGAGGCGTGTATGTGTGTGCGCGTGCGTGTGTGCGCGTGTGTGTTTAAGTGCTTTCTTTGTTGCAGGACTTGAGACTTGACTCTTGAGAGTGCAGGGTGCAGAACTGAGACTGAACTAGAGGCTGTTTGTGTGTGTGTGTGTGTGTGTGTGTTTTAAGTGCCTTCCTTGTTGCAGGACTTGAGACTTGACTGGAAGGTACAGTCTTCTTGAGATTTCAAGGACAGCTGAAAGACTTCTTTGTATAGCTCCCTTGCAAAGCTCTTTCAAACACAATTCTGGGGTTTGTAGTTTTACAAGGTGTCACAGCCTTCTCTGACAAAGTGTGCTGGTGCATCATCAAACTACAAACCCCAGGATGCCAGAAGGAGCTATGCAAAGAAAATCCAGTTTTGACCTGTACTGTAGTATGTGGTCCTGTTTACACAGGCAGGAAAATGTAGGATTAATCCACATTTTTCTGCCTGTGTAGAAAGGACCTTCATGTCATTTTCAACCTGGGGAGATCCTGAGGCAAAACTATGACAATTGTCCTGGCCGGATTTCTTCAGAGGGAGGTTTGCCTTTGCCTAAGCTTTTGCTAAGGCTGAGAGAGTGTGTCTTTCCCAAGATTATCCTTCTTTCCCTTGGTTTTTAAACCCTTAAAAAAAAAAGGATTCGAAAGATTCGAGATTCGTGAGATTTGTGGATTCCCAGAACCTTCCAGGGATTTGGATCTGCATTCAGATAATTCTGGATCCATCCCATTCCTACTCAAAGGAGGTCTGTGAGAGGAGGGTAAAAGCAGGATCCTTTCACCTGTGTATACAAATACTAACTGTAATTTTGATTCCAGTCAAAATTAAACAAGGTGTTTCATCTAAATTGACAAACACATGAGAAATCAGACACTCTTATTGTGACGAAACCTGAAGGGAGGGGCCTGGTAACCAAGCCTCCAGAGTGACCAGGAGTGTTTAAAATGATTGGCCAGTAAAATGGAACCCTGGAGGGCTCAAGGGAGGGGCGAACTAAGCAAGAGGAGAAACGGATATTTAACTGACACAGGAGGGAGTTAGTGGGAAGACTTGTCCTGTTATAGAAGAGATAGAGACCCACAGAGAATGGAGAGGGGGTGAAATGAGAAAAAAACTCATTTCAGCCTTCCTTGGCTGTCTTGCTGCCCCTAAGAGGAAGGGGGACCATGACTTCTGGCAGCCCTCTCCTGCCTCCCTATTCTGCCCGCCTCCACCCGTTTCTCTGCTTGGGAGGGTGCATTTTATAAGAAGAATATGGATAACCTGAAGAAACAGCCCTTAAGGGATTCTGGCCAGTTCATACTGAGTAGAGGAGAGAAGGTGCCTCTGCCCCCCCCCAAATGTGTAAAGAGACACAATACAACCACAGAGGGATATTGTGTAACATCTGGGAAGAGGGGGGAATCAGAGATACCCCATTCTGAGAAGTAGCCAGCAGCAGGAGCAGCGGAGGCTGCCAGAGACAGTGGCAGGAGAGCGGCTGACCAGATGGGACTATAGATGGGTGAGGCGAAGGAGGGGGACAGGCAGCAGGGCTCCCCCCCTTGACGACAGCAGCAGCTCGGAGCTCCGCAAAGCCTCGGGACCCAGCATGAGGGAGAAGTCCAGTGAGGGACAAAGAGAAAAAGAGCTGCGTTAGAGAGCTGAGAGACAGAGTGAATAACTGACAGTAAATGAGCTGAGCAGAGAGAGAGAGAGAGAGAAAGAGGTGTACTGTATTATAAAAATTTAGTTACAAACAAGTTACAGTACAGTGTTTCAATAAAATGTGACTTTCTGTTTTTATAAAAGTGGTCTCACAGAGTGTCATTCTGCATACGGGATTATACATGCTACCATTAGAACATTGGTACCAAGAATACCACTTTCTTTTAGGATTAAAAGTCTGCTTGTTCTTATTGCAGAGAAGGACCAGAGTTTAAGGAAAGCAGGGGAGGGAGACCAATCTGGTAGGAGGAGGCCAAAGGGGGACAATAGTGAAATGGGTGCTGCAATTCCCAGTTGGGAGAGGATAGAAGCAGACCTCTGTGTGTGTGTGTGCTCTGGCTTGATCCAGAAATCTCCCAGGCCTTGCAGACCTGTACACAAGACGTGTCAGGCTGGGTGGCAAGAAACCTTTACACTTAGGAACCATACAAGTCTGTCAGAAAGTGAGGCAAGAAAGGTCAGATAGAGAGAGATTGAGTGGAAAGGGTGATAGTTACCAGTGCAGATAGTTACCAGTGCAGAAGAAGAGGCCACAGCACAGTGGCTCAGACAGCACCTGTGTGTAGCACAGAGAAACAGAAGTCTGAAGCACCATGTGCAACATACTACCTCCAATGTACTAAAAGTGGCTGGGGTGGAAGCCCGGGTTTACATACTCTATTTACTACCCTGAAGGGGGTGCATAGACAAAGTAGTAATGACTTACTCATGGGATTGACAAAAGAGTCCAGAATGGGCTGATTGTCTTCATTCTAGGTGACTAAACATTGGTGGTAGTCATGACAATCTCCTAATGTCTGGTTGGACAGGGAGTTTAGGAAAGATTTCCATAGAGTGAGAAAATTGGATGGTCCCTGATTGCTTCACCTAGGCAGTTTTGCCTTCCATTGTATTGGGGTGTACACAGAGCCTGAGGTGTTCAGAGAATTAGCATAAACCCATTTATGTCTGGGTTTCCTGCTGAATCCTCTCTGAACTTATGACCTGGCTATGTCTGAGGTCAGGCTTAGCTGGCAACACATTCTTCCAATCCACATAATTCAACCATATTCTCTGGCCATAAATATGTTCAATTATGAAAATAGAACATTCCATAGGATAGAGGTCTAGGGTATGGTAACATGGGCCCTTTCTGCACCCTACCTTATATCATTGTCCTCCAGTGGTGATTCCAGCAGCGGCTCTGCCAGGAAGAGCTCCTCTCTGCACTGGTTGGCTCCCTGATGAAGGAAGCATGATGGATGTGCGTCTTCCTTCTGAAACACGATGGACATGCCTCTTCCTTCTGCAGCACAGCGGGGCACTTTCCCAGGCTGCGCTGGCACATGAAGTGCCTCCATTGCGCTTCTAGCGCTTCCGTAGACCAGGTAAGTATGGGATGGTTGCATCATTGGGCGGGGGCGGGGGCGGTGAACTCATCAATGATTTAATCTGCAATCACACTTCCTGGTGATGGGAGAAGGAGGAGATTGTGATGACATCATACAGAAGCATCATCGCAGTCCCACTCCTCTCCTGTCCCCATGCCAGGATGGGAGGCTCTACAGGTCTAACTGCATGCACATATAATTAAGATTTGGATCTTAGATCCTCCTCATTTCTCCCTTTCTCCATCTTCAAGGAAGGATCAACAGTGGTCTCCACTTTACCCTCTTGGGCTGAAATTATCCCCCATGCCCTCTAGAAGTTGTGAGGGGGATTTTTTTGAAAAAAAGTAAATTGAGGATGTCAGGCAGAATGGCAGATGCAGCCATCTAAGTTCCAATGGAGGAGGCATGTATAGCCTTGGACTTCTGGAACTGCCCATCCCTGCCCTAGAGACACCATTTGTTTGTTCTGGCATCTGCACATGAAGCCACTGCAGTTTCCAAGATGGTAGGATCCACCTATACAAAAAATTAAAAATGCCACAGATTAGGTGTTATGTCAAAAGGTGTGCATGGGCAGGGGTCCCTGTGAGTTTCTGAGATGGTTGTGTACAGGTTACCCTTGATGAGAACTAGGTAACTAGAAAGGTGATTTCAGGGAGACTAAATGGTAGATTGAAGGCAAGATTTGCCTTATCAAGATATGGGAGCTGATTATTTTTGCCTAAAGGGTAATATATTTTTTAAAAGTGATATAATACTTTGCAAAATCAAAGGAATCACTTCAAAATATATGCAGGGACAAAATTTACTTTTGCAATAGAAGTCTCCCCCCTCCCTCCTTGCATCCCATTCCATGCCCCTGTTACTGCAGTTTCTAGCCCGGACTTGTGGGATATTAGACATCATGTTGATATCAATAATTCAGCCTTCTTTCCCTACTCCTCTCCATGTGCTGTGAGGGTCCCCTGGACAAGCTCGCAGACAGGCATGGCCGCTAATCGCTGTAATATTCCACACAAATACAGGCAGGCCAGAAATAGCCATCCCACCACTTCAGGAGACCTCAAGGCAAGTACCCTATTATGTATGCACACTACTTACAAAGAACTCCCTGCCCCAAGCAGGCAGCTTGATTAGATGAATACTTATCTGTCAAGCACTCTGCATTTGCATACTGGCTACTCTATTGATAATTCGGACTTAACTCAATCATGCGAAATTCTGACCTTTCGGAGGCTTTGTCTCCAGCCCGAAACTCATTGTTTTCCCCAAGTACGGACTAGCCTATGGCCACATTTTCCCCTATAAGAACCCCTGACTTTGAGAGCTTCCTCAGATCACTCCCGACTTCCATCCCGCCTTGCTGCCACTTTGCTTGGCGAGCCTTCCCCTCAGTCCCACCTACTGAGAACTCCATCTATACGAACTTCTGCTGCAGACTACCTGGCCTCAGGACAGGTGTAGTATTACCCAAACCAACAACTCCTCTAAAAATCCCTCTATCCCATTCCAACCTTTATTTCTATAGTTATCTGAGTGAGTGTGCTGCATACACTGTTTGATTGTATTTTAATAAAAACAACAATTATTATTTCACTTCTGTTTGCTCCTTGACTCGGCCTGACCCCGTAGACATTGGGTAAAAGATCTCGCTCCGTTGCCCTGCCTCTTGTATTGCTAGCTTGTGCTCTTTGACTAATTTCCCCAACTTGTATAATTTAGAGCGCATTTAGGTGTCTCTCACGGGACCCCCAGAAATCAGGGTAACACCCCTTCAGATCTGCTACAGATTTGTAGGAATACAAGTTTGTACCTGGGAGGAGAGAAAAGGAAACTCCTTTTAAAACAGCAAATTTAGCCTGTGTAAATTTTCATTTTGCAAGCAGTTATATAACCAAGAACACAGCCATCACCTGTTCTGTTGATAGAAGGACACCACCATATGCAACTGACCAGAAATAATTAGATTTTCAGTCCAGGTATTTGGTATATTTAGAAAATACCAGATTTATTGTGTTTGGGGTTTCTTAAAATAAAAAACCTCCTTGTGTTGGAATTACTTTGTATGAATAATATCCATAAACTGCTTGCATAGTAGTAATTATAGATGAAGATTTTAAAAATAACAGCAAGAAGGGGGGGAAAGGCTTGTCTGCCGTGCTTTAGACAGTAAAATCAGCTGTATTATTGAAGCAGCTTTGGATTAAGTGGTTTAGCAGGCATCTAATTTCCTTTTCCTAGTACTGGAAAGAGCTTAGGCTAAAGTTCTAAGCATACTGACATACATAAAAGTATGATCATGGCCATGAGTTTCAAGTGCAAATGAGGCAAAAACAATCAACAGAGTGATGAAGCCCAGGGGCAGTGCACGTGTTTTGTGTACAGAACAGCCTAGGTTGAATCTTTGGTGTTTCCATGCAGAATTGGGAGAGACCCAGCTAAAGACCCAGAGATCTACTGTCAATAGATGTAGAAGACAACACCAAAGTATATGGACCAATACCCTGACTCAGTGTTTGTCGTGTCCTTGTGTTTGTTGATCAGCTGATGCCTTTCTAGACATTCTAGCATGGCTATAAAACTCATTTGCATTAATCAGCAGTGACAAGTACTCCCAAAATATCTATAGACTTTGATTTGACTAGCACCCTGTCCAATAGCAGTGTCAGATGGAAATAGCTAAAAGTGCCATAAGTTAGGGTAGGGGGAAGCCCATTAGTGAGTTGTATGTGAACAAAAAGTCACACAGGAAAATTAGCATTTGAATCCTATCATTGTCAAATTGTGGTTTTTGTCATTTAGTTCTTCAAAAAGTTACGGCACACAAGTGCCTATAAAAGACCGTGTTATATAAACCATTCAGCATGTAATGTTTCTGAGAGATTATTTTCCTCTGTAAAATAATTATGCAGTATATTACTCAGCATAAATTATTTACAAGTACAATCTGAGTGCATTTTGTCTTATATCTTTATTTTTAGTTTAAATTAGTGGGGATTTTTTTTACAAATTTGCATAATATACTTATTTTATTTGCAGATTATATTTGGGGCTCCAATTACTGCTGGCATTTACTTCTAAGTATGGTATGAAATTGCCACCACATAATATATAGTGAGAGTATAACGCCTCCAGTGGAGTGGGTGTAGGTATTTGCATGGATCTTTCCCACAAAATTGACCACTTGCCAATCTGTCTTTCTTGGCTATAGAATTTGGCATAGATTTCACTGCAACCATCTGTGTTTTTGATGCTGTGTGAAATAAACTCAGTTCACAGACTTCATTTGGAGTTGTGCTAACTTTGGAACCTCCATGAAAAACAGCTAGATCCACTGGCTCTTAATACTAATAGGTGATTATAAAGGCCTATTAATCTTCACTTTAGATTCAGCTGTGGACTTGGTTTCCAGCTATGCAGAGGCCGAAATGCTAGTAATAGCTTGTGTGGTATAGAACAACCAGAATAAAGATTATAAACCACATGGTCAGGTAACTATACTTTTCCTTCTAGTTGGCTGGGGAGTTTGGTACCATTGTAGACGTGCTGATTGAGAAAGATACATTGCCAGATTCAGGCTGCAATCCTATATATCTCTGCCTGGCAATAAGTCCCATTGAACATTACGCGTGTGTGTGTGTGTGTGTTACTTTTTAATTTGCTGGCTACAGAGATATATTGCTGCTTCAGTGCCTAATTATAAATTTGTCAGTAATGGTCTTGGAACCAACCAGTGTTTGGAAAGGTAAACTTAAAAAGGAATTAGTTGCTGTTACAATTCTAAACACCTACCCCAGCATGGTAGTATATATTGAGTCTCCTTTATACAAAATGCTTCAGGACAGAAATGTTCTGTATTTCAGATTGATTGACTGGTTGATTGATTGATTTTGGAATACAATATATTTTGGGAATAGCCTTGAATCTTGTTCGTTTGCTACTCGTGTTGTGCATGAAATGCAAGGCTGGAGAGAGACTGAGGATCTGTGGGAAAGGTGGGAATCCAAGTGTAGTGTTCGGTGTGGATCCAGATTTATTTATTTCAGATTGATCGGTTGATTGGTTGATTTTGGAATACAATATATTTTAGGAATAGCCTTGAATTTTGTCTCTTCATTACTCGTGTTGTGCATGAAATGCAAGGCTGGAGAAAGACTGAGGATCTGTGAAATGGTGGGAATCCAAGTGTAGTGCTCAGCATTAATCTACGCTTCCTACCATTTCACAGATCCTCAGTCTCTCTCTCTCTGTCTGCCACCAACCACCCACTTCTGCCTTCAAGGCAATGGCTGCAGTGTTTCTGGGAGACAAATGAGCAGTAACACTGCAGCCGCCACCTCAAAAGTGGAAGCAAGAGATTGGTGGCAAAAAGTTTTAGTTTTTGGAGGTTTTTGGATTTCAGATTTCAAGTAAGGGAGGTTCAAGCTGTGTTACATTAAAATTTCATTTTTAATTGGTAACGCTTCACTTTTCATTTCTGGACAGTATCCAAGAGCATCTAAAGTATCTATCCTAAGTAACAAATACAGGCAAAGACCAGCTGAGCCAGAACTGCTAACACAACCCAAACCCCCCCAGCCTGGAAATGTTGGTAAGGATTTAGGACTACCTTGAAGTTGTTTCTGAGTTACGGTGACCCTAAGGTGGACCTATTGTGGGGTTTTCTGGGGCTGAAAGTGTGTGATGTGCCCAAGGTCACCCAATGGGTTTCTATAGCCAAGTAGGGAATCAAATCTTAGGCCATTTCCGCACTGGCCTGTTATAGAACTTTGATTCCACTTTCAACATCCTACGGAATCCTAGGGCTTGCAATTTCAGGAGGGGAATCATAATGCTATAACAGGCTAGTGCAGAAATGGCTCTAATCTCCTAGTCCAATGCTCAAACCACTACACTAGACTTTAGGATTGTACTAATCCTAGGGTGGGAAGAATCTTAGCGCTAGAAGCTGCTTGGTTCTGATAGGAAATATCTATTATTATTGCTGTTGTGGTGGTGGTGGTTATTGTTATAGTTATTATTACTAGTACTACTATTGTTATTGCTATCCCACCTTTCTCACAATAATGGGATTCAAAGTGGCTAAAACTATACAAGTTGAAACTTTACAGAAGCATTACTAATAGTATGAACATAAGTTTCAAAAAGCAATTAAACAATTTATAAAGTTAAGCATTGGGCACTAAAAATATTTAAATACATTAAAAGACCAAAAAAGAAACAGGTCGGGAAAGAAAGAAAGAAACAATATTTGTTTCTTTACGGCCCAGAAATGGAATGAAATTTTTCATTCCAGAAATTTCTGCAGTTAGATTTCATAGTGCCCTTGAAGAAGGCCATTCAAATATACATGTAAGCCAAAATAAGTTGGGTTTTTCCAAAATAAAAAAATAAAAACAGCCATCCACTGAGCATCTGGAGACCTATCTCCCTTTTTTTCCTATTGTGTCTTTAAACATCTTAGAAAAGTACAACTGGCCATTCATTTCACTGACACAGAATCATAGGTAGCTCAAGATGTCCTCCCTCTTTGCACCTGAAGTTGCTTTCACAAATGACCACTAGTAACCTTCAACAATAACTGCTGGTCAAATATTCTTGGAATAAAATAAAATAGAAGATGGGAAGCCTGCCATTTTCTTCTCTGAGACCTTGGCATTGTTTAGAATCTAGGCAAAATTTTCAGGGTTTTTTTTTTAAGCACTTGCATTTTGTTTTGTTTTGTTTTGGCTGATAGACAAGCCTGAGGAACTATTTTAAAAGCCCTGCAATTGAAAGCAATTGTTGAAAATGGTATTAAATGAAAGGAACATTTTTTCATATGTGGCAGTCTTGCCCACAAGCAAAAAAAATAAATTTAAAAAATGGAAAAAATATTCATAAGGCTATGATAGAGATACTACAATAAAACTTTCCAATGATTCCAGAATCTTTTTTAAAAAAACAAACAAAAACAAAACCTAAATATTCTGCATGAACCAGACAGAAAACTTGTAAAGAAATATTGGAGGATAATACTCTGTTTGGCAACAACAACTAGAATTATGTATGCAACATTTTGAAAAAATAAAAGGGTACCAGAAATGGATGATTGGTTGATCAAAATGTTTGAAATGAAAGAATTAGATAAATTAACTCTGTGGATTAATGGAAAAACACAGGAAAAAAATCATGAAGATGGGAACAACTAATGAACTTTTTTGAGAAGGAAATCAGCAATGTAATTATATCTTAAATGATGGAAATGTATAGTCATAGTTAGCTTCACAAGAAATAATGTTTTCAGATAAATCAGATGTATGAATAGCTATAAAACTAAACAAGTTATATCTGTAAATAAGAAACCAGTCTGTCTTATTACCTTCTTTTTGTTCCCTTTATTATTTTAATATGAGAATGAGATTTAGAATAAGCAGAAAATTGATGTAATAAAGAACAATGTTAAGGTAATAGAAGAAACACAAAGATTACAGTATTAAATTCAAGAAAAGGGAAGTGGGAAGTGCAAAGGTTATATTAGACTATAATGGAAATTAGAAAGGGCAAATTAGAGTCAAGGAGTTGGTAAATCCAGAATAAATAATACTTCAAATGTAAATTAACTTAATCCTATCCAAATAAGGTAGGAATATATTAAGCCATACAAAGGTTGAAACCAACCCAATTTACATTATTTTCCATTTATAATGTATGGAATTTAGAAATTAAAAGCTCCGCAGTCATATTAGACTATGGTCATTTCCACATGGGGCAAGGGAATCGCCTTGTGCCGCTACTTACCGGACTTCTTGGCTCCCCGTTCCGGTCTGCGCTGCTCCGGAGCAGTGCGTGCTCGTCGCTCCACACTGCTCCGGGGACGAAAATGGCATCTTCTGGTTGGTCAAGGGTCTTCTGCTGAAGCTCACCAGCCTAAAGCCCACCCCCGGCAGATCGCAGGCTCGCATTGGTGCGAGCCTGCAAATCTGCACCGGAAAGTGAGCACGGAATGGTGCGCTCCGTGCTTCTGAAAGACCTGTTTTAAGCGGTCTTTCAAAAACATGCTTGATGAGCACTTGGGGTCATTCCGGAGTGGGCTGAGGTGTGGATCTATGTTAAGTAGGTCCGACCCAGTCCGCTCCCAGGCGCAGACATCATCCCTGGAGGACGCTCTGCACTGTTTCTATTAGCTCATGCAGAAATGGCCTATGACTATCATTAAAAAGCTTTACGGCTCTTGAATCCCATTAAAATCATCAATCTGCTTCTTACCTCTGTTACCATAGCAGGAAACATCATTTTCATATTTCAGAGAGTTTAACAAAGAATTAAGTTGTGTAACAGTAACAAGATGTCCAAGCCCATCAGCAAGTTTAAATCAAGTTTAGATGAAAAACACAATTGCAGAGCTTCATTTCTTTTCAGGTCTTTAATACAGTTCCACAGAGATACATCTATCTCCAAAGCCTGTATCCCCACATACCCTATCTCAACTCCGTTTGGCTACCAGGCAAAAGTTTTCTAAATGCATGCCTAATAACCCTTTCCATATTTGAAAACATTTCCCTTATTGCAACAGAACGACAAGATACCGAAAAGCAGTAATAATTTTGTTTCTGGCTCCTCAATAACTGGCAGGGCCAACTGGGCTTTTTGAATATATGATGACTCTGGTAATGAAATGTCCTCTGGGTTGAAATGGCTCTAAATGGGGATGATGCCTCTTCAAGAGGTGACTTCTCATCTTTGTCCTCAGGAAACATGGTTCCTTGGTTCCATCCTTTAGCACCTCTAGTTAAAAGAGTCAATTAGCCAGTAACTGCAAAGACTTTTCCTTGATGCTCTGGGCAACCAACAACTACTGCCAGTCCAATTTAGGAAACATGACAGGGTTGCAATATCTCTAGGTGCTGGCTGAGGTTTTAGGGAACTGCTGATTGATGGAAAGGCCAATCCCAAGATGAGCATTGTTGAAGGAGGAGAAAGTTTTATTTTATTGTATGTTGTTGTTTTGTGCCTTCAAAGTCATTCCTGACTTATGGTGACCCTAAGGCAAACCAATCACAGGGGTTTCTTGGCAAGCTTTGTTCAGAGGGGGTTTGCCTTTGCTTTCTCCAAAGATGAGGGAGTGTGACCTGCTCAAGGTCACCTAGTGGATTTCCATGGCCAAGCAAGGATTCAAAGCCTGGTCTCCCAGAGTCATAGCCTTGCACTCAAGCCACTATATCATGCTGGCTCTCTTATTGTGTGAGATGGTTTTAAATCTGAGTTTCCAGCTCAGTGCAAAGGGATTTGTATGGGTGTTGCACTTGTGCAGTGTCAGCATGCCAAAAAGGAAGAAGAAAAAGGAAGGGGCTAGAATACAAAATGGTTTTAGAGTTAGCAGCCTCTTTGATCATCTATAATAACTTCTAGTTTGCATGTTAATTTGGGCACAACATATATTTATGATAATTTCCTAGATCACTCTAACCTCTGACATCTTTTATTTTTCTTCCTTTCTACTCTCTAAGACCTTGTGTTTGATTATTCTCAAGTATTTTGAAAATAAAGTTACTCTTATTTCTTTTTCTTTGCTAAATCCTATGGAGAAGTTAGGGTATGGAAATGGTAGTTCAGCTTCTGTTTTGACAGTTTGATCCAGCACTATCTCTTTTCCAATTCTATACAATAGTGGATGTGGGCACTTCAGCTCATTGTGTTCTTTGAAGGAAGGTAGTAAACAGAATACCAGCACTATAACTCACAAGGTTGCTTGTTTGTTTTTCACAAAGCTCTATCAGCAGGACCTGGAAAAAGTGTGCTGGTTATAAGCTCCAGCAGCAGGACAGAACATGGAAAAGCTCCCCTCCCACAGCTGCATATGGCAGTAAGTACAGCCATGGGAGATGCAAGATGCCAGCTGTTGGTCCCAATTTTCTGCCAAATTTTTTCCCCCTGCCTCTGGATTATGATTACCAGATTATTTGGCTATCTGGATTCTGATTCCATTTACCTAGCTCTCTCCATTTATTCCATCAACTGGCCTTGAAGCAGATCCTCCCATCACACCCCTAGCCTACTCATCCACTGTTTCTACATTGTACTCAGCTATTTTGAGACAACAACATGAAGGAAATGACTGTATAACTAATGCACAATTGCTTGGGCACACAAAAATTAGGATGTTTCTGTGTTGGTATTAATAACATTATCCTGTATAGGACTAGGACCTCTGGCCATGTATAAGTTGGATCTACTACCTGTTCAGGAGGGAATGCAGGGAAATCTGCATTTTTCTTATAGGTTATGACCTATGAAGCCCTACATGGATTGTGTCTAGGCTATTTGAAGGACCATATCGTTCCGTATGAGCCTGCTTGAGCAATTCTCATTATCCCACTGCCTTCACAGGAATATGTTGATCCCACACTTTGAAACTCCTGAGGGAAGTTGGATGGCTCTTTCCTTGCTGTCTTTCTAGTGGCAGGTTAAGACCGTTCTTTCTTTCTCACTCACTTTCTTTCTTTCCTGAATAACTTTTACTAAACATATAACACACATAACAATACACAACCATATAGAAAGTTTAAAAAACACAAAACAATATATTACAAAATATATAAAATAATAAATCTTACATAACTAAGTTATAAATATATCACTAAACTACAACTAACACAAAAGAACCTACAACTAATTAAAAATTGGTTCCTACGCTTGCTGCAAACAGTTCCTACTAAGTGACCATACTTATAATAATTACACAAAATCTAAATTAATTTTGTTGCTGATAGTTTTTTATGCCCTTAACCAAGCAGCTAAAAGAAATTCCTTGTTAGTAATAACAAAAAGAACTAACAATTACTAATAATAAACTAAAATTATTAATGTAATTCTGTTATTTTAAATTTGTTCTAAGTAGCCTTTGGTATGACAAGGTCTTGCTACCTTGAACATCACATACCACAAGTCTCAAATTAGCTTTCACTTCAGGCCCATGTACGAGACTCCTCATCTCTTGAAAACTGAACCAAATGGTTCATATTTGGTTCAGTGTTCCACTGGTTCTGAAATGAACACCTACCAAAATTACACTGCAGGTGGCATAGTTAAAATGTTGTGCACTTTTCTGCTAAGATCGGTGGAAACCCTCATATAAAACCACACCAAAGGTTTGAATGCATCAACTTATTGTCACATGTTTTGATTCCTGGACTGTCCATCTCCATTAGTATGCAATCCCTTTTAAGAAAGAACAGCAGGCTGTTCTCCAATTTTATGGATGAAACCAAATGGTACCCATGAGGCAGCAACCCATGCACAGGGATTCTCATGCCTGGCTTCTTCAGCATTCATTGGTCTATATTTAGCCTCCATAGCAATGCAGTTGGCTCCAAACAGAACTCAGTTGCAAGGATTTTTGCACTTGCAAGTCTCACAGCATCCTTTACCTAATGAACTTGCTCAGCAGCGAAGCATGGCTACCCCTAGCCGCTCCAGGAAAGGGGAGGGCCTTGAAAGCTCTCTCTCCAAGGGTGACTTCTCTGAAACAAAAATTAAACTTGCTTGATGCTACATTGGAGAAAGAAGGGTAGAATGAATTTTGTGAACAATCCGCAACACTCCCTCACCCCTTCCAAAAAATTATATAGTGAGTGGCAGCTTTAGAAATACTTGTAGTGTACAGTCTATACAGATTTGGGCTGTAATATTGTTTTATGTTCTCTCTCTCTCCCTCTCTCTCTCTCTCTCATACACACACACACATTTTCTTTTTCAGCTCACTGCCTTTCCAGCTCCAGGCTAAACATCTACTGCTATTTTTTCCTCTTGGTTTTCAAAGATCACCTCAAGTTAAATGTGGTGTGGCATTTTAAGCAAAAAGAACATTTATACCTGTACTATTTATATAAACCTTGGGTATTAAGCCCTGTAATATGATTTTTTAAAAAAATAAAAGGAAAAGGGGGGAGAAAACGCAGGCTGCCAAATGTACATTTCGCCCACTTTTTTTTTTTAATAGCAAATGGATCTTGCTTAGTCATGCTTATGTCACAGATGGAAAGCAAGCACTGTCTGTCCTCATCTGTCTGGAGGCATGAGAAATCCACCCCAAAGTAAAGAGATGTTTGAGAGCAAAAATGAGGCTAAGAACTGTCACAATCAAAACGTAACATTTATATTGATGTCACTGGCAGAAACCAACAACAGGCATGGCAAGCTAAAATACGATTGATGAGAACAAAAGAGAGGGAGAACAGTGACTCTACAAGGATGTCATAGGCATGCCGATTTGGTTGTGGCTCCTTTTTGTCAGTGGCACAGTAAAGCATATAATTTACAATACGAAAAACTGCAACCAAAGGCCCATCTATGCAGATGAGGAACCTTTTAGTCCTCTGAATAAATCTAGATGGAATTCCAGTTTGTAAATCCATTTCAGATTATTGTTCTTCATGGATGAGGCAGGAGGCAGGGAATAACAGGAGGAAACAGCCCTGCCACTTCTATTTGTTCATCAGCTTCAACATATTATTGCTTCTTCTGGACCTTTCGGCATCTTTTAGTACTGTCAATAGCATCCTTCTGTAGGTCCTTCCAGGGTTGATAACATCACTTTGCTATAAGGTGGAAGTTATCGATCCTCTGTCTGGGAGTTGTCCTACAACACTTAATTTTCTCTTCAGTGCTTCTTTTTGCCTATACAAAACTACAAGCAAAGATTTTCTTGATTTATGAGTTCCCTAAGTGACAACTGTCACTCAAAATCAGCAACCAAAGCCAGTTGTAGAAGATCCCCAAATTATGGTTCTATGTGGTCTCACCTGGAACCATGCCCATTCCCATTCATCCAGTCCACTATTCTACTACTATTCCTGCCTTCTCTGGGTTGTGCTTAAACATATTGACCTTAATTAAACATGTTGAACTTTATTAAGGCTGTTAACAGTCAAGACTTAAATTAAAGGATGCTACAGATTCAAAAGGAGAAACAGGCTGATTGATAATGACATAATTGACTGGAAACCCATAAATCGAGATAACCTCTGCTAGCAGTTCCATTTCTTCAGTCTCAGCTTTGCCTACAATGTACAAAATGTGTTCACTTTTGATCTTTTTATTTATTATAGGTAGAAGCAATCATAACAGGGTAATTAATAAAGTTATTTTAATAAAGTAACCAAATACAGTTCAACATTGTGAGCAAGCTCTCAAGATCATAATTTGTCTCCCTCAGACAAAATGCAGGATGAGGAAAATTGATGGGGAAAGAGGAAAGACCAAACATATGTGCACACACCCACATCTAGGTTGATCATTTCTTAAATCCAGTCACTTCTTGTAACTAAAGTTATAAAGCCATAGCTGTATCCATGGACTTACACAGATCTAGCCATTACTCTAGCTCACATGTGTCAAACACAAGGCCTGAGGGCTGAATCCAGCCCACCAGGCCATTTCATGTGGCCCTCGCACTTCTCCTGCATCTGCGGCACTCCCTCCAACTGGTAAGCCTGATCCCCACATTGTGGGTCCCCACCTGCCAATATTCTGAAGAGTGGTCCAGCAGCCCTCACTCATGATCTACTTCTACTTCTGACTGCCCCTCTATCCAAGTCTCACTGTCAGAGCATTGCCATGGGTTGCCGGCTGCTGGGCGTCTCTTCAAAATACCTGCAGTGGGGGGCCTGCAATTTGGAGTTAGGGCTCACCTGGTACAGAGAGGGGAAGGAGGGGCAGAAAGAGGCACAGGGGAGGGGGAGCAGAAAGAGGCACAGATAATATTTGTCTGATGATTAAAAAAAACTTTGTTTTCAAAACTCATTTTTCAATTAATTGTACAATAGTTGTGCACTTGAGTATCTGCAAGCCATTATTTTTCTCAGACTTCTGGTTTCAGAGCTCGTTATTACTAAAATCAGTAATAATCAAATGCAGAGGCAATTATTTAATACGATAAAACAGTAGATACATTTATATAGTCTTACAAATAGAACCGGCCCTTGGAAGGAAGCCATAATGCTGATGTGGACCAAAATGAAATTGAGTTTGACACCTCTGCTCTAGTAGAATTAATCTGGTATTAAGGCCCTTATGTCCCTAGTGGCAGCAGACAGTCAAAGGTGGCTCTGTCAGGGTGCGGTTGGGATGGCCATAATCTTTGCTGAGTCAAAAGAATCAAAGACAGTTTGGTCCTCCATTGCTGTGAATATAAAGTCCACCTATAAATCCACAACTGTCTTCTTCTAAGTTTTTGGTTTTTGTTTTTAAAAATATTTTTCAAAGCATATATTCTGGTAGATATACCTTCATGTGAATTCACAACATGCCAAGATGGAGCTGGCTATTCTTCTTTTCCTCAGCATTCAGAGGAAGGTTTCCAAGTGCTTGGAGCACCAGAGAAGAACAGTCTCAAATAAACAAGTTAATAAACTTTAAAAAAAAAGAAGCTTTCCTTACTACTACTGATTCATTTTGCCTCAAGGAATGTTTTTCTTCACATTAGACTATTATATTGACACTGGACTCTGACACATTTTTAAGAATAACATTATATTTTATATGTTCTGGCTTCAAGGAAGCTTTGTCTGGCTTTGGCACAGGACTGGTCTTATCATGAGACAATGTGTAGCAGCTTCCAGGGGGAGAAAGGAGACACTTTTCTGCCACCATCTCCTGGCCCTTTCCGCACCTTACCTTTCTCTGGCACTGGGATGCAGGGATTGCATGAGCAGCCTCCGGCGAGAGGCTCCTGCTTCCGAGGTCCTTCGGCTCCGCACGAGCTGCCTGCTCGTGCGAGAGCCCCGCCTCTTCCTTCTGCACTGCAGCCTGGGACCTTCCCAGGCTGTGCTGGGGCAGGAAGCATGACTGGTGCGGCTCTGGAGGCTCTGCATGCCAGGTAAGTGCGCACAGGGCTCGGGAGCAATGTGCAATTGCACACTATTTTCGGCTTCCAGCTGAAAATGAAAAGGTGCGCGATCGGTGCCTGCCGGCCCTGGAGCATCACACGATTGTGAGTGTGTTGTGCAGATCACTCCTCACAATCGCGCAATGCTCCAGGCGCCCTTTCGCATGACAAATACCATGCGGAAAGGGCCTCTGGCTGTACATATTCTTGATATGTACTCCCCATGTTTTAGGCCCATCTAAATTCTAACAAAAATCTTCCAACAAATGTGGAGAACAAACCAATGGCTCACAGACTGCTTAATATAAATTAATAGACATTAATATATATTAATATACATGCTTAATATACATTCTAGTCCTCAAGAAAGATCACAGCAGCAGTTGTAATAAACATTGGATGGCTGCATTAATCTCCCATGTGATGCTCAAAGTTTTACAACTAAAACTTATGAAATTATACAGGCTGGACATCCAAGCTGGATTCAAAAGAAAAAAGAGGAACTAGAGATAATATTACAAATATATATTACCTAGTGGAATGCACCAAAGAATTCTAGGTTACAGCAAAGCCTGTGGCTGCATAGATCATGAAAAGCTATGGATTGTTATAAAAGATATGGGAGAGCCACATAATGCATAATATATACTCTGGGCAAAAGGCCAGAACAGAATATGGAAAAACAGAAAGGTTTCCCATTGGTAAGGGCATCAGACAAGACTGCATTTTATCAACCCATGTTTAATTTATATGGAGAACATATATGGAAAGCAGGATTAGACCCAGAGGACGAGGGGTGAAAATTGGAGGAAAGAACATGAACAATTTAAGATATGCAGATGATACTATATTACTAGCAGAAAACAGCACTGATGAGAGTTAAGGAAGTAAGTGAAAAAACAGGCTTGCAACTGAATGTGAAAAAAACAAAAATAATTACCACCAGACTTTGAAAGACATTGAAACTTTTAAAGATTTTCTATAACTTGGCTCAGTCATCAATCAGGATGGAGACTGTAGGAAGAAAAATGGAAAGAAGGGCCACTATGAAGAACAAGATAAACTCCTCAAGCACAAACCCACATCATTAAATACCAAAATCAGAATTATCCATGCCATAGTATTTCCAATGTTTATGTACAGATGTGAAAGCTTGACAGTGAATAAAGCTGGGGGGGAAAAAAGTCAACTCGTCCAAAACATGTTACTAGACAAGAGTTCTATGGATGCCACAGTCAACAAAAAAACAAATATATGGGTCCAAGAGCAATTTAAGCCTTATATCTCAATAGAAGCCATAATGCTCAGTAAAGCGAAAGGCAGTAGGAAAAAAGGAAGGCCACATTACAGGCAGATTGACTGAATCCATGAAGCCATAGCTCTGAGCTTTCAAGACACAAGTAGAGTTGTTAGTTACAGGGTTTCTCAGAGCTCTGTCATTCTTAGGGTTGCCATAAGTAAAAGCGAACAGCTCATAACAACAACAGCAATGAGCATTGTCACTCATAGTGCTTGCCTCTTTTCTAATTCAGATAGTCTTCTCCAGCTCAGATTAAAATCTGGTTAAAATGTTATTTTTTAATTCCTTAATTAAAATATTAATTCAATCCACAGGTATTGTATCTGTTCTTCTGGAGAGAAGATTCTGTGCAGGTTTTCCATGCAGAAAACAGGGTTGATTTGGTTGTTGTTTGTAAAAAAATTGTAAAAAAAAATGCAACTGTGTTTCCATACTGAAAAATCTTTAGGAACACTTCAAGATGTTCAAACATCGGGAGAAAGCTGCACAGAAGTCTTACTGAATTATTATTCTTTCTGACAGGTTTTTTTGACTGTCAGGAAAGCCATTTTTTGACTGAGAAATAAATGATGGCGAATATTCTTCCCATCCATAAGTGGCAGTATGTTATACCACCTTCTTCCTATTCCAGAGAGTTCAAGCTCTTGGGATTACCAGGAGAAAAGACACGCAAGAATGACTCCCCTCTCCCCCCTTTTTTTTTTCAGAATAGCAAGACTACTGGGAGCCCAATCCTGTTGGGAAATAAGAAGGTTGGAAAGGCTACAACCACACTTTCATGAAGATCTCTGTTGGTCCATGTACTCTGCTGGCTGTGCATTTGCAAAGTGTGGGAAAGAGCACTATGTGAGTACCAGCTTAGATCTCTACATGAGAAGCGATCATGAGACAGTCAGGACCATATTCACATGGAAAAGTCTTGTGAGCATATGTTAGGAAACATATGGGTCTTTTCTCTCCTTTGCCAGACCCACAGCTAATGGAGGATATGGTCAGTTGGATTGATGGGTACAAGCTTGCTCTCTTTCTCAGTATACAGTATGTCTTACTCTTTAGTGCCTTGGACAGTACTGAATAGAGAGCCAGCGCTTGGCTGGACTACAACCCTAGATACCAGGGTACAATTCCTTGCTCAGCCATGGAAACCCACTTTGGGCACATCACACACTCTCAGCCCCAGAAAACCCTGTGATAGATTCACCTTAGGGTCACCATAAGTAGGAAATGACTTGAAGGCACACAACAACAACAATAGTACAGAAAAGGGAATAGCAATCCACAGAACAGCATTTTTCAGTTGGACTCAAGCACTGTTAATAAATGTTGACTACCAGGAATCAACCCACTACTTGGGTTGCCACATTTGCTCTTTTTCTGCGTTATTCCTCCTGTTTCTTTAACAGTTGTATGACAGAATGGAAGTTGAAAAGAGGAACCTATCATACTACCGCATTTCCACGCTAATAAAATCTATTTGCATTGTCCTATTCTTGGTTGGGGAGGGACCACAGCTCAGCATAGACTAGATACTTTGCAGGCAGCAAGTTCAGGTTTGATTTCCATATCTCTGGTTAAAAGGATTAAGTCTAAAGTGATGAAAAAGACCTTGCCACATGGCACACTGCCAGTTAGAACAGGCAAAATGGGGCAGGATGGACAAATAACAGCCAGAGGTAATATGAAAGGCATGGGAGCCCTGTCATAAAGCCACTGGCAACCCTAGCTCCAAGAACTACGTAAATCAAAGCTGATGGCTGTATTAATTTATGAGTTGCCTTTGGAACATTATTCATGCATATGAACAAGACTAATCTTCTCTTTTTCTTTTGTCTGTAATAAGAGTTGGGGCTGTCAGTCATCACTGCTGAGTTCAATTACTGTTTGAGAAGTCATGAAAGTAGAAAATGAAAGATTAGCATTTCCACTGAAAGCATGATTCATAAACTTTGCTGCAACAAATGATTATGACTTCATTATATATTGTCTAATAAATAAAGCAAGAGGCAAACGACAGCCATGCCTCAATTAATTTATACACACTAAGCATTATTTAACTTAATAAGATTGTGTTCCTTTCCCACAGCCAATATCTGCGTAAAATGATTTTGTCTAAAGAGTGACTGCAGTATATTTCTTCACTTTGGAAAACATTTGATCTCGGCTGAGGTATTTGATTAATGTCAATCAGCCACCCCTCCCCGTGTTCTTAAATCTCCAGTTCAGTTTTCATAGGTCATTTCCAGGTGGAAGACAAGAGGGCAAATCTTCCACTTTTGGTTGGCTCAGTTGCCAGCAAAAGGAAATGGCTGTGTGCAAATCTCCAGCTCATCAAGAAGAACAGCATCTTGCTTAAAATTTTGCAAGGCATAATTGATTTCTCTTTGCAATTTGCAAAGACTCATGGGGGGGCGGGGTTTCTACATGTTTACTTGCTTGGCTTCCTCCTTTCCCAACTGTTGTGGTTCCAGGACACACTCTGAATTCTGTTCTACATCCACCTTGGGGCCAGAAACAACTCGGCTAAGTTAAAAGTTCCTTATCCTGTCTGTATGTGTAAGTGAGAAGGAATAATCCCCTCATTTCACTCTATACTGGAAACAGCCCCTTTCGCTAAGATTTCTTTTGTTAATATTCAAACAGAAAAATGTTATCACTGTATATGACAGGCTGTGAACAACCGTGGTTAGTTCTTAATGTATAATGCTTAAAGAAATCACCTTAGAGTATCCGTAGGACTCAGGTTTTGGACTTTCTAATACCTACTGTGGCAGTGTGAAAAAGCAAAGGAATAGTGGTTATTAATATGCAATCATATGCAAAAGAAATTAAAAATAAAAATAGTATTTAGAGTCAAATTATTTCTTATAAATATGAGAGAGATGGAAATTGGAAAGAAAGCATACAAATTTAATAAGACACATGGTAACAGCAGGAAGGATAATTTATGCAAAATACTGGGAAAAAGTAGGTGCTCAAACTAAAAGAATGGTTCCACAAACTATTAGATTTGACAGAATTGGACAAACTCACAACTTTTTAAAGGGGAAATTCAATTTAATCTTATTTAAAAATACGCAAACCTTTTATGGACCACGTAAGTAAGTAGAATTAATTTCTTTTTTTATGTGAGGAGGACAGTAGTAAAAATAGGAACTCAGCTAGAATGGAGGTGTTGGGATTTAGAATAGAACCTACGGTTCAAGGAATTTTGGAAGAATTAAAAAAAAAAATCAGAACTCGTGGGTCAGGTTTTATGCTCCAAAGCTATGTTTGCCTTTGCATTGTGCGATACAGTTGGGGAACACAAAAGTAAAACAAGGGGATCATGGCCTAAATCCAATTGCTAATCCCACCGACAGCAGACCCACTGAATCAATAAAAATTGCATAACTATTGATTTACCAATTTCCCATTGATTCATTTGATCTATTCTAGTTAGGTTTCACAATTAAGTTTATAACCAGAGAGAACAAAAGTCTGTCTAGAGACAGACTGTAACATTTTGAATTATAAGCATGACAGAATCAAGCTGAATTACATCTGAAGATGCAGTAGGGAAAAATATATATTGTTCTTAGAAAATTGGGTGTGTTTCAGATTATAAAGACCTGTCTCAGGAGCACTGCTACATAAAAATAAAATATTTATTTAAATGGAGGGAATTTCTTCAATTACAATTCATTTTACTTATTTGCTTACTTACATAACTTACCTTGTTGTTGTCTGCCTTCATTTTATACTTATAGAATATCCCATCCTTCTCCCAATATGGCACCCAAAGTAGTTCACAACCGATTAAAACAAAATATAACTTTTTAAAAAATCATTATAATAAAGAAGTTAAAAGTAAGTTAAATAAGCTGCCCTATTAAAAACAGCATCTATTTAAATAGTTTAAAAACATTTACAACAATGAGAATAAAAATATAGCAACCCCCCCTGCATAAATAGCCATCTGCACAGCTGCATAACTTGGAGTGTGGGTAGGGGGGCTGGGGCAGGGGCAGGGGCATGGCCACATCGCACAGCAGCGTGGCCACATCATGCAGGAGTATAGCCACATCGCTGCAGGGATGTGGCCACCACACCATGGGGGCATGGCTGTGTGGCCACATATGGCACGGGGGTGTGGCCACATTGCTCAGAGTGCCCAAAAATAATTGCCGCCCACGGCACACTATCCTCATCGTCCCACCCCACCCATACACCAGTGCATCTACAGCAAAGTATTTGCCTGCCAGTGGAAGAAATGCTAAGAGGGGATCAACTGAGCCTCTGTGAGAAGCACAGCCTGGGAGCAGCCCCAAAAAGGTTTTCTCATGGGTCATCACCAAATGCACTTGTGATAGTGGTGGAATGATGAGGATCCTTCCACACTACACAGTTACAGCAGTATGATTCAACTTCAGTTGCTGAGCCCTGTAGAATCCTGGGTTTTGTTGCCCTAGTGAGGCACTAGTAGAGCTCTCTGGCTGAGAAGGCAAAATATCCCTCCCTACTACACAAATCACAGCATTCCACAGGAGATTGCCATGGCAATTAAACTGGAATACTATTATAAATGTGTAGCATGAAGTATGGCCCCTCAGACTCACCTGGGGGTGGTTTGCTAGCTGTGGTGTCTGCAAGCATGAGCTCCATCTTCTCATTTAAGTTGGCTTCTTCTTCTCAGGCTTCTCTGGCATTTTTGTGGGCTTGGGAAGAAGCAGTCAATCAATGCCAGAAAGGGAAGGTTCCTCACTGTTGCCAAACTTTGAAGCCTTATGTTTCACCCTGGTCCACTTGGGAAGTATACATTCTTGGAGCCTTGCCTCTGAGAGAGAGCCAACACAGTGAAGTGATATGAGTGTTGGACTATGTTTCAGAGATTGGATTGAGGCAGCTTTCATCCCTCAATAAAAGAATGAATTGAGAAATGCAAGGAAGGGATTAATCTAGGAAGAGGCAAGCAAGACATTTTCAATCTCCACATTCGTAGCCTTGATTCCCAGTGGGGAACTGGTCCCAGTCTCCAGAACTTGTTTGACAAAGGGGAACTACATGAGCCCCATCCACATGGATTTATTCTGCAGACTTGTAAGTGGCTTAGACTATAAACAGTAAAAAAATATTAATCCATGGGGGAAAATTGCAACTATGCAAATAGTTTTGTGAACTGTGTGTAGTTCATTGAAGTACAGAGATCAGAAAGCTTTAAATCAAGTTTTTATCTGCTGTGAAATTAATATTACGGCACATAGCTGTTCTCAGCTAACATAAAGACACAGTGGCCAAAATTTTCTAAAGCAGATATGAGAGCATAACCACCACAGTTCCATAGCTACCTAGTGACTCTCAGCCCACTCCTATCCCCACCCTGCAATCCCCATTTACCAGGCAGAAATTGTTGCAGTTGGTGAGGGTCTGTTTCCCTGTCAGTTGGGAAGCAAGTCACTGACTTTCCCACCACCCTCTTGTTCAAGCAATTTCCAGTGTGAGGGGGAATTGTAACAGAGACCTTGCATCTGTTTGTCACAATAGAAACTGCTCATGGGGGGCAGGGGTATTGGAAAAGTCAGCCCGCTGCTTCCCAACTGACAGGGATATAAACTGCCATCAATCTCAGTGGCTGCTGCCCAGTAAGTGGGAACTGTGGGACTTCCACTGTAGTGATCATGAATATGAACTAGTCACAAATACATAAATCTATCTTCCACATTTTAAATATCTTAGTGAATTCCAGCCAAATTTATTTTTAAAAAAATTACAATTATGCATTTATTTCAAAGAAGAAAAAATAGATGCCAGTTTCATCATGGTGACCTATATAACTCATATCCTGCTGGGCTTGTCCTCTTTTCCCTACTAGGAAAGGGAAGGTGTGCTTAGCATAAGAACACTGCAAGTGTCTTCTTGCACCAAGGATTACATAAGGATGGCTGGGGTGATGGGTGGCTACTAGGAGTGATCTAGGAGTGTGGCCATCACCACCACACTTGCAAAACAGCTGATAAAGCTAGACTGGGTTGCAATGGGAGAAAGTGTGATAGTTGAAGCTCCTGGCGAAACTGCTGAGGAAGCTGCTGATGACGAGCAACAGCTGTTGGTCCCTGTTGCTCAAGCTGGAGATGAGTCCTGCAGCTCAAGAGCTCCCCCTTCTGCCATGGACCAAGCAGGCTCAGATGTGCCTCTGCCTACTCCTTTAGAGGAACAGGGATCTGGCAGTGATCCCAAAGATACTTTGGGGCCTGCTCCAATCAGCCCACAATCAAGGTGGAGAGTTAAGAGAGCTGAGCAAAAGGAGGCTTCCTTGATTAAGTTCAGGAAGCAGTGACTGGCCACACCTGTGCCTGGGGCTAAATTACCTGCCTGCTTGGAAGCTTTCCTTTGCTTGTGGCAAACCTTCTACAAGCTCTCTCCTTGCCTGTTCCTTGCTTCCAGCACCTGGCTCCTGATACCTTGGATTGAACTCTCGGCTCCTGACCCCTGGATTTTGGACTCTGACTTCGGCTTTGCTTGTCGTTGTGGCTTTGGTAAATGGACTTTCTAAGGTTAATGCCCTACTTTGACACGTTCCGGCTTGACTCTGCTATCTCTTTCACTCCCTTCTCCAGGCTGGCTCACCACCTGGGTCTCTGACCTTGACAGAAAGCTTATATGTATCAGGTGCCAGCAACAGACCAACAGGTTGTGTGTTTCCTTATCTATATGCAGGATTTAGCAAGGGTTTTACTAGTATGTTTTTCCTAGGGGTAATGCCTTGAATTATTGGTAGTCCCAATGACCTGAATCTTATCAGTAGATCTAACTAGAGTATAGACTAGGGATGGGCCAACCGAATCCACGAATCCTTGGATCCTTGGGAAGGATTTGAGATTTGCGGATCCAAATCCCTGGGCCAAAACAGAAAATTGAATCTTTTGAATCCCTGCACACCCCAGGGCCTGAGGTGGCATGATCACCCTAGATCAGGCCCATGCAGGTGTGTAGGGCTGGTGAAAGCCACTTTCCTGCACTCCAGGAGGCCTGAGCTGGTGTGAGCGCCCTGGATCAAGCTCGCTTCTGCTGCCTGCCCCTGTGGCTGCCTCCCTCTGAAAGATAATTATTCTCATCTTCCTATTCTTTTGACTTGAGATTAGAGGGTAGGGATTGGGACTGGACTAGAGGCTGGTGTTTGTGTGTTTTTAAAGTGCTTTCCTTGTTGCAGGACTTGAGACTTGACTGGAAGGTATAGTGTTCTTGAGATTTCAAGGACAGCTGAAGAAGATTCCTTTGCATGGCTCCCTTGCAAAGCTCTTTCATACAGAATTCTGGGGTTTGTAGTTGGACAAGGTGTCAGAGCCTTTTCTGTCAAAGTGTGCTGGTGCATCATCAAACTACAAACCTCGGGATGCCAGAAGGAGCTATGCAAAGAAAATCCAGTTTTGATCTGGAATAACTCTGTACTGTAGTATGTGGCCCAGTTTACAGAGGCAGGAAAATGTGGGATGAATAATCCACATTTTCCTGCTTGTGTAGAAAGGGCCCTCATGTCATTTTCAATCTGGTGAGATCCTGAGACAAAAGTATGACAATTGTCCTGGTCAGATTTCTTCAGAGGCAGGTTTGCCTTTGCCTAGGCTTTTGCAAAGGCTGAGAGAGTGTGTCTTTCCCAAGATTATTCTTGCCCGTTTTGTTTTGTTTTGTAATAGTCAACTCAGGAGATGGCATCATCTTGAGCATCCTCCAACATCTGGAGCTACCTCCAAATGTAAATCTTAATAAGAAGTATATGGATATGTTTTCCTGAAAGTGAAAACTACTATTTAAAAACAAAGATGTCAAACTATGCTTCAAAACACTTTTCAGAAGAAGTGCTTTGTTTCCCTTGCTTTTTAAATCCTTTTGTAAAAAAGGATTTGAAACATTCGAGATTGATGAGATTTGTGGAATTGTAGAACCTTCTAGGAATTCAGATCTGGGTTCGGATCTGGAAAATTCTGGATTCGTCCCATCTCTAGTATAGGCTCATTAAAGTATCTGTTGAATGGAGAATCAACACTTGAGTAAACTACCCTAGATGGTACTAGCAATAGGAGCCAAGCTAATGGCTACATTCTAAATGTGATGATAAACTGCAGCTTCTTGTGACAGAAAATAACTTCAGGCTCGTGAACTCTACCAGCAGTGGGGGTTTTTTCTTTATATGTAGTTGCGGTTTTGCTTTTTGCATATACAATGGAGATGGACTGTGATAAATTTTGTATTTGGTTTATTGAAACAAGTCAACTTCATAAACCACAACAGAACCATTGGCTGGGTGGCCAATAGAGGAAGAATAATTTTGATCCCAGACCTCCCCAAATTTGAGCCCAAAGTTTTCTCTTGAGTGTTTTCAGCTGAGCCATCTCAAATGGACACTCTGAACTACTCACAATGCTACTTTTCTAAGAGCTGTGTTTCACCTCCAAAGGGTCTGTGAGCATGAAAAACAAGAAAAGCTGCAGAGACTTTTTTAAAAAAGAACAATGTACATTGCAGTGCATGCTTCTGTTTGAAAAATCAGCTAAGAATTTCAAGGCTTTTGACTCCTCACTGTCAAATAGAGCACTTTAAGATGACAAGAAAAGTTCTCTGAGTGACTGCATTCACATTCCCCCCGCCCCCTGTGGAAATGTGTAACATGCCATTGACACAGGCATTACTTTGGTCTCTCTCTATATATAATATGGTTTCCCTTGGGCTGTCCTATGTGAGACAATGATGAACTATCTTAGGCTGCTGCTGTTCTCTTCAAACATCTCTGTGTTGGTCCTAAAATAGCCCTGTCTTTCTGCATCCGTCTGCATGGTCAGTGAATGTAAGCTCACTTTCTATATCACTGGAAGAAAGCTGGGCACATCAATAGAATTTAGGAATGCTCTTTTTGGACTACAGTTCCCAGAATCTCGCAGGCTGTAGGCTGGGGATTCTGGGAACTGTAATCAAGACAGTAACTTTCTTAAGCTGTACATGCTGAAATATTTCTCAGTGTTCATCTTCCACTTTTTCTTTTTCTATATTCTCAGGCCATGGGAGCCTCTCCCTCCCCAAATCCACTAAAGGAAAAAAAACCCAACACCATGTTAAATTGATGATGAACTGACAGTGATGTATCACGAGGTCTGACTCCTAACAATATAGCCCTTTGTTAAGTTGACTTTCAGAAAGCAATTACAGCACTCAAGGTACTTGAACATTAAAAGGGCTTTTAAAACAATGTTCCTCTGATTTAATGAGGATTTGATCATGGATAGCTTATTCGGCAATGTTTCCTTCCAGCCTTCAGTTAAATAGGTCTGAGACAAAGAAAAAAAAGCCTTAAAACAGGAGACCAGGGGATAAGATCTAACCCTTGGGGAACAACAGTGAACAACTGTCAGCCCTGCTGTTCTTTGCATCCAGTTGCCCAACTTTGACCTGGTTAGTGAGAAAACTCAGAGGGATGGGAACACTACACTGCTGCTAGAGAGAGATTGAAGTTTGAGATAGCAGTGGGGACTTTATGTGAAAACCTAACATATCTTCCCTCCACACTAGCCATTTAGACTGAAATGGCCATCCTTCTTTATTCACTCACTTTTTTAGAGAGAATGGAGAGGATGTCATTTCCAGTCCATTGCATTCCATTATTTCCCACAACCTCCACCTCTTCTCCACTAATTTGTGACCATTCCCCTACTCACACATACTTAAAATGCAGCTGCACTGCTAGCCCTGCCCTGAACGGACTGGCAAAGCATTGTTGGCTTTTTTTCAGGGCTACTGTTGAATCTACCTCTCTCTGGTTTCTGCCAATGGCAGCTGACTTCAATATCAGTGGAGTAGTGAATCCACTCCAGGTTTTGGAAAGGTCTGGAGGAGCTATCCAAGGTGCTGAAAGCCACTGCTGCTGCTGCTGCCTCCTTCCAACAGTTTCAGCCCTTTGGATATCTCCTTGCTATCCAAAACCTGAAGGGGATTCATTTCCCCACTGACATTACAGCATCCAGGCACCACTGATCTCTTCCTCTAAGAAAGCAGAACATTAGTGATGACTGCCTCTTGACAGTCAGCTCCTGTTCCTTCCCTGCAAAGGAAGTGGCTAGTTTCCCATGGAATTATTGGTCATTTTTATTAAAAAAAAAAAAAGGCCTAAATGCACAGTTTCCATCCTGAACAGAACTTACTCAAAGCAAACATTATAATGAGATATCAGTGCAGGTATTTGTGGATATTATAGCAATATATGAAGTGCTGCACCAAATCACCTATTTTAATTCTACTGTTAGCTCACTGAGGAAAAATAATGCCTGAGTGGTGTTTAAAGAATCCATTTCAAAATTCTTCTGGAAAACTAAATCCAAAGCTTCTTTTGTCTTTTAAAAAAAATGATGAGGAAAAAATACATTTGTTAAACTGCACATAAATCAAAATGATACATTATTAAAAGAAGCATTATAGCGGTGACAGAATAAATCACAAATGGTTATTAGTTTTCTTCATACTTCCTAAGGTGGGGAGAGATTAAGCAATATTCATTTTAAGAAGTCATGGACACTAGGGAGGAGGGAATAGCACTGGAGCAACTCATCTGTGTATATTTAAAAGATGCCATGGCCCCGAAAACCTTTGAAGTAGTTACGTTCACTAAAAAAGAAGCTGAACCCTTGGGAGGAAGCCAGTAGATTTTTTTTCCACATCAAAACCCATAAAGATACTCTGGGAGAAAATGGCATGAGCATGTAGCATTCTGAATTGTGTTAAGGTCGCAGCCAGGAAATGGCAAAATGGTTTGCATATTGCAAAAAGACACCTGCTTTGAGCGTGGAATGATACATTTGATATGGTTCTGTGACTCTGTGAGGGGTGGGATGTTGTTTTCATGCCACACAGACAGCCACTTCAATTCTAATTAGGTTAGAAGACAGGCATGAGAGAGGAGAGGATTTAATCCCTTCTCCTCAAACCTCCCACCCCCCTCAACTGATGATGGGCTCTTTCACACTACAAAATTATAGCACTATGATTCCGCTTTAAATGCTATGGCTACATTGTAGGGGAAGCTTGGGATTTCCAGTTTGGTGAGGCACTAGAGGAGCTCTCTGACAGAGAGTTCTAAACACCTCCTGTTAAACTGCAAATCCCAGGAATCCATAGCATGTTGCCATGGCAGTTAAAGTGGAATCATAGCACAATAGATGTGTAGTGTGAAAGGCTCATACGGTGGTAATGAAGTGCATCCCTAAAGCTTTTTGTGTCTCCACTGTATTCCTCTCTTCCCCAGTCATGGTAAAAGCTACTGGGATGGTGGTGACCATTTTCAATTTTAGGTGGAAGGAGGTAGGGAAGGGTTAAGGAGACTGATGTGTGAGTCTTGTGTATTCTATTAAAATACCCAATAATAATAATAAGGAACTACATGTAAAGTAATGTGTGGTTCTGCCCCTTACATTTCTTGTTATATGCTGTCAAGTTGGCTTTGACTTATAGCAACACTATGGATGAGAGACTCCCCCCTCACCGAGGCTGGTCATCAGGTGCCCTGTTCAGACTTTGAAAACTCAGAGCAGCCATGACTTTCTTGATGGAGCCTACCCACCTGGAGTTCAGTCTCTCTCTTTTCCAACTGCTTTCCCCTTTATCCAGCATTATCATCTTCTTTGATGAATCACATTGTCTCATACGTCCAAAACAGAACAGCCTTGGTTTAATTATCTTTGCTTCTAGGGATAGTAGATGCTTAATTTGCTCTCAGACCCATTTGTTTGTCTTTTTGGCAGTCCATGATATCCATAGAACTCTCCTCCAGATTCATATTTCAAATGAGTTGATTTTCTTACTGTCACTTTTCTTCACTGCCCAGCTTTTGTAATCCTGCATGGAAACTGGAAGTACTGTGGTGTGGATAATTCTAATTTTAGCATTTAATGATGTCGCTTTTACACTTGAGGATCTCTGTCATAGCTGCCCTTCCAAGTCTTCTGATTTCTTGATCACAGTCTCCATCTTGATTAATATCTAACTGAACCAAGGCATTGAAAATCTTTAACAGTTTTATTGTCTTTGTTACCCCCTGTATATTATCTATGGTCATGATTTTTGTCTTCTTGATATGCAACTGCAATCCTTCTTTTATACTTTCTTTCTTAAATTTCATCAGCACTCCAAGCCTTTCTATTTTCTGTTAGAAATGTGGCACCACCCACACATCTTAAATTGTTGGTGTTCCTTCCTCCAGTTTTCATGCCTGCTTTCCATATAGTCTAATTCTGCTTTCCATATATTTCTGCATATAAATTAAACAAAGTGATAACATGCAACCTTGTCTGACCCCCTTGCCAGTGAGAAACCATTTCATTTCTTCATATTCTGTTCTGACAGTGACCTTTTGTCCAGAGCATAGGCAATGCATCAGAACAACTGAATATTTGGTATTCCCATTTCTTTCAGGAAAAAAAAAAACATAATTGCTCATGATCTACATAGTCAAAGGCTTTGCTGCAATCTTTAAAGCATAGGGTGATTTTCTTATGAAATTCTTTGAAGTGTTAGATTATCCAACATATGTTTCCAATATGATCTTCAGTGCCACTTCCTTTTCAGAACCCACCTTGGGCAAATGTTTAAAATGGGAGAAGAGAGAAAACTAGGACAACTTAAATGTAGTTGAAGAACTATTCGTGCCCAAATTGAGATAATTGCACACCTTTCAACTGTCCTGATTTGGCATACTCTCCAACTGCCTTGATTTGTTAGAGACACTCACAATTAATCCTTTTTTTGCCCCATTCTTCAGATTCTTTTGAAATGTCCCAGTTTCTCTTTCCTTCTCCCACTTTCCTACTTTATCCTCTGTTTACTTCAGTTGCTGCAGAATGAGTTCAAAGTACAAGAATAAAAGAGAGGTGGGGGTCAAAATCTTGCCTTTCCCTGTAATAAAGAAAATTGCTGCAGCTTCACTTAACTTGTCTATTCTTCAATAACAAATTTTACCATCTTGACCACATCTTGACCACATTTTGATATTCCTTGGCCATATGAATCTATCTGGGAAATGTTAGAGTATGCAGTCAGAGAGTATGTTTTTTGCTACACCAGTTTATTCCTCATTTTATTTCATTTCATTTTGCATCTTCTTTCATGTCTCTGGTTCTGGGCAGTTTTCTGCTTCTAAATTAAACTGAACCCAAACAAGCATTACTGCAGGTTTATCTTTTCTAACCAGTGATCAAGCAAACCAGGATCAACTCTACTGGACATTTAAAAATCCAACATGATCAGCAGGGGTAGCCAGTAAATATGGCTTGTAATTTTGCTGTTGCTTCTCCCACATCTGCTCTGAGTTGCATGGGAGCTCTCCCAGTGTTGTACCTCTGAAGGGATCAGGTCCAGGACAGGGCGAGAGAGCTCCCTTACAACTTGGAGCAGGTGTGGGACCAATAGTGGTAAAATCAAACATGGATTCATGCCCCACACACCCACAGCAGGTCTACCTGCTGTCCCAATGGCCAATGAAATCCCCTAACAGGTATTTCAAAGGCAAATGTGGAAAATTGAACCAAATATTAAAATTCTTCTCCGCAGCCTTTAGAATGCATGTTATCAGCACAAGGAGCAGATTGTGACTGTCAAATATGTTGTCAGGCCAGAAATGCATTCACTTCCCCTACCACCTAAGCACAGTAGCAGAGACAAGAGAGAGAGAGAGAAAAGGAACCTCATGAACAATTTGTCATTTGTTTCTTCAACAGGACATATCAAAATGTATTGTGCAATTGCTCCCTGACAAAAATGTCCTGGGTGCTAAAGTTCAAGTGATGTTTCAATCAGCTCTGTTTTCATCTATAGAATAGATATATATATAGGCCATGAAATCAGTGGTTTTCTGCACCATCACTTCCCTTGAGATCTACATCAGCTAGCAATAGAGAAAAAGTCAGAGTGTGAGGACTATTTTTAGGCCACTGCCGTAAGCATGTGCAGCCTGAGTATTAATAGCAAAAAACATGCACTGTTGACTGGCTTACTAACCCTCTCTTTTTCAAAAAAAAAAATGGGGGGGAGGAAGTAGCATAGGAGTCTGTAAGAAGTTCACATTTCAGCCAGGAAAAAAGTATAGCCCTTACATGAGTTGTTTCCTTCCAGTACCTTTTTACAGGTAACATGGGCAGCTCTGCTGGATTCCATATCAATGGAGTGGCTTTAGCCTGAACTTCAAAGGGCCTGTATTCAAGGTATCACATTTTATCCCCAAAAGAGGTTCAGAACCTTGGACAGCTCCTTTGAAGCTCAGCATAGAACCTGGATTCATACAGAGAGCCAGCATGATATAGTGGTTTGAACATTGGACTACAACCCTGGAGACCAGGGTTTGATTCTCTGCTTGACCATGGAAACCCACTGGGTGACCTTGGGTGTGTCACACACTCTCAACTCTCAGGCCAGTCAGAAAGTGCAAAAAAAAAAAATGCTAGCTTTCTAAGTTTATTTCTTCCTCACTGGAAGAAGAGCCTGCATCATGGCATAATGAAGCTGATGGCCTCCATCAAATACTATCCAGGACAAATCCTTGCTTTGAAGAGGATTTTAAAAGGCTGATCCCTGAAATTACAGGCTTCACAGCAAAATACAAAATTGAATTAAATAATTCTCAGTTAAAAACACTCAGTTAAAAGGCATAGCTTGCACAGCTAATGAAGTGTACGAGAGGGGGATTACCCTCAGAACAGACATTAAAGGATTGCTTGAGGGAAGTGCCATCATTAAAGATAAGCCAGAAAGCCTGGGATGTTACTTATGCCATGATCATTTCAGATATCGGTGATTTAACAAGATAACAAAAAAGCGGGATTCACATGAGAGACCAGATAAAACAACTTTTTGGTCACTATGAGTGAGCTTAGAAGAGTTGCTCTCTTAGGCTGCAGTTTCCAGCATCCTCCAATCATAATTTAAAAAGCAACTTTTCCAAGCTCTGAAAAAATAAACAGCAGTGAGAACAGTGAGAAACTATCATGTGGGCAGTTTGATAGTCCCAAACAGTGCTATGAACTTCAGAATATAGTAGCAGACTTTCTCTAATGAAATAAAGAGAAATGGGCTAGGCAAAGTCAGGGCCATGCTCCAAGGAATTATAATGATCCCTAAATTCCTGCCTTCTTCCATCAAGAACTAGCATGTCTTTCTACTCAATTACAGCTGCCCTTAGAAAACAAGTGTCACCAATTATATCAAAGCATATTAATAACTAGGGCTGTCATTCACTGAAAGAAATCTTAGTTGTTTACCCTATATAGATTTAAGATTTAGGTAATTGACTAATTTGTAAATTTCATTTGCAAATGGATGAAAACTATTAGTCCAGATGGAGAGGAAAGTGATATTTAGAATCTAAACTTTAGATAGTAGATAAATTTCTGAAAGCAGCCATCATCCTAGAAGAAGCATTCTATCTCACAAGTGTGAGAGGGTAGGGAGAATGCATTGTTTAAGATGGTGCTTCCCACTGTCAGTCTTTTAAAAAAACAATTCCATTAGAATCAAAGAATCATAGGGTTGGAAAGGACTGTGAGTTCCTGCCATGCCATAATCTACTGCTAAGGCATCCCTGAGGTTGGCCATCTAATGTTCATTTAACAACTTCCAGTGAAGGAGATTCCACTAACCTTTGGGACAATCCTTTCCACTGTCAAACAGCTCTCACCATCAGGAAGTTTTTCCTAAAGTTTTGATTGAATATTTTTTTTCCTTGCAATTTGAATACATTGGTTTATATCCTAGTCCCTGGAGCAGCAGAAAACAAACTTGTTCCATCTTCAATGTGACATCCCTTCAGATAGCTTAGCCTTCTCTAAGCTAACTGTTCCCTAAGCCATTCTTCACAGGGCTTAGTTCCCAAACTGTTTATCATCTTAATTGGCTTCCACTGGACATATTCCAGCTTGTTAATATCTTTCTTGAAGTGTGGAACCCAGAATTAGACACAATATATCCCAAGTGAGGTTTTATCAAAGAGGAATAGATTGGTACTATTACTTCTCATAGTCTGAATGCTACCGCAGTCTAGAATTCCATTCCATTTTTGGCCACTGCATCACACTGTTGACTTATTTTATCTTTATCAAAGACACCTAGACCTTTTTCACATGTACTCTTGTCAAGCCAAGTGCCACCCATCCTCTATTTATGCTTTTCATTTTTTATGCCTAAATGTGGCACCTTATATTGATCCCTATTGATATTCATTTTGGTAGTTTTGGTTCTCCACTCTGTCAAGGCTATTTTGGATTCTGATCCTGTCTTCTAGAATATTAGCTACCCCTCCTAATTTGTTGTCATCTGCACATTTGATAATCATGCCTTTTCTTCAATCATCCAAGTGATTTAAGGGCATAACCCTGAAGCAGCCCATTAATCACTACTCTCCAAGATGAAAAGGAAGCACTGGTAAACACTCTGACTTCAGTCCATCAGACTATTAACACTAATAGGAACAAAAATCTGCTACAAGCCGCAGAACTTTCTTCCCTTCCGCATCCTTTGTGGCCTATGCATTACCTGAAAAGTGTATCCAGAGATTTCCCAGTTCTCTGGAGACAGTTTTAGAAGTGCATGGAGGGCTGCAGTAGGTAGGACTATCTCCATGTTCATTTCTGCAGAATCTTGCATTACCAGGAACAAAAAGCCACTGTTGGATACTGTGCATGTTGCTATTGTTGTTCTAATAAGAGCCTACACTGCAACAGGTGGACGGGAGGGAGGGAGGGAGGGAGGGAGAAAGACAGAAAGAAAGAAAGAAAGAAAGAAAGAAAGAAAGAAAGAAAGAAAGAAAGAAAGAAAGAAAACATTCTGATGATCTGTATCTTCTATACCACACAGTTTTATCAGTTTGATACCATTTCAACAGCATGGCGGTATCCTATGGAATCTTTGGATTTGCAGTTGGATGAGGTATTTGGCATTCTCTGCTAGACAGCCCAGGTCTATTATATTGAACTATAAATCCCTGGATTCCATGGGATAGAGCTATGACAATTAAAGTGATATCAAACTGCCATAACTCTATAGTGTAGATACACTCCAAGATCAACTGGCGCCAGTGCCAATCTTTCTAACGATCATGGACTTTCCTATTTTCCAGGATGTTTGTCTTTTATGTTTAAATCGGTTTAATTATGGTTGTACATTATTATATGTGTTTGGTGTTGTTGCTACGTTTATAATATGTATTTTATTTACAGAAGACCAGTACAGTGCAGTAATCTGATGGTTGGACTAGGACTCTGGAGGAATCAGGGTTTGAATCCTCACTCAACCATGGAAACCCACTAGGTGATCTTGGGCAAGTCACATTCTCTTAGCCTTAGAGGAAGGCAATGGTAAAGCCTTTTTGAAGAAACCCTGCTGAGAAAAACCTCATGATAGGGCTGCCTTGCAGTCACCATAAGTTGGAAAGGACTTGAAGGCAAACACCACCACAATTTATTTGTATTTTTGTGTGATTTTGTTTTGTTTTGTTTTTACTCACATCTTTGTAAGGTACCCTGGAATCTTGAGTAAAGGCCAGTTAAGAAGTATTTTCAGTGAATAAGATAAATGAGCCCCATGCTGCAAGGCAAAGAACAAACCTCAGAACTAGCAGCATCTCATTTCAAGTTCTCCAGTGAAGTACAAGGACCATACTCAATTCTAGTTTCTGAACCAGCAGTGTAAAATTTCTTCCTCTAATACCAGAAGTATAAGTGATAATATTTTTTTTAAAAAAATCTCTTCATTCATTTGGACAAACCCACTTTTGGCCTATGAGAAAGTTTTTCCTTCCCTTTTCTCTTCAGAAATTTCTCTTTTTGTCAATCATGGCAACCAATTATTTCAAGCATGCCCAGAGAATAGTGGTGAAAAGTTTCCTATTCCCCACCCCCTTTTGTGCTCCTTCTCAAGCTGTCATTTTAGGAAAAGGAAGAGGAAGTTCAGACAGCCTTTTCAGGAAGAAAGTAATTTGCTTCCAGTGCAAATGAACTGTGTATACCCAAGGATTGCCATCTCTAATTTCAGCTGAGCAACAAATGTATCAAAAGATGAGACTTCCAGTTGATGGATGTCTCACGAATGTGAATAGAAGATTGATGAAATGTGGCTGATCTCAAAACTTATATGGAATGCAGTTTTCAGCACACAACTCCCTTTTCAAATTGAAGTACCAGGACATTCAGATGGTTAAAAAGACATAAATACTTGAAACTATAAATAAATCTAATTATCTGGATATAAAGACGTGTGTGCGCGTGCATGTGCGCTGCCTGTTGCATGTTCTGTGTAAGAATTTAACTCTTTTCTCCCCACACTCTTCCATGTGGGTCTTACAATTTTACAACCAATAGAAATATCTGATCAGACCCTTGTTAGAGGAGGAAAACTCAATTTGGTGGCTGTTAAGGGTCTTAATGGGAAGCTTTTGCATAAACTGTGAAGATGCATTTTAAAATGACCTTCATACCAAAAACATATCATGTTTCCATGCTATTATTTTATATTCTTCATTTGAAGGGCAAACACAGCTCAGGTGTGGACAAAAGCAAAGGCTTATGTGCTAGAACAGGAGAATGGAACATTTACACCAGGGCAACCAAATACCAGCAAGTAGCGTGTTGAGGTATAGCTTGGGGGCATTTCAAAAATTAAAGGAGCAGCTCTTTGGCATATGTGATTTAGGTAAATCATAGCAACCTGACTTTTCCTTTTCACAGCTGTGTGACAAGACTGCAGTTCAGTTCCCACAAGTACTGCAGCTGAAGAAATTAAAGAAGACCAGCAGAGAGCTAGGAGGATAAAGAAAAGAACTGGGTGTGGGGAGGGAAATGTGGAAAGAGAATGCAGATGACTAGCAGACAGGGTTGTCAGGTCTCAGGGTGCTGATTTTCTCTGGGTCTCCAGGGACGGAGAGCAGTTTTGGAGAAAACAGGAAGAGATAGATTGATTTTTGTACATGAGGTGGATTTAAAGCCTAGGCACCCATCTCTAGCCATTCCTAGCTGGCACCACAACTTTCTGCCTCAGCATAGACTAAGAAGGTATACACTTGGAGCCATACTTTTGATGATGTTGTTGTTGTTGTTATTCAATATCTGTGGCTACCTGTTATGACAGGCACTATTTATACAGGCTTATCTTGTGATCAATAACTAAAATTAGAAAAAAGGATTTTTTTAAAAAAACCCAAAAAATGATACTTGCATATGTATTGTATTTATGCTACTTAAGTACACTAAATGTCCAGGAATGAAGTGACTAGGGCTGAGGAATGCCAAGGTGTATGTATATGCACTTAGGTTCAACATACATTTGGAGAAAAGCAGGGAGTGGGGGGCACAACATCACAGCACAGGGTCTAGACAAAGTGCCCTCATGTCATATGTTTATACGTGACTTTGCATAGAATGCGAGCTCTGTAGAAAATGGCATCAGCTGCTTCAGCTGTTGGATATGTTTTGCCATCTGTCTGGCCGCCAAAAATTTCTCTCTCTGCCCCCCAGCTCTGAATTGCCACGTTACACAGTTTTCTGGGTTTCATTGTGATTTATTCATTTGCCCAGACTGCCCTAATGCCTGTTTCTACAATCCCAAGAGAGGTTTTAGCCCAGCAGCCACCCTTGTTTGCCCCACCTCTGTGACATCACAAAGATCTACCCCATTTTCAGCTTTACTAATTATGACTCAGTAAAACACCCAGGGGTTTCTGTGTGAGAAACAGAATGGAGGGGGATAGGAAGAGAGAAAAAGCAGGGAGGAAAATTTTTCATGTAATTGTCCAAGTGCCCTGCAGTGTGTGAGCAGCAAACACACTAAAGGGCTACAAAGGGGATCTCTCCAAGTAATAAGATAAAACTAGATAATGAAATAAATAAAAATAGAGAATAATTTCATCATGGAGCTGAAAATGGTCCTGTGGGCTATCAAATCCAACTTCCTTCTCAATGCAGGATCTCTAGCTAGAGCAACACTGGCCAGTAGCTGACCAGCTTCCTTTCGAAGACTTCCGAGAAGGAGATCCCACCATCTCTCTAGGCAAATGGTTCCTTTGCTTAATCACTCTCACTGTGAAGATATTCCCTCTAATATTCAGTCAGAATCTACCCTCCTGCAACCTAAAACCATTAGACCTAGTTCTACCCTCTGAGGCAGCAGAGAACAAGCCTGCCCTGTCCTCTTTGTGGCAGCCCTTCAGATATCTAAAAGGTGTCATCATGTCACCTCTCAGTTTTCTCTTGACCAAGCTGAACATGCCCAGCTCCTTCAATCTCTCTTTATATGTTTTGTTCTCTGTACCTCTTATCATCCTTTCTCTGAACTCACTTCAATTTGTCCACACCCTTAAAAAGAGGCATCCAGAACTGAACACAGTACTCCAGAGAAGGCCTGATCAGTACAGAATATAACGGGGATATTACTTCCCTCAACTTTGACACTCTGTTTCTATTAATGTAAGCTAAGATAGCATTTGCCTTCTTCACTGCAGTATCATACTGCTAGCTCATGTTCATCTTAATCAACAATAATCCCAAGATCCTTCTCACACGTGATACTGCTGAGCCAAGTATCCCCAATCATATAGCTTTCCATTTGGTTTTTGTGGCCTGAAAGATTCACAACCACCTGCAGTTCAGAAAGACTCTAACAACTTTCATACAGATCAGTAGGCTGAGAGAGTGGGACACTAGCCTTTAGCTATAAAGGTCCTGACATTCTGAAAGGGACAAGGCTGCCTGAGAGCCTCTTCCTGAGCATACAAATATCACAACACACCACACATAAACACTGCAAGGCCTTGCCATTTTTCTGCTTCATTAGAACAAAAAGTCAACCAACACAGAACCATGAGATGTGTTTTCTCCAATTCAAATCGTTCTTCTCCAGGGAGACCTCCTGTCTTACTGAATTTGAGGACTTGGGCCTTTTCCATACTACACTGTTATAGTGTTATTTTTCCTCATTCAACATCCCATGGAATCCTGGGGTTTGTAGTTTACTGAGACCAAAGAGCTCTCTGGGTGAGAATTCTAAAGGCCCCTTCCTAAACAGCAAACCCCAAGATTCCATAAGATGTTGAAAGTGGAATAATAGCACTATAACAGTGTAATGTGGAAAGGCCCTGAGAGTGCTTATCGCACCAGTAATGAGTTCTAACAACTTAAAACACTTTGATTTTCTAAAGTCTAATCTTAAATTTCAGGGGTAAATAAGGAATCTATGGGTTCAGCCATGTTAGGAAAGGGGACTAAAACAAATAAATAATATAACAAACTGATTAACTAATTTTTCCACAGCTCTGTGGAAAGTCAACCTCAGAAAGAGAAATGTTTTGATTGGGTCCTGGTTTTCATTCATGTTCCACCTTACAGTTTTTTTCACTATAGCTTCTATCATCACCCTACCACTTTCCTTTTTTAACTGTTAAGTTCCTTGAGGCAGATGACTGTCTTGTTAATCCATTATCACATTTTATAACTATGCTTGGTAGAGATGCTTCAGCAGTAGTGGAAAGAAGTCTGCATGATCATCAGCTTCTTGCAGAGTTATTCCTATTTTTAAAAGTTGGGAATGGCAAAGAACATTCTTTTGCTTTCTGTACCCTCATCGCCTGGAGGTGCAAGCCAAAAGAAAGATGTAGTTAGGTGCTATATATAGAACTATAGTCTTGTAAGGGACTAGCTGTCAAAGAGCTGTGGGTGTCTGTCTTTTCCCTCTATTTATGTCTGTGTCTGTCGAGGGAGGAGTGCATCAGGCATGTTTACTGCTCCAGATTGCTCAGTGTGACGTCAGGTTTCTGCATGAGTGCTAAATTAGTCTTTTGCAGATTGCCCAGGTTCTTCAAACCTAGAGGACCATGGAGACAGACCTACTTGATTAGGGCTGGACAAGTATGACTACAATGGCAGCTCCAGGTTGTTGGGTTTGGGGAAGAGGCTAGGGAGGCTTGGGCAAGATGACATCAGCAGGGCCCTCCTCAGAGGAAAAAAAATCATTGGGAACCAGTCCTGGAACCCTCCTGGCCACTACCAGTACCCACACACTTTCCATCTGCCTCTGGGTCCATTTCCTCCACCACTCCCTCAGAAGAAAGAGCAAAGCAGTGGGCAGGGCTCCTTCTTCCTGTCACTCCCCATTGTCTCCTAGGCATGAAGGAAAGGTTAGCTAAACAGGAGGTCCATTGATGTAGGTTAGACTTCAGCACATGCCTGATAATATCAACCATCTGGCCCTGTGTGATTCTTTTAAGCTGCCTTTTATAAACCCTTCCATTCTTTCCCCAATAATCAAGATAGGTGCAGCAATTTTAGAATGCAAAGGGCTCTACAGTTCTGATTTCATTCATCCTTAGCATACCCAGGGAGAACGCATCCCTGTTTATAGGTAGCTTCTACAGTTGTCATCTTAACCATTTTGTCAGATTTTACACAAAATCTAGGCATGCTATTCATTATGGACCACTATCTGGCCCAGATTCTAAGGTTTAAATTTTGTTAAGTGTTTCTGGAATATAGCCCCATTAGTTTGCAAGAGGGTAGCCTGATGTTCTTTTGTGGTTCTTAGCTGATGAGTGGACTATTATTGCATTGCTGAGATCTAAACTGACTCCTACTAGGTAAATGTTGAAATTATAGGGAAGGGTTCAGTCTTTTTGTGGGGTGTTTGTCACAGGGATACCAGCATACAGTGAAGATAAAACAAGAGAGCCAAGCCATAGAAAGAAGGAAAGAGAAAATACAACTGAACAAAGTAGTGAGATAAAGCAGGGGAAAATGCTAGAATGCTACAATAAAATTATTAGTATTTAATATGCCACACAGGCTGTATTTTCTTTGCTGCAGAAGACATGGTAATCTCATACATCTTTTTGATTTTTTAAAAAACATTAAGTTCCATTTGGCCTTCTCAAGAGGTGAACTGGGTGCTCCCAAGTGGAAAGGAGAAAATGTCAGGAAGCTAGAGACAATGAAAAGACTGATTACTTGATTGAGTGATTGAAGCTTATTTGAGGAAGATAGATGCTGGGCATAGATTGTAGATTTCTGGTAAGTAGTTTAAAATAATAAGAAACAATGAAGTCCTTTCAGAAGGATTCATTCCACCTTTCTTTGTCTTAGGTATATGGCATAGTCCTTTGAACTATTTCCACCAACATGTGAGAAAATGTTAAGCTAAATAGGTCTTGCAGCTAAGTAAATAAATGCAGGTGATTTATATATTTGTACGTATCAGGAGTCTATCCCATTTCCTACTGTAATGTAATCCACAGCAGAAAAACTAAACATTAGCTATGGGTGGGTTGGATGCAAGAAGGATTTATACTTGAAAATGAAAATAAAATATGGGTGGATGTTATGAAAGAGAAAATATAGGTATGTCACATTGAATTGGTGGTTATTTTCAACACTCAAACCCATGCACACATTTTCTTACACAAATATCTTTCAAACCATTCAGAGAGGTAGCCATGTTACCCTCTTACAATGAAAAACAGCAAAAGAATCTTGTGGCACCTTGAAGGTAAATAATTCTTATTTGACAGCAGTGACTCAAGTCATCCTTGCAATTCCCTGCCCACACCCTCCCTGTTCTTTTTGAAAAATGCTGGCCTGGTCCTGCCAGTTCTGCATAGATAGCAGTGGCAAGAAGGAGCACCCACTGCCACACCAGCGAGAATTTGGGAAATGGAGCCAAAAAAGGAAGGTATCTGGTGGTACTTCTAGGTAAAAGAGTGGGAGATGGAGGGGACAGAAGAGAGTCAAGGCTGCTGCAAGGAAGAAAAGTAGCAGCAGCCACCAATGTATGGTTGAGTGGTGGGGGCAGGAGATGGAGGGCCAGGAATGGTGGAAGAACATTGAGTGGGTGAGGAAGAAGGGTTTCAGTGGCATATATTTGTTACAACACCTATATACTATGTCCTGCGGAGCATAATTATTTTATATCAAACATAGTGAGCCATAGGGATCTACTGGATAGACACATAGGCAAGCAGAGCTATGGATATAGATCAAAGGGTAGTCCTGTTTTCTGTCACACATCCTAGGTGAATCTCAGAAATGGTTCTCACAGACCATTTGAATGGATTTTCAGCAATAATAGCCCAACAGGAGACAAGAGGTCTCTGGGATCAAATTAACATTTCAAACAGCCAGGAATGTTACACCTTGCATCCCTGGATGAGATAGTCATTGTGCAGGAAACCACAAGGATGCCTGGCTGTATTTTCTTTGAAGTACAAAGTTGAGATCCATCTTCATAAAAATTCCGCCATCTGGTCCCCAGGACATGTTCAACTCTATAACTAGAACCCCTTTTTCTCCTTCATTTCAGAATTCTTCTAGACGTGCAAGCAATCCCTCTGCCAGGGGAAAGCTCCCCTCAGTCCTTCCCTTAAGCTGAGTTGAGCTCTCCACTTGTCTTTTCCCAGCTGAAGACTTCCGGATTGGTACAGTATTACCCAAAACTCCTATCTCTCTCTCTCTTTCTTAATTTTCACCTCTTTCTAATTTCTATAGCATCTTGCATGATTGTGTGTGCGAGTGCAACAAGAGTGACTGTATGGATTTTGACATCTTTTTAAATAAAACACTGAAATTTGAACAGTCAGCCTGATTCTCTGTGATCCAACTCCGTAAACGCTAGGCTCAAGATCCTTAATTACCTTGCCCTCTTTGCATTGCTACAGCAGTGTTCATAGCCAATTTTCCCCAAAAGTGATAATTTTGACAGCCATTGGGAATTCCCTAAGAGACTCCCAGCAAACAGGGTAACATAGTAACAAGTGGGAGTTGGAGAGTCAGAGATGGAGTTGGGGTGAGCAGACACTGCAGCAATGTGAAGTGGGGTGGTGTAGTGATATGGAGGGCCTGAGCCACTCAGGTCCAGCTTAATGTAGGTTCAGAGGATACACTGAAGTAAAACTAAGGGCTTTATCACATGAGGCAAGAAAATCACAATTACATCAGGATACTTGCATCTTTGGCAGTAACAAAACAAATTTTAAAAGCAGCTCATGCTGTTATTGCTTTAGGATGGAAAAAGAAATCAATGTGGAATGAGTTTTACTTGATAAAATATATTTTAAAAGTTATATTATTTGACTTTCTTAGGGAAAGAAGGTTAAAGCAGTCACATAGGGATGGGAGGGCAAGGAGGGTTCGCCCGAGATGGCAATGTTTTTGGGGCGTTGCAGCCCGTAGCCACACCCTGCATGCCCTGGCCATGCCCCCACACACTGCAGCCACACCCACACACACAGTGGCCACACCCCTCGCACCATACCCCCACTTCCCCTCCACACACTCCAAGCTCCACCACTGGGTTAAGGTATAGTGGACAAGGTTGTAAAGAATCATGGAGTGATAACTGGAAAATAACGATTGAGATAGTAAAAGAAAAAACAGGGTATGAAGATGTGATTAATTTGATTAAGATTATATCCCATATCTCTGAAAAAGCTTAAATTGATACAAAAGGGGTCTGGATCCTCTGTTAACTGTTTGGGGGGTGAGGGGTTGAACAGGATGAAAAGGCATTGCTGTTTAAAAAAAATTTCCTTGTAATGCAATATATATTAACGTATATTTAGTATGTGATTCATAATAAAAGGGGGGAAACCTTGCACGTTTGTCTGGGACTTATCACATGATGTTATTCCTCCTCTGTTTTTTTTTTCCTGGTGGAAGATTGTTTGGAAAGTGTTTATTTTGCAGCCACACAAAAAAGTTAATAATCTTCTTTTTAAAATAAACACTTTCCAAATGGTCTCCCACTGAGAGAATAACAGAAGAGGAATTACTTAATGTGATAAATCTCAACCAAAGGCAAATCCCACTGTAATTGCAATTTACCTCTCTTGTGTGATAAAGCCCTACATTGCTGAAAGTAGATGTTATAGCTGAACTGATGACAAATAGATGGGGAAATGATGCAGTAACAGAAAATATAAACAGAGAGAGTGTTCTCCTATCCCTTCAGCCACATTCTGAAGCAGCTTCAAGAGCAGGTGGCCCCTGGGTCTGCATTGGTTCATGTTGTTCTCTCAGCTCTGCGTGGGCCTTTTCAGTTCTTAGACAATGCACAAGCATTCCTGTCTCTGAGATGCAGAAAAAGGGGAAATTCCCCCAGGTATGGGCTATATTCCCTAGCAAGATTGGCTTTCTGGTAGCCTCAAGATCATGATCATAGGTTTGGGATTAGGTGTAGTTCCCCTTCTTCCTGCCTCACTCCCACCAGGACTGAAAGAGGAGGAAGAATCATGCTTCAGAGAGAGAGAGAGACTTTCTTTTCCTCACCTTATATCACATTAGCTGCATCTCTGTTTACAGTCGTACTTAAGGCCTCTTTATAAAGTACATGAAACTCAAACAAAGTACAGTAAAGCTATGTGGGTTTTAAAGAAAGTTAGCATGTATGTGCCTCTTGTAGACTTATGGTGATGTTTGTAGACTTTTAGTGATGCTATGAATTTCATAGGATTTTCTTAAGCAAAGAAGATTCTGAGGTGACTTTGCCAGCTCATTCCTCTGAAATACTGCTTATAGTACCTGGCATTTTAGTTGGTGATTGTAAAGTGTGGAAAACCAAACCACTCGTCAGTGCCAAGTGCAAAAGGCGCACTCAGGACCTGCCCAGCCTGACACCTCTTTGTGATCAGAACTGAACAGCCGGGGAGATCTCTGAATCAAGCCAGGGCCAGGACAAACGGGTCTGCCTCAGTTCTCCTTCTCTGAGAACACAGTCTCTTCCTCACTCTTGTCCCCCCTTGGCTTCTTCCTTTCAGGACTTTCTCCCTTTACTGCCTTCCCTAAATCCACCCTTCTCCCAGATGTAAGGATCAGCAGTGATTTATATTTTCCAAGACTGTGGTACTGTTGGCACTAAGGTCAAGATGATATTATTTGTAGCGTGTATATTCCAGGATTCAAAATAAGACTCTGTGACACTGTTTTAAGGAACACAGAACTTCAAGCATTTCTTGTAACACTGTTGCGTTAAATGTGTTTTGTATCTAAATGTTTATAAACAGCACAACATTCTTCTCTCTCTCTCTTTCAATTCATTCACTATCTCTCATACACCCAATTTCTCAGTTCTCTCTCCCACAGAGCTCTTCAAATCTCCAACCTTCCCCAAACACACCACAAATCACACTCTTCTTCAAAACACACACCAAACAGTTAAAATCTGTTATTTTCCTCTTTCCACCAGCCCCTCCCCTGGGCTATCCAACGTTCTATTTCACTGTCCAATCAGCTAACACACTCTCAGTTGCCAAAGAGGCTCTGTTGTCAAGACCCCCTCCCATCAGGTTCATCACAGTGGTCTCCCACCCAAGTACTAACTATTGCAGAAAAGATTGAGATCAAGACCCACGGAAAGGAAATTCAAAGTTTATTCAGCCGGCTGGGCTCAGTGGAATAGCTTCCAAAGACCGAGAGCCCCCTTCATCAATTCACAATGCTTTATACATTTTTTGCACAGTGTTATCTTTAGTACAGTGTCATCATGTTCATACATGGCACCAGTTCAAGTTACAAGCTACATACTACAATAGACAATAGACCATTCTGTGGCTGTGCATTCTTTAATGTTGCAAGTAGAACTTCTCTACTTTGTTTCCTCCTCATTCCCTCATTTTATGCTAAATTCTACACAGCAATTTAAACATAATTACTTGGCTTGGGCCATTAAGGCATAAGCTGCAGCTTTCCCATTCATAATTGAAAGCAGTTTAGTAAGCAAGGTACGATTAGACGTATCATTAGCCCTGTCATTAATACAAAAAGAAATCCCACAAACAGCATCTTCAGCCATGCTAAATTTGGAAGCCAGGGAGTTAGCCATGCCCACATATCCGCTGACTGCGAGTATGATTTCCTTATATTAGATACCACAGAGTGTATTTTCTCCACATTTGTTTCTACTACTCCAGACTCATTAACATAATGATAGCAAGTGGTATTTAACCATACACACAAGCCTCCTTCTCGGCTGAGGAGGTAATCCAGGGCTATTTTATGTTGTGCTAGTATAGAGGCCAACGAGTCCACCTCTGTCTGAAGGGCACTGATCCCTTTAGTTGTTGAATTGGCCAATTTCTCTAACTGGGCTGACAGTCGCCATATCTGTCTTATGTTATGGGCAACTCCTGCCATGGGGAACATTATAGCTCCAAATCTTTCACTCTCAGTTAGGTATGTGTTATCAGGATCATACCCATAGCTTTCATCATAAGCTCTTTTCAACCGATGCTATCCAAATTGTCTATCCCAGGCCTCAGCAGGTTGGTTGAGGGGGTGAAACTGAACCCCTCCAATTGAGAGAGAACCAATAGTGCACATACCATTCCATACTGGGGGAAGTGCTTTCTCTGCCCAATAACCACAAAGCAAATACATCCCAGGAGGCAGACCATAAATCCACTGACTATTGTGCAAACTGGCTTCTTCTTGGAGCTTAATTAAAGGGGAGTGGCCCTTACAGTTCCCATACAACTCAGGGAGTTCAAATGAGCCTTGGGCTCTTCTGTGAGGAACCATATACAGTAATACTAATCCATCCAGTCAGATTCAGGGTACCTGTCAGTATTACAGGCCACCCTTGCATGTGTGAGCTTGGCCCGTGAGAACATACCCAGCAATTACTGACATTCAGGGTGCTCAAGATCTGATTGACTGATTGGTGAGAGCAATTCACTTCCCAGTTTCCCTGGCTCAACATCGCTCTCATCATAAACAACAATCCCCATATCCACATATTGTCCAGACCCGCAATACCGCTGTCTGAAGTGATACAATATATAGCCAAGGCCTGCCGCCGCCCCTATACTGCCTACAACCCACAATATTGTTTCTCACATTCAGGATCTGGCCATACGTAGAACAGTGCATCCCTGGTAGCAACTGCAGTAGGGCCTAGTCCCAATCTTCTTTCCTCTCCAGATGGGGATCTGGAGGTGCGCTGGGTGTTCAGCTTCCCAGAATGTGAACACAGCAGGTCCTAGTCCCAGTCTTCCCTACTGCTTTCTGGTAATTTTCATCTTCAAAGGTTGCCCTATAATTGGGGCAACAGTCCAGTCAGTGTGGGCCCTTTTTATCCTAGTGTAATGCACCCAAGGCCTCAACCCTGTTACCTTCACTGTGGTGTGGGTTGTCAACATAACCTGGTATGGCCCCCTCCACTCGGGGCTGAGTGGCTCTCCTTTCCAATCCTTCACCCATACCTCATCTCCTGGTTGGAATGGGTGTGCCTGAGTCTGTAAGAAGGGAAGACACTGCTCCAATGTGTACTCCCTCATTTTATTCAGGGCTTTCCCTAAGGTGCTAACCTCCTCCTGTAAGGTCCTATTCCCCAATTCCTTTGTATCTCCCCCAACCCACTCAAAATAGTAGGGGGTTGCCCATACATCAACTCGAAAAGGGACAGCCCTGTGGTTTGGTGTGGCGTGCACCTTATCCTGAAAAGAGCTATGGGTAGGGCATCCAGCCACTTCAACCTTGTTTCTTGGCACAATTTGGACAACTGTGTCTTCAGGATCCGATTCATCCTCTCCACCTTTCCTGAACTCTGGGATCGATAAGTGCAGTGTAGCTTCCAGGTGATTCCCAGAGCAGTGGTTAAGTCCTTGATACTGTTGTCCTTCTGCCATCTTGGATCCCTGTTGAGGATTAGTTTTGGCGTGCAGCTGACACCTTGTGGAGACCAGGGTGGCAAATCCATGTATCCCGTTAAGATAGACTTTCCTTTTCCAGCAGCTGCCTGTGCATGATGGACATCTCCTGCTCCAGGCTGTTGACCAGGCTGGCCTTCCTCTCAGATTCCTGAAGGCACCATGACATTTGCTCCTCCCAGCTCTCCTGAGACTTGCCCTTCTCCTGGGCCAAGGCACACAGAGAAGCCAGCTCCTTCTCGGCTCTCGATACGGCCTCTCTGCTCTGGTCCAGTTGCTCTCCCTTCTGAGGGAGGTCCCTCTTCAGCTTCTCCACAGCAGCCTCCTGTGTGGACCTGGAAGCCTCCAGCAGCTTCTCCAGCTCAGAGGCTCGCTGCTTGTGCTGCACCACCTCCTGCTCTACAGCTTCCATCTCCATTTGCCGCTCTTGCCCCGAGGCTGCCATGGCCTTCTCCAGTTTGGCAAGGGTGCTCTGGTGCTCCTTGCACTGCCGCTCCAGCTTCCTCATCTGACCATGCAGTGCCTCACACTCCTTCAGCTGTTTCTTATAGAGCTCCGGGCTGGAAGCACACTCCCGTTCCTGAAGGCGCTTCTCCTCTTCCTCCAGGTTTTTCAGGGATTGGTCCTTGGAGTGCACCAGGGACTTGATACGCTTTAGCTCTGCTTTCCGGGTCCTGGCCACCTCTTCCTAGAGGCCAGAGACCTCCACACGGTGCTCCTTGGTGAGGTTCTGCAGCTGGACCTCTAGCGCTGCCTTGCCAGCCTTTTCTGTGGCTAGCTCTGCCCTGGCTTGCTCCTCCTCCCCTGCCAGCTGCTTCACTTCCTCATCGGGCAGAGCTAGCTCCCATTTCTGCTGCTGCGTGGCCTCCTCTAACTTGCTCTCCAACGACTTCACCTGGGTAGAGAGCTGCTTCACCTCGTGCTCCTTCTCCTTCAGGGAAGACCTGATACTGGAGCGGCTCAACTTGTCTTTATGACTATGCTCATCCAGTTGCTTCACTCTGGCCTCCAGCTCTGCTTTCTTGAGTTTCTCCTCAGCCAGGTCTCTGGTGGCAGTTCGAGGGCCTGCACTGCTTCACGCCCATCCTTTTTCGCTTTTGCTGCATTCTGGGCCACTTCTTGGTGAACAGCCATCATCTCCTCCTGCAGAGAGGCAGTCTCAGCTCTGAGCTTCTCCTTGGCAACCTCCACCACCTTGGCCTGGGAATGTGCAAGAGACAAATTGGCCTGAGGCTCAGCCAGAGCTTCTTGGTGTTTGGTGCTCAGGTGCCTCATCTGCGTTTCCGCTTCTGCCACCTTTGCTTGCTCAGCCTGCAATTTCTGAAGGAGCTGCTCCCTATCCCTGCTTAGGGCTTGGACTTTCTCTTCCAGCCTCCCACACTCACCTGTCTCTCCTCTGGCAGCAGAGGACAATTCTGCCAACTGCTGATGAAGCTCCTAGACTTTGGTCCTGGATTCTTGCCCCAGCTGCTGCACCTGACCTTCCAGTGCCAGCCTCTTGGCTTTCTCCTCATCCATCTCCTGCCCCTTCCTCTTCCCCGCTTAGAGTCGCCCTTCTGTGTGCTTAATGCGGCTGCCAACAACTCCACCTTCTTATGCATTCGCCTATAGCCTCCTTCTTGCTGGGCATTGGAGACCAGCTGGCTAACCTGTCTAAGTGGAACCACTACTTCCTCTTCATCCCTTTCCGCTTCTCCTTGGACTTCATGGAGGGGGGGCTTTTCCTGTATTCCTTTGATCTCCTTAGCCTTTACCTTTGCCCCAATTCTGAGATCATAGGCATCAGATGGACTAATGGGGGGGGTTGATCCCCCTTTCAGCTCTGACAAGTCTGGATATAGAGCAGGGGGTGATGGCGGCGGTGGTACTTTTTCCGGGGGGGGGGGCTTCTTCAGCACCATAACTTTACTCCATTGTTCCTTACATTTTGCAAGCCGGGGGAGGGGGATTCGGTTACTACTGTGTCCTATGCATCTATACAGGGGTACTGGTCTGGGTGTCCAGGGTTCCCACCACCACTGCATACACAGCCCTGATCTTTTCTGGGTCCAAACTTCCTTCCGGCAGCCACTCCACCTTGAATGACAGCCACTCTACCTCACACAAACTTCACAACCTGTGATAATGGGGCTTCCCATTATCTAGACTTGGCTGAAGGGGGATACTTCCTTTTTCAGATAAACCAAGGGTTAATGAGGTGCTGGGGTTAGGTTACACTCCTCATTGTAGGCCAGCCTCACAGGTCACGGGGAGAGAACCACCCAATCAAGGGGAAAGAGGTAAGCATCCCTGAGATGCCCTGAGATGCCCCGAGATGCCCCGAGATTCCCCAATGGAGAAGTTATAAAAATCCCTGAGAAACCATGTGGGAGAGAAACAACAACAAATTCTCAGAAACACAATACCAGAGTTTTGCAACTTTAAAAATCCATCTCCCCTGTAAAGGCGGGAAGAGGGAAATCCAGAAATCACTCATTCCTAAAGAGTGACTTTATCTGTCCAGGGCAGCCAGCCCTGACACCAAAAATCCCCCTCTCCCCCCTTTTCTCTGCTGCAAGGAGGAAGAGTAAAGGAAAAAAAGACTTCAAAAGCCTGGTTAGACAAACAATGCTGCTTCACCCACTCTCCCTCCTCCTTCCTGCTTGATTTCTGGCAGGACTCAAAGTGACAGAGAGAGTGAAAACCAAGAAGCCTGTTTTCTGTAAGTTAACCCTTTCTTGAAGTTTTTCAGTATACTTTGGAGCGGTGTTTGTCGACTGCTACCCCCACCCATTTTCCCCCTGTTGGTAACAACACACAGTAGGTTGGGGGGGTTGGACTGTGGGTAAGGGTCCCAACAGTCCGACACAACAGAGTTTTAGACAGTCACACACACACACCGACCTGGGCACCCGGACTTTCAACGGTATGCACTAGGAACTGCGATGCCAGTCACAAGTTCTTTCACCCAAATAACATGGCAACCCTCCTTTTTCGCATCTTCTAAGGAATCCTGCGGTTTCAGTAGCTCCCCTCTGGGGCCACTCTACTAGGGCAGGTCCTAAGGGGGTGATCAAGCCCCTCTTCTTCCCATTTCACACACTTTGCCAGGAGGCACTTACCTAAGGTCATGTCTATGATGAATTTCCAAACCGTCCTGGGTTCCCAAGCTGGCAGACCGGTCCCCTGGTCTGGCACCCTCACGAGGAGGACCATCCAACAAAAAAGTCGGGGACCCCCAAGGTCCCTGTCGGTGGGGCACGGATGCCAGACGAAGCGGTGGCCGCTTAAGAGGGCAAAAGGCCCCTCAGATCCAAGACAAAGAACCCCCAGAAAATGTTGCAGAAAAGATTGAGATCAAGACTCACGGAAAGGAAATTCAAAGTTTATTCAGCCGGCTGGGCTCGGTGGAATAGCTTCCAAAGACTGAGAGCCCCCCCATCAATTCACAACGCTTTATACATTTTTTGCACAGTGTTATCTTTAGTACAGTGTCATCATGTTCATACATGGCACCAGTTCAAGTTACAAGCTACATACTACAATAGACAATAGACCATTCTGTGGCTGTGCATTCTTTAATGTTGTAAGTAGAACTTCTCTACTTTATTTCCTCCTCATAACCACAGCTGACCCCACTTAGTTTCCAAGATCAGATGGGATCTTATGCCTTTAGGTTACGTAGGCCCTAACATATATCCATTTAAGTATATTATGACGAACATGCATGAACAGATGAGAAGCTCAGTTACTGGACTACTTGCTGATCTTCTGCAGATGCACCCCCACACACACACCCCACAACGTATAGACTGGGAAATGGGAATGCTGAGACAGTAGCAGTAGGACCTTCTCATTGTGGGTCATACTGAGCAGCACATTTCACCAGTCCTGGTAGCCTGCTGCCCGAAGCAGTTATCTCACTTTGCTGATAGCGGTGGAATTCCTATTCGTGGACTGCAAGCAACTCCATCACTTCCATGGAGTGTTGTCTCAGTCAGCATATTATTATACACATGTTTGGGTGGAAGACTGCAAACAGTAGAATGAGAGGAAATTGAAATACAAAAGGTACAAGTATTGATCATGACTTTAATTGTGGTCATTAAGAACAGGTAGCTGCCAATAGCACAAACATCTCAGTACTAATGAGCTCATCAAAATATTTAATGTGAAGAGGAATCAAACAGGAGAAAGAAAATTGAACTAGAAAGTCTTTTGACTAAATTTCACTGTTTAATATGCATGTCTGGAGGAAACCATACCTTGTCCCTCCCCCCTCCATGTTATCTATTATTTATTATTATTGTTGTTGTGTATCTTCAGGTCATTGCAACCTATGATAACTCTAAAGTGAACCTATCATGGGGTTTTATTGGCCAGATTTGTTCAGTGGGTGTTTGCCATTGACCTCCTCTGAGGCTGAGAGAGCATGACTTGCCCAAGGTAACCCAGTGGAGTTCCATGGATTAGCAGAAATGCAAACCCTAATCTCCAGAGTTGTAGTCCAGCATTCAAAGCATTATACCACCCTTGTTTGCCCTCACTTTTTCTGCATGAATGGATCCATTCACACTACACAATTACAGTGTAGGGTTCTGTCCTATGGAATCCTGGTGTTTGTAGCTTGCAAGGCACTGGAGTTCTCCAGCTGAGAATTCTCAGGGACTCTCCCCCTAAATGAAAAATCCCAGGATTCCTGTTGTAAAGGAAATTCAGAAGAAAAGATAGGGAAAGAGAAATAGTCTTTTATATATTCTAGTTAAAAGATAAATATAACATATGGGTTCTTAATATACAAAAGGTTAAAGAGAATATGAGCAAATTTGGCAAGTTAAAATGTTACCCTGTATGTTGGGGGTCCCAGGAGGGGCACCCAAATAACCAAATAAAAACACAAGTTGGGGGAATTAAGCTTGAGCACTCTCTCAGCTAAACGAGAGGCAGGGTAACTTATGCTAGGATCTTTTACCCAATGTGTACAGCATCGGGTCAGAGAGCAGTTAGACAAGTTTAAAGTAACAAATAGTAAGTTTTATTAAGAGCAAGCAACACGAAAGACACGACAAATACTAGCTAACTTAGAAATAGAAGCGGAGGATTTCAAGGGAGCGGGTAATATGACACCTGGTCTCATAGTCCTGGAGAGAAAGACAGGGTTCCAGGAGAGAAAGCTCAGTGTGGTCCACTGAGGGGAGTTCCCTTAGACAACTGTCAGAAAGGTGGGATGGAAGTCCAAAGTAGTCTGAGGAAGTCCCAAAACTGGGGACCTTTTATAGGGTGGATTTTACCTACAGGCTATGCTATGCTTGGTGAGAACAAAGGAGATTTGGAGCAGGACAAAGGAGTTGGAAAAGGTCAGATTTTGCATGATTAGCTTAGCGCTGGATGACAATAGTATGGCCAGGACGCTGATGGCCCAACATAAAGGAATGGCTCGGCTCTTAGCCGTGCGGCTTTGTGTAGATGCGCACCGAGCAAAGCCGGTTTGCAGGGAGGTTTTTCCCTAAAGCAACGGAGAGGCTTAAGTTGCCTGCCTGAATGAGGTTTTGGAATGTACAACCATTAACGGCCGCGCCCAATATGTGCTTGTCCGGTGGATCTCTGCAAACACATGGAGTGAGGTGGCAGAGAAAGGTCAAGTAAAGGCCAAATTATTTGATATCAAAAGGATATCTAGTGCTCTCACTCGACATATCATAACCGTAATAACAATAATACAAATACAAAATAGACCAAAATATAATACAATACCACAATGAAGCAGTGATTTACAGCCTATGTGTTAGTTTGAAAGAGGACTTTTCTTGGTGTAAAATAGCCTGGGGCATTTTTAAAATAGCAAAACTACCTCTGGAAATTTCAAGGGATGTTTTGATGTTTGTCTGTTTTGTTGAAAATAGGAGGACAGCAAAAACATCATGGGGACTACTATCCTCTGTTGCACAGCATGCAGTTTCTACAGATTTACCCCTGCTGTAAACTTTGCAACCAAGCAAGAATTTGACTCTGGGCTTCCCCATTCCAGACCTAGCACTCTATTTTGTACTGGCTGTCTCAGATCAATGCTTACTGTATAAATGGTGTCAAGGATGAAACATAGTGGTAGAAAACCATTGCAACAGCTAATATGATTCATTTGCATAATATATTTCATTTTCATATTATACAATTTTATACAATATGCAAATAATGCTACTTGAGTTTGGGAAAGTAGAATATGCCAAACCCGGAGGTAGAGAATTTAATCTGAGCAATTCATCCAAAGATAGCCACTTAGTCAGTGGGAAGTGATTTTAAAGTACATCAGTAAAAGCTATGTTAATAGTGTCAAGCTGAATCTTGATGTGTTTCTCCATTTCTTTGTTTGTTTAAAAGTATGTCCATATAGTTACTCATTTTAAAAAAAAGTTGTTTTGCAGAATAAAAACCATCAAATGATGCAATAAAAATTAAAAATCTAGCAACAGCAGAAAGAGTAATGGCTACAACAGCAACAGTAAGGTTTATTTGAAAAAAGTAAATTGAGCAAAAGTGTCAGGTCGGCTTCACTCCCTGCCATGTTTCAGAATGTTACTCTGTCATGATGATGAACGCTTCTTGATTATTTTATGCTTGTGGATACTGTATGCTGAAAGTGTATGCTACCTTTTTGTAATGAATGATCATTTTGGAAGAGCTAAATGCTTGGATTCCCATCATATGTTACATATTATATACCTTACTGGAGAAATATGTTACATCTGCTTCTAGAATAACATATATGTTACCATGTAGAGTTGAGTTACTGCCATACTGCATGTGAGTCTGAAAATACAATGGGCTTTTCTGTATGTGGGCATCAGGGATTGATTGTCATTGGGTACTCTTATGCATTGATATATTACCAAGACCTTCCACCTAGTTATCTCATGCTGTTGATCATGTTTAATGGTGTTATTATATGCTATGCTTAAAGACTTCCTCTTTACATTACATGTATGTTCTGCTTTTTGTATATAACATTTTTGGTGCGTTGCTGTATTGTAGGAAGGCTGCTGGGTTTTGATATTTTAAACTTTACGTATGTGCTTTGTACTTTGCCTGATGCATATGAGGGAATGCTCTGCTGTAAAAGGATGATGAGATAGGTCAGAAATCTGTGAATGAGAACAGAGAAGTTATCTCTTAGCTTTGATGTAAGCCGGGTGCTAAGCTATCCTTCAAGTTTGCTTGGTGTGAAAGGCCTGGTTATAAATTGAAAGGGTTGTAAATCATCTGAGAACAGAGGGAGGATGTTATGATAAGGACTGCGAGATGTCTTTATTGCTTGATCTTCAAATGTCATCATGGCTGGCATAACAACAGAAAACAGGAAAACCTGGGAAAAGGTCTGAGACACTTAACCAGGAAACTTATTGTTATTAGTTAGTGAATGAGAGTCTGCCTTGAATGAGAGAGAATGAGAGAATGCAAACCTAATTTGCATGTGTTATATGGAATGCCTATACAATGCTCTGGACTTCAGTCCTGGCAAAACGAGAAGTTTTTATGCTTCGAAGTCCTCATTACAGTTAGTGGGGTTTTTGTGTGGGGTGCGGTTCTGAAATAAAGCGACTGTAATATTTACAAAAAATATTCTGAGTTATCTACTCAAACTTGGCATTAGCCACTGTTCATGACAAAAAGTAAAGAACATAATCGCAGTTGGTACTTGGCTCTAAGTACTCAAATGCCATCTGACAAAAGCAGTGTGATGTGAACTTGGGCTATCCATTTTTCCAGTCTCCACTGAGCCATGAAACTCACTGAGTGACCTTGGTTTGCTCACTCTTTCTCAGCCTACCCTACCCGATAGGGATGTTGAGAAAATCAAGTAATCATAAAGAAAGCCTTGAGTTCCTTGGCAGAGCTGAAGGTATTTTTTTGGCTGTCTTGCCACAACTTCCTCTGTAGCTTTCTGGAAGGCCACAGGCAGAAAGTGATGGAAATGATGTATCGGGACAGCTGTACATTTACAGAGGTTCAGCGTGAACACTTAAAGATCTAGGACACAGGACACATGCAAACACACTCACTTACCTCCAGTCCTTGAGAGTTTGTCTGGTTATTATATAGCAAGATCTGAAGCAAAGGAGACAGCATCACTACAGTGGCACCCTAACCCTGATTCATGTGTTTTCACTGCACTTACTGTTCTCCTGGAAAAGGCTTTTCTGTTTGAGAAAACAAAGTTTATTTCCAAAGCCCTCTGACCCATTCTGTTTCTTGCCAAGGATATTCCAGCTAATTATCATATAGATTCAGCTTAGCACAGCCTTTCTCCCCACCCAATCACGTACCCATCATTTATAGCTCTCTTACTTTTTGCCCTCCATGATTTCCTATGAATCCCTCCAGTCCCAGGTTTTGTGATTTTACAAATCAATTTTATTTTGGAGATCCACATGATAGTTTCTATGGATGCCAGTAAACACAGTTTTGTTTCCAGGACACCGATTCAACAGAACTTAAATGGGGCAAAGAAAAGTGTTTACACCAAAATAAAATTATTTCCATGATTAACTAGTCTAAAAATGCTAAAACACTTTGACTAAGACTCCTGAATAATAATAAAGAGGACTCAGTGAAAATAGATGTGACATGTGATGAGTGGGGGAGGAGGAAGAACACAAGGGATGGATAGTGAGGGAAACCCAAGATATATATATATATATTTTTAAAAAAAGAGAGAGTTTGGAATTAGACCTGGGATATAGACCTGGGAGCTCTTTCAGAGCAGAAAGAACTGGAAACTCTTGAAACTTCAAAAGAGTTTTCCCTTCTTGATCATCCCTATGAAATTTGTGGCAAGCTTACTTTCAGCTGAGAAGGGATTTCTAGACAAGCTTCTTAAGGTCAAATCTAATATTATCTGTTCAACAACACTGGATCTCAGTATCTTATATCTCTCTTCAAAATACATATGGAAACAAGCTTAGGGAGCTGGGAATGTTTAACCTGGATTTCGGACAGTATCTGCCCATATGAGACTGCCTAAGAGGCACTTAACTGGCCAGTGTGGCAATAAAATCCTGAATCAGGTAGGCCTTTGGTTTAATCCAGCACAATATTTCTGATGTTCTTTTGTAAGTCATTATTTTATAGTCTTTCAAAGTGTGTTACAATTTTAAAATTTTAAAAGAAGCAGAAACTCCAATGGAAGTCTATCCCAGCTATGCAGAACAATTTAAACATTTTTTTCTAAACCAGAGTTCACAAGCTGGTCATGTTGCATGATTTTCAGCCAGCACAATTACACCTTTTAGATGATTGAACATATTTGTAGGACTCCCTTGTCCCCTCTGGCATATTCTCCTGTTATTTGCCCCACGCACTCCAGAAAGAAAATAAATTTACAAGGAACTGCTGCTGAGGTAGTCTAGGAAGAAAAATATCAGATTCTTGACAGAACATAAAATTATCTCTCTTCCCAGGAAAGCCAGAACCAGGAAAACTAGCAGACGTGAGCTTGTTTAGATTTCAAATGCCACCAGGAAGGCAATTTTTAGTATTGTCAGTGATATTTTAATAGCGTGGGTAGTTGGCCTCTACATTTAATAAAGCCATCACTTGCCTTTTTTTATAAGATGTGGACAGATAGCAATGTTCACTTCCATTTAGTCATCATCATGTCTTAGGCCAGCCTTTTCCAACCAGGGCCTTCCAGTTGCATTTAGCTGCAATCCCCCCACCTCAATAACCCCCCGCTGGGATGGCTTCATTGGGATGGATGATAAAACCTGTAGTACAAAACTCTGGAGGGCTCCTGGGACTCTTTCTATGGAATCTTCCCTACAGTTTAGGGAAGCACATTTAGAATTTCCAACCAGAGAGCACCTCAATAAACTACAAACTCCAGGATTCCATAGGATGTTATCTTGGTAGTTAAAATGGAATCATAGTGTTATAACTGTGCATGGTGAAAGGATCCCCGTTTGTGGCAGATTGCCTTGAATACTACGCTCTTCTCAGAGGACTAGAGAATGTATAGATCAGTCAATCTTTGCTTCATGTCAGTTTTGCTGTGTCTTTCATAAGTCTGTTCTGTCCCACTTATCCATTAATACCTGAATTTTCTTGTTAAATCTACAAAAAATTGTATCTAATAAGGCCTTTTTTAAAAAATGTACTATATAGAAAGTTGTGTTTCTTGAGGTATAAGTTCATTCTAGTACAACAAAAACCTATTGCACAATAAATCTGTTAGGTCTAAATCTAGCTGTTAGTCCCAACCTGAATCAGTGGGATTTACATATGTCTTGATTTACCAAGTTCTGATTCATTTAACAGGTCTATTTTAATTAGAACCAATAACTGGATTTTGTATTTAAGTCTTTGAGGTGTCACAATACTAGTCTAAAGATGATGGACTGGAACAGGAACCTCCCATCATTATCTTTTGGACTGACTTGTTAGAAAAGGCTGAACTAGTCACTACAACATAGTCCCATTCTTGCAAGGTAGTCCAGAAGGAGACTGTGATTAGTAAATCAAATGCTGTTGAATGACAAGGGACTCTTCTGCACTACACTATGATCTCACCTCAGTGGCTATGGCATCATCCTATGGAAACCTGGGGTTAGGAGTTTGATGAAGCACTAGGAACTCTGTAACAGACAGTTCTAAGTACCAGCTTCAAATAACAGGGCCAGAGTGGTGGCTTCCATGTCCATGGAGTAATTAATCCATTTGGGGGATTTAAAGTTTGAACTTTAAAGAACCTATCCAAAGTGCAGTGGGAGCAGTCTGTTCTCTGACACAAGTAGTTTCATCAGCAGGTGCTCTAGCACCAAATTTTTTATTAAAGAAGTAATGTCCAGGAACACAGCTACTCCATTAACTGAGGTATGCCAGTAGAAATAGATCTATCCATGCCACATAAAATGTTCAGAATAAACCACGAATAGATGATGTGTATGGAGGCTGGAAAAATTTATCAGGAAGAGCAAAGGGAGACCATGAGAAAAAGAGTAAGAGATTGACTATCTCCCTCTCATATGTCCTTTCTTATTAGTATGGTGTTTTACCACCTTCCCCATTTAATTTCATCTTACTTCTGTGCAGTCATGTCACATTATTCTTAGATCTGTGTTCTGTAAGGCTTGGAACTTTGAAAGCCTCCGTAGAACTACTACATATTCAGTATACATGGCATCCCAAATGTACAAAGCATGCTGCTTGAATCACTTATAAGGTCTACATGTACTGAGGGCATACTGGTAACACATTACATTTCAAAATGGCATTGCAGCTGATTTGTGATAACTACTGCAGGGGAAATTTTCAGACTGATTGAGGATGGGATCCTGTGTTTACTTTACTTAGGTATAGTCCCTATTATATTCAGGGGTATTTCTGAGTAAACACAGAAAGGATAGAGAGCAAACATGGTGTAGTGGTTTGAGCATTGGACTGCAACCCTGGAGATCAGGGTTTGATTCCCCATTCAGCCATGGAAACCCACTAGGTGACCTTGGGCATGTCACACACTCTCAGTCCAGAAGCCCCCGTGATACATTTGCCTTAAGGTCACCATAAGTGAAAAAGGTCTTGAAGGCAGATGGCAAAAGCAACAGCAACAACAGAAAGGATGACAACAACCATCAAGGAGCAGGTCTCATCAAAATATATAAATCAATCACTTGATCAATGGAATTGGTGAAAGGGTATGGTGGGTAACATTATTCATAAAACATAGGGATACAATATTTCAGAAATTAATTATAGAGCCACTATATATGCTGAAGATATATAATAATTAACTGAAGAACAGTCATTGTTATGTCACGCTAGTGACCAGATCTCCCTGTTTTTATTTCATTTCAGCATTTTATCTAAATGCAGCTGAAAACACTCTCTAACTTCGGCCCTTTTCACACGCAGTTTCTTTTGTGAGAGGGCCCCTTAGCGTTGCGTAAATGGGAGCGGCAGTCCATATGACACACTCCCATTTACGCAACACTCACAAGCCTAAAGTGGGCCACTCATGGATTTTTTTTATTTTCAGCTCTAAGCCAAAAATACTGCACGGTTGCGCAATGCTCCCGGGGCCCTCGTGCACTTACCTGCCCTGCGGTGCGTCAGGCGAGCCGGGCCGGTCGCGCTTCCTCTCCCAGCGCAGCCTACAGCTCCCAGGCTGCACTGCGGAAGGAAGGGGCGGGGCATTCACACGACCGGCAACACAGCTGCAGGAGAACGGAGGAGCGATGTGAGTGCCTCGAGTAAGAGGCTGCTTGCGCGAATGGCACCCCTCACCTCCGCAAGCAGGTAACGTGCGGAAAGGGCCTTCTTGTATTCTGTAACAGTCACTGGAAGGAATTTTGTTCATGATGACCTGAATAAACCCACTGAATAAATTGCTGGGTGGTAAGTCAATGTATTATAAATTTCACTGAATCCAGTTGGCTCTAACAATAGGATTTGGACTGTTATCTTGTAGCAGATGGCAAATATAAGAAATATGCAAAGTACTTCATTGAAGTTAAACAAAACATCTTTTCAGCATGATATGAGACCACCACAACAAATTAAATATTAGTAATGAATTATTCTGAACTTCTTAATGAAAAGAACAATATCCATTGTTCAGATGCTGTAAAAAGAGGAAATTATACTATTTATCTGTTACAACTTTTTTTTAAAAAAAGTTAATTTATGAGGTGAAAATTTTGAAATACTGACCTCCAATAAATCAAAAAAAATGAAGTGATTTTTAATTTTGATACTGGAGGTTAGTAGTTCAAGGGTTTTCTCTTATAAATTAGGTTTGTATTAGTTATGGTAGAAGAAACGTATTCTATTAATTTGTGAAATAGGATGGCTGGACTAGATAGGTCCCTCATCTGACACAGCAGGGCTCTTATATTCTTCTCCCATTGCTTAATTTTTTGGAAATATTCCAAGGTTATTAAGAAAGTCCTAAAGCATCTCAGACTCACAAAAATTGTAGCTGCATGAAGTTTTAAATGTAAAGTTGCCCACTTTTAAAGTCATGCTTAGCAGATACTATTTTCTGTTTGACTTCTCCAGCTGCTTTCCAAGATATAATATCAGAACAGCCTAGAGGTATTAAACATGAAAGTATTATTGTTAGCATTTTCTGTCACTTGATTGATTAAAGGCACTTTTAAGAGTGCCTGCCATTTTTACAGAAACTTAAATGGGTGAATTATCTCTAAGGAGCTTCTTACATAAAATATACATGGAGAATTTCAGCAAAGGTTTTCAAATGCTACAAGAGCTGAGCCACCTTGATATGCATTGGGCCACATCAGGTCATCATGAAATAGGACGGTACAAACTCGCATCCCTAGAACTCTTGCCAATACTGTAGATTACTTTTAATATAAACCTATAAAAGTAGACATAGATACTTGCCAAATGCTGAAGTGATTAAAACTGACATTGGAACAAAGTTATAGAATATTATGCAATTCTTTAAAACTTCCAAAATTGGATTCAGCTTCAGAGTTAGATAACAGCAGTTGAAATATGCCCACCAATGGTGTGCTTATGTGAGGCAAGAGTCTATGCTGACAGCAGCAATGCTGCTGGTGTAGTCTCCCATCTCAGAAAGGCTTTTGCTGAATAGCCAGACAAAATGCAAAAAACAGCTACTGGGCAGCAGTAGTAATGGGGGTTGACAGTGGTGGAGGATCTCCCAGAGACAACAGAGGCACCATACCTAACCCTTCTTAGTACTGCACAGAAGGAGGCATGGAAAACCCCTTTTGAATGTCTTTTGCCATGAAAACCCTTTGATGAGACAATCTGACATGAAAGAAGAGATGGTGCCAGAAGATGAGACTCCTAGGTCAGATGGCACTCAACAAGCTACTGGGGAAGTGCAGAGGACAATTACAAGTAGCACTGTGGCTAATGATGCAATTGGACTCAACCTGAAAGGAGTTCAAGTGTTGACATGCTCAGAGGTGAAAGGAAAGTCTGAAGCTGTATAACACATATTATAGGAACATGGAATGTGAGAAGCACGGGTCAGGGGAAGCTAAACATAAGAAATGGAAAGTATAAACATTGCAATACTTGTGCTGAGTCAGCTAAAGTGGACAGGAGTGGGACAATTTGAGTCAGATAATTATACGATGTTTACTCAGGAAATGAAAATGAAATTAAAATCTAAGAAGAAATGGGTTAGCAAAATCTGGTTGAATCATGTCAATATGACTTCAGGGAAAAACAATCAATATAACCATAATCCAATTTTATGTTGAAAAATTCTATGGAGGATTCCTGAAGGAAATTGATCACATACCAAACACCAAAACCTTCTTAAAGGTCCAGGACATGTCTTTTTTTTTAACAACAGGAGGTGAACAGAAATTACTTCCTGTTTACTTTAAAAAAAAAAAAAGCCTCCTAGTGGCCAAAAATGGCTTGAAGGATACTTTGCCTACCTCAGTATAGAAAATGGAAGGATCTCCTTGGGCAGTTCTTGAGAACACAGAGGCTACAAGAGTGAGGTATGCAAGCAAATCTATGCTTATATGATTTTGGTTTCTGTCCATTATTGTCAAATATCACCTAGTGTCAATTGTTATATATCAAGAATATCCATCAGAATTTTATGTTAATTCACAGGGAATGTTTTTGATTGATTAGTATTATTTTATTGAAATTGTTAACAAGGAAGATTGGTTCAGGCTCATTCATTTCAGCTGCAGTTGCATGTGATAAAAAATACTGGTTGGTGTCCAGTACTGCAGTTATAGATTCATAACCTAAAGTTTCAGATCCATAACAGATCTGTATTCAGTAAGACTACAGAGTCTTACTGAAAACTTGTATATATGCCAACCCAGTTCACCATAAGAGCTAGCACCCAGATCCAGCAAAGGTGATCTGTTCACCTTCCAATCAAGGCATAAAGAAGACAACATTTCCACTACCACCCCTCCTGCCAACAAACAAGACTACAACATTCAGAAGTAGGACTCCTATCTCAAGTCCATGTCACAGGCTTGCTTGCTGGTGGGAGGGAAGTGTTGTCCTCTTTGTGCCCTGACAGGAAGCTGAAGGGACCTCCTGTGCTTAATGGGGGTGCTGGATGTTAAGATGGGGAGACATTAGTTAAGGCAACATTACTTAGTTACATAGACATGACTAAGCAGCTGATCTAGGATTCTGGTGACTTTTGATTAAGGTTTTTGAAATGTCTTTTTATTGGGGGATGTGCCATTCAAAGTAGGAAAATCTGGTCTGCCTAATTACATTTCTATTCATGGACAATCTCTCGTACATATGCTGGTGATGATCTGAAGGTAATTTCTTATTGCTTTATGGATGGTTGAGTTTGACTGTTCTGACAAGCCTCGTGCATGATCTAAATTCCAAATGTTCAGCAATCAATTTACATTCCTATTTAGCTTAGCTACCGCCTACAATGAGCACAGTTGTCTTGAGGCTCCTCATCATCAATTACTTTCTTCTTCTCCCCTCCCCTGCCTTTTTTTTTTTTTTTTTATGTAGCTGTTCTTAGAATAGCACCCTGATACGATTCATACACAAGCATAAGTAAACTTAACTGGGACAGGAGATTATGCCCTGGTGGCACAGTGGTTAAATGCCAGTACTGCAAGCCACAAGCCACAAGGTTGTGAGTTCAATCCTGCCGGGCTCCAAGGTTGACTCAGCCTTCCATCCTTTCGCAAGCTGGCAAAATGAGTACCCAGCTTGTTGGGGGCATGTATAGAAACGTTTCGAAATACATGCTATTTGTAAATTGTTCGCCACCTTGATCCATATGGAGAGGCGGGATACAAATAAATAAATAAATAAAAATGACGGAACTCCAAATACATTGCCCATTTCAAATTTCACATTGTTGTTAGAGTAATAAACAATTTCTGATAGTGCTATGCCATATTAATGCCATAGGGTCTCCTAAACTTGAGGGTCTCTTAAACTTGAACTTGATATAGTTCACTATATCCAGCCCTGAAATCAGGACATAGTAGTAAAAAAAAAAACATGTTTAGATCTTGTTAACTCATGATATGAGCTGGGGGGGAGGCCTCCTAACCCCAAAAACTTAATGTAGGACACACACATACCACTTGTTCAGGGAATAAGCCATCCATATTTTTAAATAATCTGACATATGAAATACTATACAGACATTCAAGAACTGAAATTTTGCTTACAGCTTGGCAACAGTTTTGGTAAAACCATCATTATTATTATTATCATCATCATCATTATCATCATCATCATCATCATCATCCAGCTGCCATTGACTGTAGCCTTTACTAAACTCGGTGCACTTCTAGACCTTTTTGCAAGGGAAAGTTCAAATTCAGTAGAGTTTCGAAAGCTGTAAAGATATGTTATTATATACAGAACTGCAAACCAAAAACTCTCAAAAGAAAATTCAAAATACATTGATCAACCATGCTTGTGGTGTAGAGAATCTCCTAATGCAAAACCTGGAGTTATGGATTTATAGTAAAGTGGCCTCATTTGCCAATGACACTAAATTATTTTGACTGGTGAGAACAAGAACAGATTATGAAGAGTTGCCAAAGAATCTCAATAAACAATACAAATGAACATCTAAATAGTAAATGAAAATTTAGTGTAAACAAGTGTTATATGATCCCAGCTTCAAACATAAATACATACACTCTCAGACATTGATGGGAACTGAGCTAGCTGTGTTGGGGTCATGGTTGACATCTCAATGAAAATTTCTGATCAGTATGTTGCTGCTGAGAGAAAAGAAGAAGACAAGTTCCACTCTGGGCATAATTAGAGAAAGAATCAGAAAATACCAGTATTATACTTCTCTTACACAAGAGACTGCATATACAGTCGATAGTTCAGGTCATCACAACTGAAAAGCATGCTATATGGATGGAAGAGATGCAGAAAAGGGAAACCAAAATGACCAGAGAACTAGAGCTACTTGCCTGTGAGGAGAGGTTTCAGTGCTTGTGGTTACTTAGCTGGGGAAAAGGCAAGTAAAAGGAAACAGTCTCTCATTATATTAGAACCCTGGGTCATCCACTGTTACTGAATAGTGAGAGATTCAGAACGAGTTAAAAAGGAGGGAAAGAGCCAGCACAGTATAGTGCTTTGAACATTGGATTATGACCCTAAAGACCAGGGTTTGATTCCCTACTCAGCCATGGAAACCCACTGGGTGACTTTGGACGCATCACACATTCTCTGCCCCAAAAATACCTGTGATAGGTTCACCTTAGGGTTGTCATAAGCCAGACGTCACTCAAAGGCACACAACAACAACAACAACAACAACAACAACAACAACAACAACAACGACAACAGAGATATTTATCATACAGCACACAGTTAAACTGTGGAAGCTGCTACTACACGATGTATTGTGGTGAATCTGTCCAGGGTTTTAATACAGACACTGAAGGAGCTACCCAACCCTCCTCCCTTGCCACCACACAAATAAGTTCAGTACCTTGAATAGCTCCGCTAAAGGCTGGAGTCTACCCTTGGCATGGAAATTACTGACTGTCCCTGCAAAACTATGCCAGTCCTAAAGCTGGATATTTAATTGCCTATTGAGCACAATGGGATAAAAAGGAGAATAAAAAAAGATGAACGGTGAGAGCAGAAAAGAGAAACTGTCCTTCTTTCATCCTGGCTGCAATAAACTATCCATGCTTTAGATGCAACAATAAATTGCCCATGGATTTTTGTCACCATCCCCCTTCCAGCTACTGTCCAAGTAGGATTGTTTTAATGCTTTCTTAATCCTATTGTTATTTCTGGGAGTGATCTTTTTCATCTGCAAGGGTGCTGGTTTGTGTGGAGATTTTCATTTCTGAACACTGCTATACAGTTTACTGTGGTAACGTGCAGGCAAAAATGCTGTGGTGACTGAATCTCTATCAAAAGTAACATTCATAAAACTGGTGTTTCTTGAAATGGCTCTTTTAAATCTCATAGGATCTGTTTCCTTCAGAAGCTATTCTTCCATGCCCCAGCATGATAACATTCCCACTCTTCTTTGAATCACTGTTTTATTTCTGAAGAACTAGGAATCAGATTTGTCTCCAGCCCTTCATGCTTAACCAAAACCCCTACATCCTTGGCTTAGCAAGCTGCAGCTCTACCTTTATCTATCACTCTCATTATATTACCATAGAGCAAAAGCCATGTAATTCTTCCAATGCCTACACAAGAGATATACAGTACACCCTACACACTGAACTCCAGTATTCTATTACTTTTATGCTTCTAGCTGTAAAAAGATGTAATGATTATCACTGTGTTAACTACCCAGGAGTAGCTAAGTACAGTCATGAAAGATGAAAAGAATATAAAAAGGCAAGCACAGCCAGAAAAATATCAAAATGCACAGTTTTCTAAGAGCTATATTTAATAAAGTCTTAAAAACAACCTGTATGTATTATTAGATATGGGTGGGAATGGATGGGAGGAGTTAGCTTTTTCTTTTCTTTCTCTCATGCTTTTCTGTAGCTCTTTTTAATTTCCATGGGGCTTACCCAAGAGAGGAAAAGCTTCTGGCAGTTTTTGGTTTTTGATTGCTATCAATAAAGCTCTATTGAATAGATCTTTTCTTTCCTTTCCTATAAAGCCAAACAAAAAGAAGAACAAAAACTGTAGCTTGTTTGAAAGGTGGGTGAAAGAAGATTGAAGCTTTAGTTACTGTATTGACAGGGGTAGGAATATCAGCAGTCATAAACAGACAAACAAATACTTCTTCTTTGGGTCTTATTTTGATGGCTTTCACTGAAGTCTTCCTGTGAATCCTACTGAAGGACACAACCTCAATAAACTTTACAGTCCTAAACAAGCTTGCAAGAGTTGAGTTGCTGTGTGCCTTCAAGTCATTTCCAACTTATGCAACCCTAAGGCAAACCTATAGTGGGGTTTTCTGGGGACTGAGTGTGATGTGCCCAAGATCACCTAGTAGGTTTTCATGGCTAAGTGGGGAATCAAACCCTCATCTCCAGGGTTATAGTCCAACACTCAAACCACTATACCATAGGAGCTACCTCTACTTAAACTAGTGAGATTTCCTTCTTATTGTACCTGCACAAAATTGTGTGGTTCCATTATATGTATCATATATCTGGGGGAATGACAGAGAAATAATTTTTATCTGTAACATCTGGACTGGGTGTGTGGTGCTTCAATTACCTAAGAAAGTATGAGAGGCCTACGGTTCTCTAGGTGTTTTTGCCCTGAGCCAGCATGGCCTTTGGGCAGGTTGGTGAAAGCTGTCGCTGAATATCTAAAGGGTCACATGTTTTCTATGCATGATCTAAGTCACCCTGGGAGCCTGCCAGCTGATATTGGCTAAGGATGGAAAAATATTTTTAATTATTGAAAAAATGGTTGGAAAATGAGTTTCTTAGGTGTTGGAAAATGCTGATGAGAAGAATTCTAGATGGATAAGAACCTTCACGGTTCAGGATTTATTCTATACTAGCATATATACCAAGTGTTGTCTGGGATTTTATTTTCTCATAGGTAATACTTGTTAGAAAAATCTAAAAGGACAGGTTGTCTTTGCCTTCCTCTGAGGTTGAGAGAATGTGACTTGCCCAAGGTCACTCAGTGGGTTTCCATGGCTAAGCAAGAATCCAAACCTTGCTGTCCAGAGTTGTAGTCTCCTGTTTAGCATAGAAAGACATAAAGAAATTCAGTAGCCCTTTTGAGATTGACTGGAAGACTAATGGGGGGACTAACAGGGGATGCAACTGATGAAGTGGACTGAGGCCACAAAAGCCGATGCTAGAAATGTCTTTTTCCCAATTAGTCTCAAAGATGCTACTGGATTCCATTTTGTCTTTTTACAATATAATAAATTACTTCATAGCGTCCTTGTCTTTCCACCAAATGTTTCTAAAGGTTTGCTGTTTTATGTGAAGGAGAACCCAACTGCTGATAAACATTTCAAGGAGGCATCCTACTGGTAATCTTTGTTCAAGGAGACTTTTAAAATAAATCTAGTATTAATCTTTTAATATTTCATATTGCTAATGGTTAGCTGTCTCCTCATTAGCTTAAGTGTCTACTTTGGGAGGAGGTACAATCTGTATGATGATGCATGCATATTTATGAGGCAAATTAGAATGAATATTTCACAAGGGGATGTCACCAAATAAGCATATTAGTCTGCGGAAAGGAATAGATTTTGCCTTTAGTTGTCAGTCTCTTCAAATGTCTCCCATGTGACTGAAAGGATCACATTGTAACTTTGATAACAAAGTTTAAGAGGAGTTCTTTTTGATCAGGACTGTGGTCAGGATAATGACACAAATACGGCATAGATTGTTGCCAGGGTATCTTCAATAAATCCTCTGGAAAACAAGTTGAGTGAGGGTTCTAATGAAGGAAGTTTGCATTTCTCTATAACAGTGTATTGCAGGAGTTTGTGACCTACGACTGGGGTTTGGGAAACCAAAAGTCCCTTCTTGAGAAATGAAACTCATTGGGCCTTTCATTCTTTCTCAAACTGACCTACCTCATTGTGAGGATGACAGTGATAGGAGAACAGCCATGTATATAAAGGGAAAATAGGGTATAACTGTTTTTAGCTAATAAATAAATAAAAATAACATTACACATCTAGTCTTTACAATTATACACCTTCATTGTCTCAAATGGGCAACTTGGAAAACAGCTTTCTTTGCTGGATGTATGTATTCTCACAACTAATTAGAATGTGACTGTTATACATGCATACTAGACAATTCTGAGGAACCACCTTGGTGCCTGAGTTGATAAATGCAGGATAAACCTGTGAATTTTAACAAAATTCTATTACACAACTGCTAAAAAGCATTGGCCCATATAATCTCAAGCAACTTTGACCCTCCAGATGTTTTTAGACTGTAGCTTTCTCACCATTGGAAATACTGCCAAGTTCCAGACTGATTGTTGTTGCTCTGGCTGGATCACAACTCCCAATATCCACACCTATACGATATATGGCAACTGACCATAGAGATTCTGGGATTTAGAACCCAAATTTAACTTTTCCAAGTGCTGATTAGAGAGTTCTGGGCCAAAAACATCTAGAAGGCCAGCTATCAACCCACTAATAGAGCAGTTTCAGTACACTACTGCAATATCCACATTTCCGCCTCTATTCAATTCTATTCCATTTTTGCTAGTCTGAGAACACATAGCTCCTTCACAGAAAAGGATAGAACTCCTTCCACAAAATGCTGAAAATGTTAATTCCCATTCAGCTAAAGTCTGAAATCTAGGTTTCTGTGGGAGAGAATAAAGCACACATGATTTCAGTGAGAGAACAAAAAATGCTTCACTTTGGCTAGATTATACAGTATGATAGTAGCCATGTGAGATCTACACTGCTGCTAAGAGGCAGGGTCTAACATTTCACGAATAAAAATAGACTTGTTGCTTCACCTTATTCATATCTACTGTGCAATTTTGTTTTAAAGGTTTTGAAGGTTCCAAAGTTTGGAAAGTTTTTTTTGTTTTGTTTTTGTTTTTTGTTTTTGATGACAACTTCCAGTCCCACATCCAGTATGGCCAATGACTGTAGTGTCCAAGGGTTCCTTGAATTTGTAATCTAAAATGTAATTTTTCTAAGCTTTAGCTGAGATTAGAAGTATCTCATAGAGATATCTCACCATATCTAATACTGATAACAACTTACTCCACAAGGTCAGAAAGAACAACTGGTATTGATTACTTATTGATTAAATCAAAATATCCATTGTAACAAATAAATGCATTAACTCAAGGTAATAAGAATCAGCATGGTGTAGTGGTTTCTGGCATGGACTAGAACTGCAGGAGACCAGGGTTCAGATCCCTGCTCAGACATGAAAACCTACTGGGAGACCTTGGACAATCACATTCTCTCAGCCTCAGAGAAAGGCAATGGCAACCTCCCTCTGAACAAATCTTGCCAAGAAAACCCTGTAATATGTTCAATTGAGGGTAACCATAGGTCAGAAATTACTTCCGGGCCCACCACCACAACCACAACAATAATGCCTAGTAATGGGGAATACTTACAAAAATGTTCATATAAGCTTAATAGCACAGTCGCATTCAGTTCAATGGGGTTTATTCCCACGTACATCTAAGTAGGCTTCCAGCCTCAATAGATTGTTCATCACCAAAAAGGGAACATGATCAATAATTATATGTGTATGTCACCATTTGGAATCAATGCAGTATCATCTCACCCAGACTTTTTTTTATTAATGGGAGAAAAGTTGGCCGCTCATGTTTTCCAATGATCCTTTAGTTAAGTACTTCTGTGTACTTAGCTAAAACCATTTTATTGCTTTCTGCCTCATTTTCTGTTCTGCATCACCAATGTAGTATCTATGCTGGCAAATTATGCGTCCAAATCCTATTTTGAATACTGTGGATCTTTGCCTAGAGAGAATTATGCTACAACCAAAACATCTTTCCTGTATGCTGACACAGTACAAATTAAATAATTCCTCATTTCCTCTACACGTGGCATAAATTGCTTGTTACAAAATGAAAATATAGACCATGTATTGTTGCAGTTGCTAGCAATAAAAGCAAAGAGGTCTTTTGCTCTGCCTTAATGTAAAAATGATAGTATTGCATGCAGAAGCATCAGTTTCAGCATTCTTTTTAAGGCAGTAAAGTATAGTGTTAAGGTGAGACTTGGATAAAGTTATGGAGCTTTGTTTGAGAATTGCTGATTGAAATAAACAAACCATGTAATTTGATAAAACAATTATGGTCAAACATCACAAAATTGACACCACAATGCAGGCTCAATTTGTAATCTGACAACAACACACAAAATTGTCAGCAGTGTTTTTTGAACTGCTAGTACACCTAAATACGCTCAAAGCACCAGATCTCATCTGATCTTGGAAGCTAAGCAGAGTCAGCCCTGGTCAATACCTGGATGGGATACCATCAATGAAAACCGGGTACTGTGGGTATATTTCAGAGGAAGGAACTAGCAAAACCACTTTTTAGTATTCCTTGCCTAAGAAAATCCTATGAAATTCATGTGGTCACCGTAAGTCAACAGTCAGCTTGAAGGTAGAGAGAGAGAGAGAGAGACCAATCTCTCATAAACAATTGCTTACACCTCTGAAGAACGTAACATGTCTTTCACAATGCAGTTTAAATTATTATGCATCGGATTTCTAATGCTAATTGCCTCTTGCCTTTAGATTTTATGATATTACATTTCAGAATTCTGATAATCAGCACCACCAGTTAAACTTGACAAAGGAAAGTAGCCCTTGTTAGTAGATTCTCTACAACAGCTGGACAAATGCACCAAGTCATAAACATGCATGCACAGTTCCTAATCCATAGAAGATTCTATAAAGTCAAAACATAAGAAGAGTCACACGAGAGAAGGCCAACTTCCAACAATTCCATTAACATAGAGGCCAAAGAAAAAGTGCCAGATTATCAGTGGTTATGCACAGGGGCCATATTAGCAATGGCTGAGGGGCTGCTACTGCTCATGATCCCCCACTGGCTGGGAGCCTAGTGCTTAAGGGGAAAATGTGCACTTTTCTTCATCTCCATCCCCAGGTAGTTCTTCAATCTCTTCGTGTTTTTCATTATCAACATTTTAGAGTTACACGTAATTTTTAGTATTGTTATATTGTTATGCTCTTTCTTTTTCCCTTGATGTATTGTTTTGGTTGGTGTTGGTATTTTCATGTTTACATTTAAACTTTTAATTTAAAAAACATTTTGAATGTTACTCAACTAATTGATCAAAGATGTTTGGAATCAGACTATTAACTTCACCAAAGTTGCAGGGTTGAAAATGGACTCATGCATGAAGATATGTCTACTGTACTTTGTATTTTATTTATCATTCACCTATTTCTTTATGAAAATTCGGTTCCACCATTCCTATAAGTTCTCAAAGGGCTCTCTTTTTGAACTCCTCCAGGGCCCCATCTACCTTGATCCAACCTTGCCTATGCAGCAGGTGACTGGAACAGCACTCCCCTTCTCATGGTACAGTTGGTATTCAGGAGCATATCACCTCCGATCCCAAAGAGAATATGTAACTGTCATGACTAATAGATAACTGTTGGTAGCCTTCTTCCCCATGTATGTATTTAAACAGATTTTAGAGCCATCCAAATTATTGGCTGCCAATACATTTTATGGTAGCAATGGCTACACCTTGGCCATGTGCTGTGTGAAGAAATCTTTCCTATTACCTATCCTGAATCTGCTGCAGTTCAGCTTTGGAAGATGACCCAGGTGCTATCATTAGAAGTACAGGACAAAAGTTTCTCTTATGTCACTTTATCCCTAGTATGTACAACTTTGGACTCTTTGATGATGTTCCTCCTTTGTCAACTTTCACCCCTGAACTAAAAAGGCCAAACTCTTGTTGGATTTCCTTATGGAAGTGTTGACCATTTCTGCACCATTCCGTGGTAAGGATGGCCACTGTCAAAGCTCAATGTGAATTTATTTCAATTTAGATACAGAACCCAAATGCTGTAGCAGCTGGTAGTTCCCCTATCAGTGGGACAATAAACTAAGTCGGGTTTCAGTCAAAACTTCAAAGATGCTATTCAAGGTGCTGAAACTATTTTGGACAGCTCCTTTAGAAGTGGTGGTATAAACCAGAATAGAATCACTGCATGAGTGACATGGGAACCATCATCTACCACTGGCAGAGTATGTAATTTTTAAGGAAGAAAAAAACACTAGCAAGTTTTTTTATTGATTTAACAATAAATCATTGTATTAGTGCCATACATATACATATACATATACATATACATATAATATCTTCTGCCAGTTCTGCAACAGAATTACAGGCATGAAAATATACTCTCACTTTAGCTTTCTTGCATTACAGTTGTACTCTTTCACCTATTTCTTTGGTTGATAATATTCTTCTAAGCATGGGGAACTTGTAACTTTTCAGAAGTTCTTGGTCCTCAATTGCCACCAACCCTAGTCAACATAGCTAGTAGTTAGCCACTTCTTTGCTGTCTTTCCATCCACAGACAATGACTTTTTATTACTATTATTATTATTCTGGCAGGCTTTTATAACTAAACCTTTTATGAAGTGCTTTTATGAGAGTACAATGGCATTTTAATGCTACTGTCATTAAGTGCTTTTTATCATTTTGTCTGTTTTACATTGTGTTTATACTGTTAGTAGTTCTATTGTATTTTAATTTTTTGGTATGTTTTTAGCTATAGCATACTCATTTTAACATGTAAGCTGCCTTGTTCCTATTTTTCAGGAAATGTGAAATATAGATAAAGATAAGGAGAGGAAAAGGAGAATGAGAAGGAGGGAGAAGAAGAGGAGGAGATGGTACTTGTAGTCCAGTAACATCAGAAGGATCAAATGTTCCCCAGACTAAGGGGAAATTCCATCATTACTTTTAAATTTGTAGGTCAATTGGGAGATGATGCAACTCTGAATCACCTGGCTGTTGGGCCCCCTACCTTGATCCTCTTGCCCACCTCCCCTTGCTGTCCAATTATTTGACACACAGAGAACCCTTCTGCTCAATACTGCAGGAAGAGGAAAGATTGATAGAATGGAAGGGGAACAATCTGGGTGAAGAAGTCTTTGATTGCTTTCTTAATTTCTTCTGCAGCAGGCATGCCCATAAAAAAGAGAGTTCCATAACAGTCTGGCAACCTTGCACTTGTCCACATTATCTGATTTCAAAAAAGTATGAGAAAGGCAGTGGGGGAAAAGGAACAACACATTTTGGAATTTCCATGGAAAACAGATATTTGAGGCAGCTTCTTCCACGCGTGTTTAGGTTGATCTGGCAATAGCAACCTGTCTGCTCAAATGGATTGCTGGATTAGGACTAAAGCCTCTGGTGCTTCAGGATATGAAGCATTCCCTCTGCTTCTCACTACCTCAGAGACTTGCAAAAGACACTTCCGTCTCTTTTTCTCCTCATCCAAATGAATCTAGATGTGTTTTTCCACTCAAAGCAATCAGCTGTATTTTTAACTAATCAGTGGTATTTTAACTGAAAGAAGAACCCTAATTCCTCTGCCTACGGAAGCAATTTCCTAAGAATCTGTCAGGAAGTTGAACAGATCAAAGAATATTATATCCAAGCACTTTCAGTTGAGACTGAAGTACAGTGACTTTGAAAAGTCATTGTTTGTTGGTCATACTGTTGTTTAAGAATAATTTATTCTCATTAGTTAAATAGCATCAGACAGTTCTGTGCAATTTCTCATCAATTCCAATGTGAGACAGTGGGAGGAGGGGAGATCTCATAGAGGTAATGTCATAGGAGGCAATGAGATCATGAGATGCTTGTAAATCTTTGCCTTTAGCACCAGTCATTTGCAGAAGAAGACATCAGCAATTAGATATGCTGGTGAGCACCTAATAGGCTATACAAATTAAAAACTGCCCCACTTGTTTAGTTATGTGTCACTCTTATTGCCCATGACACCTGACTTTCCTACAAGAAGCCAGCTCAAGGTGGTATGCACAGTCTAACAGGTTTTTATCTCTTCTCTGCTGCCTTTAAATTGCAGGGCATGTTTGCCTTTGAGCTACAGTAAAACATCCACTTTAAGCTAATCCAGTTACCATCGCTGCAGCCTTATAGATGTCTGCTGAGAAGTAAGTCCCTTAGGGACTAAACAGGACTTTCTCTCAGCTAAGACTGCACAGCAGAAATGAGCAACATACAGTCCATGGGCCACATGCAGACCTGAATTTGTGGTCCCAGTAAACACATCCTCACTGCCAGATTTCTCTTCACACTGACAGGAATCAGGATCCTGAAAGCAGGTTGCCTTACCCTGAAGTTAATAGAGTCAGACAGAAACATTACTAAGGCTACTGAGTGACATTCAAGATTTGTCAGAGGCCAGTATCTCTGTTTCCCATGTCCATCCTGAGCATTCCATCACAACTTACAACCTGATCTTAAATATATCTGCTTAGAAATTGTCTCCAGTGGGTGGACTGGTCTTTCTCCCAGGAGGCTTTGCACAGGACTACAGCTTTACAAATCATGTCCTGTACACTGAGTTTGGGCTATCTGTAGCTCGCTGCATACCTTCAGTATGGTCCCTCACCATCCATACCCACCCCCAAATCACTTTTATTGAAGAAGACCACTTGCACTCTTTAGGGAGGCACAAGGAACAATTTTTGTCATATTTTGGAGGAGAGCTGGTTTGTTTCAGGCCTGCTGGGCCTTTTTTTAACACTAGAAGTTTTTGTTTTTGTTTTAATGCCTCTTCTGGACCTAAACATGTGAAGGGAGATTATAGTGCTCTGAGGTCTGGTGCAGGTATACGTAGCCCACAGACCTCAGGGAATTGGACAAAGATATAGATATTAAAAGTAAGAACCCTAAAGGTGCCAGGACACATCTGATCTTGGAAGCTAAGCAGGGTCAGCCCTGGTTAGTTCTTAAATAGGAGACTGCCAATGAATACCAGGTGCTGAGAGCTATATTTCAGAGAGGGAAACTGGCAAAACCACCTCTGAGTATTCCTTGCCTAAGAAAAATGTATGAAATTCATTGGGACACTGAAATCAACAGGCAATGTGAAGGCATGTGCGCATACACACACACACACACAGGTCCTGCTGTGCTCTACTGAACACTTCTAAACTTGCTGCAACTGTAAGAATACACTGCTTCCACTTTAAAAAAAGGTTTCCAGTTGAATTTGTAGCACTCCTCACTGTGTTTCTTTCATAGGTAAAGGAGGCCACTTTATTATCCTTCAACATGAAGGGAGAAATTTGAGGAGGAGGAAGGTTTGATCTTTAACAGAGAACAAAACACAGAGGTACCCTGCAAGGATGAAGAGCTTCCATCAACTTTTAACATGAAAACTGGAAATTCTCAAGGAATTGAATTCATGAGGAGACAGTCTGTGGGCCTTTTAACAATAATCTACTCATGGGAGTGGGGAATAAGATAGGAACAAGAGTTTAAATATGTGCACGCCAATATCTGATGAAGGAAATGCTTGGCTTTCTTTTTTATTATTATTATTTCATTGCTTTCAGCTGACAGTTTCTTAATTATTCTATCCATTGTTTGAGTCTTCTTCGTCTTCTCCTCCTCCTCCACAACTCCCACATTTGATGCCACCGGTAGGAAACTACAGAAGAACAGAATGCTAAGGCAAAAGAGGCTGCTTGCTCGGAAGGGGCTTGTTATCTTCAAGATGTGCATAATTCAGAGCCATAAGAGGAAAGAAAGGCAAGGCTCCAGGCAATCATTTTGATTTTCTCTTCTCCATGAACATTAATGAATGTGGGTCCAGAAAGCTGAGATTGTTTGTTTGATTTGTGCCTACAGTAAGCTTTACAAAGCGGTTGTATTACATGTGTTCCATAATGAAAAGGAAAGGGAACCAATAGACATAGCAGGTGCTGATAGAGATTGTGAGCAAAAAAGAAAAAGAAAAAAGGAAGAAACAGAAATCATTAGGAATAGGAAAAAGAAGATGAAAGAGATTGGGCAGGGGGGGCGGGGTCAGACTGGTGTCTGAAGGACAATATAATAGTTCATGTGCAATTCCCAAAATGTTTCAATGGAATGTTTTCTTCGAGGGTAACTGTAAATGCTCAGTCAATAAGAAAATAACAATGCCATCCAATAAAATGCATAGGTAACACTCATAAAAAGAAACCCAGCAAGGTTTACAAGGAATAAAATAAGGAAATAACATCAGGGAGAACATATACTACCTTAATAAAAACATCAAAATAACATATAACAGAAACAGAAACCAAGATATTGAAAACAGGGGTCATCTACAGCTTCCAGCACAGCCAACTGACCATGACTATATTGGTTAAAGCTCACTGAGTACACATCTGTATAATGGACATACTAAGTGCTGGCCAATACCACCAGACATAAAAAGTTGCAATACATGATTGTGCAATTGTATGTATATTGCTCTGTGGAGGTGACACCTCTCCTTTGGCTGACTGCAAATCGCAGTAAAATTTCTCATCACTACCATTTGTTCACAGTAACTGCTGCTGGATTTGATACCAAAGTGAAATCTACAAAACCACCTCTTTTGCTGTTGGGCAGCTAGTTGTGCCCGCCACTAGTATGGGATTTAAAGTAATTATAATAGAGACAAAGGAAGATTCCAAGCTGGCACCAAGGTGTTACCCTGATTTCTGGGGGTCCCATGAGGGACACCTAAGTTCGCTCCAAATTACAAAGGTGGGAATTAGTCAGAAGAGCACAAGCTAGCAATGCGAGAGGCAGGGCAACGGAGCGAGATCTTTTACCCAATGTCTACGGGGTCAGGCCGAGTCAAGGAGCAAACAGAAGTAAAATATAATTGTTGTTTTTATTAAAATACAGCCAAACAAGTGTATGCAACACACTTACACAGAGAACTATAGAAATAAAGGTTGGAGTTGGATAGAGGGATTTTTAGAGGAGGTTTTTTGGTATGGGTAATACTACACCTGTCCTGAAGCCCAGGTAGTCTGAAGAAGAAGTTCATAGATATGAAGTTTCTCAGCACGTGGAGTTGAGGGGAAGGCTCACCAAGCAAAGTGGCAGCAAGGCGGGATGGAAGTTGGGAGCAATCTGAGGAAGCGCTCAAAGTCAGGGGTTCTTATAGGGGAAAATGTGGCCGTAAGCTAGTCCGTACTTGGGGACAACAATGAGTTTCAGGCTGGAGACAAAGCCTCCAAAAGGTCAGTATTTTACATGATTGAATTAAGATCGAATTGTCAATAGAGTAGCCAGTATGCAAACGCGGAGTGCTTGACAGATAGGTATTCGGCTAGTCAAGCTGCCTGCTCAGGGCAGGGAGTTCTTTGTAAGTAGCATGCGTACATAATAGGGTACTTGCCTTGAGGTCTCCTGAAGCAGCGGGATGGCTATTTCTGGCCTGCCTGTATTTGTGTGGAATATTACAGCGATTAGTGGCTGTGCCTGTCTGCGAGCTTGTCCGGGAGCCTCGCAAGCACGTGGAGAACAGGGGGGTATAGTAGACCAAATTATTGATATCAAAATGATATCTAATATCCCACAAGTCCAGGCTAGGAACTACAGTAACAAAGGCCTGGGAAACATCTGCAGAGAGATAAGGGAGCTTTAGCCTGAGAAGAGTGTGTGGGAGGGTCTGGGGCTAAACTGCTTTGTTCTATCCTGTTCTTTCAGTCTGGGCACTGAAGTTAGTGCAGAGTACCAACTGTGCTTTCCAGCAAAGTCTTGTGGCTGTGGTTCAATCCTGACACTTGCTGTTTTTCTTGGATGAACAAAACTGCCCAAACTCAAGTGAAACTGAACCAGGAAATACAGACCAGCTTTTGTCCTTTTTACCCATATTCTTTAAAGGTATGATAAAGAGGTCCTATCAACCTTGTTAGCTCTAAACCAATAAGCACTGATACCAACAATTGCATCAGAACTCAAGTTTTGATTCCTTTCAGCCAGTAGGCCAGAGCCTTGCAGGTCTGGTTAGCCACTTCAGTTTTGGTGCATTGGCCGGGAAACGAAGAAGGGGCTTTTTTGCCCACTTTGGTGGATGTCAGGGCATCGGGGATTGCCGCCCCCCTCTTGGCGAAACCCAGGGCGCCCTTGACTGCCTTTTTGTCGAAGAGGTTTGGCTTGGAGAGGGGCAGCATCTCTGGCTGAGGCGATCCTGTCAAGGGACCCGAGGTCGGAGCAGAAAGCAGAGCCCTCCCACGGCTGTTGGTGAGTGACCTCCCTGCGAATTCAGGGAGAAGAGGGGCTTGATCAACCCCTTCAGTCTCACCTTAGTAACCCACTGCTGTTTTTGCGGGTGAAACTGCGAGGCTTTTGAAGGTGGAAAAGGAGGTGGGAGGTAGTTTGTTTGTGTGAATGAGGCGTGAAAGGTGTCGCAGCTCCCATCGCATACCGTTGAGCGTCTGGCTGCCTGGGTCGGCACAGAGAGAGTGGTGTCTATTCCCCTTTGTGTTGACATGTGGGACCCCTCCCCTCGTGTCGATTCTCCCTTCCCTAGTGTGTCTTGTCCAAGTTGGGAGGAAATGGGAGGGGGGACGAGCCAGCAAACTCCTCTGGGTTGTATGTTAAAGAATTTTAAGAAAGCGTTCAGCGGAGACTATGGGGACCCACCGATGACGCCAGGGCGTTTGCGGAATTTGTGTGAAATAGAGTGGCCATCTCTCAAGGTGGGGTGGCCTCCAGAGGGGAGCCTGGAACCCGCTAGGATAAGGGCAGTGTACTCAGTAGTGGCTGGTGAGCCAGGTCACCCTGATCAGTACCCATACATAGATTCCTGGGACACAGTGGTTACAGAGAACCCCCCTTGGTTGCAGAAATGTCAAGAGCGGGTTTGCAAAGTGATGGTAGTGAGGCAGGACAGAACGAAGCGAAAGCTTGGAAAGGGACCGATTTTGCCAGACTCAGCTCCAGAGGAACCCAATGCTCCCCCTCCACCGTACGTGGCTCCATTGCCACTGGCCGTGGCACCACCACAGCCACCTTTGCTACCACTAGCTCTAATGGTACCCCCAGCAGCCGTGCCTCTGCCTCTCGGAACTTCGCAACCAAGTCCCTCGCAACAGCAGGGAACTGTGGCTGGGGGATCAGTGGTTTCAGACCCAGTTGTCCGTGAGGAGGTTAAGGCAGGAGAGAGACCATGGGATCTCAGACCCAGAACTGAACGGCCTAAACCAAAAGAAAAGTCTAAGAGTAAACACCAGCCTAAGTCTCAGAAAGAAGTGGAAGGAGCAGGAGATTCGGGTGGGGATGATGGAGAGGTGGTCGCGCCCTTGCGACAAGTCAGCCAAGTGGTGGCGGGTCCCAACGAAGAAGCAGGCTACCAGAGGGTTCAAAGTTACCAATACACTCCCCTCACCACATCTGATCTTCTTAACTGGAAGACACATTATGCCACTTATACTGAAAAACCACAAGAGATAATAGAACTTTGCTCCAGTATCATGGCTTCACATGTTCCCAATTGGCAAGATTGTCAGCAGTTGCTTTTGACTTTGTTCACCACTGAAGAACAGAGGAGAATAATTAGGCATGCAGAACGGATAGCCAGGGACAGGGCACCTCCTGGAGAGGCGAATCCTGAGCAGTGGATGAGAGGCAGGGTCCCCTTGGCTGACCCAGGATGGGACCCGAATCACCCAGATCAGATGACTATGCTCACAGATTATCAAGCACTGCTAGTGGAGGCTATGAGGGCAGGAATGAAGAGAACTGTTAATATGTCTAAAGTATCAGAAATACTCCAGGGACCCACAGAGTCCCCAGAGGACTATTTGGAAAGGCTACTTAATGCCTACAGGCAATACACCCCTGTGAATCCAGATGACCCAGGCAACCAACAGATGGTGAATCTGGCTTTCGTGACCCAAAGTTATCCTGACATAAGGAAGAAGCTCCAGAAGCAAGAAGGATTTGGAGGCATGAATTTGAGTCAGCTATTGGAAATTGCCCAAAAAGTATATGTGAATAGAGATCAAGAGGAAAAATGGGAAAAGGACAGGCAGATGCACAAGAAAGTGGAGTTATTGGCCACGGCTCTGGCAGCAAGAGACGCAGCTCTGGCAGCAAGGGACAAAGGTCGGAAGGCTGGAAGGGGAGGTGGACCCCCGTTAGGACATAACGAGTGCGCCCTTTGTCGCCAGGTTGGGCACTGGAAGAACGAATGTCCCAGACGGAAAGTGTCAGCAAACAGAGGATGAGTAGCAGATCGGGGCAGAGGAAGGGGGGCAGGCAGAGGAAGGGGCAGAGGAAGAGTATTGGATGGAAGATACGAGCAGCAAGTGGATGAAGGATTTTAGGATTTTGTTGGTTTGGCCGCAATGGAATATTACGATTAGGACAGACCGGGCCTCCTTGCTCTCAGCCCCGGGGAGCCTATGGTCACAGCGCAAATCAGGGGCCGAGCCATCTCCATGATGGTAGATACGAGCGTTGCTCGTTCTGTATTAAATTCAGCAGTAGCCCCCAAGACAGAAAACGCCATTAGAATTGTGGGAGCCACAGGAAAAACAGAACGGCACCCTCTCCTAGAGAAAAGAATTGTAGATTTGGGAAAGCATCAAGTCACCCACCAGTTTCTATACCTGCCAAAATGCCCTGTGCCCCTTTTGGGATGAGACCTGCTGGCCAAGTTGAGAGCTCAGATTTCCATTGAAGAAGATGGAATGATGGAAATAAATTTCAGAGGACCAAAGAGCATTTCAGTAACCTACCCAATGGAGGAAGAGTGGCGAAGATACCAGATTATGACTTGTCAAGAGCAGCCCATGACATTTGGACCCCCGGGAGTATGGGCTGAAGACAATCCTCCAGGGCTAGCCCGGTTCGTGGCTCCCATAATAGTGGAACTGAAGCCAAATGCTGTGCCTGTCTGCGTAAAGCAGTACGATTTGGCCCGAGAAGCCCTGGAAAGGATTCAGAAACATCTGGATCAGTTGAAGAAATACAATATAATTCGAGAATGCCGCTCTCCATGGAATACTCCGTTGCTTCCTGTGCTGAAGCCTGGGACGAAGGAATATCGCCCAGTCCAAGATTTAAGGGTGGTGAACGAGGCTACAGTGACCCTACATCCAGTGGTGCCAAACCCATATGTTTTAATGGGGCTGATTCCATCCACAGCTACCCACTTCACTGTTCTGGATCTCAAAGATGTCTTCTTCTGTATCCGTGTAGCCCCTCAAAGTCAAGAAATATTTGCCTTTCAAGTGAAAGATACCGTGACGGGACAGAAGACCCAGCTGGCCTGGACTCGCTTGCCACAAGGGTGGAAGAACTCGCCAACCATCTTTGGGACCTCCCTGAGTCAGGACCTGAGAAAATTTCGGTCTGAACCTGAGAAGTGAGTTTTGCTCCAATATGTGGATGATTTGCTGTTGGCAGCTACTAGCGAAGAGGAATGTAAGGAAGCCACCTTGGAGTTGCTCCAGCTTCTGTGGGAGGCCGGTTACAAAGTATCCAGGGAAAAGGCTCAATTGTGTCAAATGGAAGTGCGGTATCTGGGATTCCAAGTGACTCAAGGAAAGCGAGTGCTAGGTCAGGAAAGGAAGGAGGCAGTGTGCGCTCTACCTGAGCCTTGGAGTCAGAAGATGGTGCGAGAATTCCTGGGTGCAGCTGGGTTCTGTAGAATTTGGATCCCTAACTTCACAGTAATGAGTAAGCCCCTATATAAAGCCACCAAAGGTCCAGAGAAGTCTGAATTTGTGTGGGGAAAGGAACAGAAGGAAGCCTGGGAGCAGATAAAGAAAGCGCTGATGGAAGCTCCAGTGCTGGGCCTGCCAGATGTGACAAAGATGTTCAACCTCTATGTCGATGAGAAGAATGGAATAGCAGCGGGAGTATTGACGCAGATATTGGGATCCTGGCAACGTCCCGTGGTGTACCTCTCTAAACAGTTGGATCCAGTCGCCAGAGGATGGCCCAGGTGCCTAAGAGCTATAGCAGCAACTGCCTTGCTGGTAAAAGAAGCAGACAAGCTAACTTTGGGCCAGAACCTGGTAGTTAAGGTCCCACATTCTGTATTAGCCCTGATGGAGTACAAAGGCAACTACTGGTTCACAAACAGCCGAATGTCCAAGTATCAGAGAATGTTATATAGAACCCCAGAGTGAAATTGGAATTGTGTACCACCTTGAACCCTGCCACATTACTCCCAGTAGAATCTGGAAGTACACACCATGATTGCCTTCAGACCATGGATGAAGTATATTCAAGCAGACCAGACTTACGGGACACCCCATGGCCTTGCCCTGATGTCACTTACTTCACAGATGGAAGCAGTTTTGTACGAGATGGAAAACGGAAGACTGGATACGCAGTGGTCACTGAAGACAAGACAATAGAAGCCAAAGCGCTGCCCGTTGGCACCTCAGCCCAAAAGGTGGAACTTATCGCCCTGATCAGAGCTCTGGAGTTGGCAGAAGGATTGACTATAAACATCTATACAGATTCAAAGTATGTTTTTACAACTCTGCATGCACATGGAGCACTGTACAAAGAAAAGGGACTGATCAACTGTTCAGGACAGGAGATCAAGTATGGAAGAGAGATAGAGAAATTGTTAGAGGCTGTGTGGGCACCTCGCAGAGTCGCTGTGATGCATTGTAGGGGACACCAAAGAGGACAAGATCCAGTGACACGAGGGAACTGAAGGGCAGATGCGGCTGCTAAAGAAGCCACTGAACAAGGACCAGAGAAGGAAGATTTGTCCCGAGAAATGATAACGCCGCTTTTCCAAGTTTCTTTAAATGAGGAAACCCCTAGGTACACCCAGCAAGAAGATGAGAGGGCTGAAAAAGACCTGAAGGCTACAAAGGATGCAAGTGGTTGGTGGACCCTGCCCGATGGCAGATGGTACATACCCCAATCCATGAGATGGCCAGTCGTACAGAAAACGCATGAAGCCACGCACTTAGGAAAAACAGCATTAGCCCAGATATTAGAGAAGGATGTGTTCATTGACAGAATGAGCCAGTATACGGCGCTGACCTCATCACAATGTCAGACTTGTGCTCAGAATAATCCACACCAAGGGCCAAGACTGGAGGGAGGAGTGCAACATCAAGGGTCCACTCCTTTTGAATCTCTAGTGGTAGATTTCACGGAAATGCCATGGTCAAGACAGTACCAGTATATGTTGGTAATGGTGTGCACTCACACAGGGTAGGTCGAAGCATATCCCACCAGGACCGAGAAGGCAAAGGAAGTGGTGCAAGACTTGCTCAGGGACATCATACCAAGATATGGGTTACCCCTCCACATCGGATCAGAAAATGGCCCAGCTTTTGTGCATGGAATAATCAAGAGCCTGACAGAAACCCTTGGAATCACCTGGAAGCTGCATTGCGCATACAGACCCCAAAGCTCTGGGAAGGTCGAGAGGATGAATAGAACTCTGAAGACTCAGCTTGCAAAGTTGTGCCAGGAGACCAAACTCAAGTGGCTAGATGTGCTCCCTATAGCCCTTTTGAGGATAAGATGCACCCCTCACCGGACAACTGGGTTAACACCATTTGAAATGTTGTATGGAAGGCCCCCAGCCATCCTAAAAGGGTTAAGGGGGGATGTCTGAGAGTTGGGAAATTTGGCTCTTCAGGAAGAGGTACAAGCCCTGGGAAAAGCTCTAGAAAAGATTAAGACACATGCTTTGGAAGTTAGGAGAGTCCCTCTCCTCACAAAAGCACATTCCTTTCAACCAGGAGATGAGGTGTGGGTTAAGGACTGGAAAGGAGAGCCTCTGTCACCAGGGTGGAGGGGGCCGTATCAGGTGTTGTTGGTTACCCCTACAGCAGTGAAGGTAGTGGGGCTGAAGCCTTGGATACATTATACTAGGGTTAAGAGAGCATTTACTGATTGTACTGTAATCTCATCACAAGAAAACCCTCTGAAACTAAAGACCTCCAGACAAAAAGCGGGGAGAGAACACCCGGACTAGACTTTGCTGTGGTCATACCAGGAAATTGACCACTCTACGCACAGTCAGATCCGCAAATGGTGAAAGAAGATCTAGGCTAGACCCTACTGCTGACACATGTCTGGAGGCTGTCAGCTTTACGTACGGTCAGACCTAGCAACTGCAGAGGAGGAAGATCAGGACTAAGCCCTGTCGTGGTCACTCTGGAAGCTGACCACTCTATGCATGGCCAGATCCCCCACAATAGCTGGAAACAAAGTGTAATGAATGTTAGCGAATTAATCATATTAGTAGTGGGTATATTCTTAGGGATTTTAGCTTTCTTATATATATATATGTGTGTGTGTGTGTGTGTTATTTCTGTGGGATAAGGAGATTTGGACCTCTCTCTGATTCCAGCGATGAAGTAGATACTGTTAATTGGGATGTGGAGCATGACATATGGGATAATTAAGGCCAACTGGTTTAAATGACATGCTGAACACATGTTCCAACAACATGGAACCGATGCCACTCTAATCTATGAACACCCACAGACTGTAGTGGATTTTGGATTTATGCCCTCCCTTATTAGCGAACTGGGAGTGGTTATGGGAGCCCTGCAGTCAGAGCTCAAAGGAAGTCCCAATATGTTTGCCACAGTGGATGGGAATATAAACAAGACACAATTTAGGCATCTAAAGTTTTATACTTATTCTTCTGGAATGTGTTTCTGCTGTCACCACAGTGGGAGTTGGAATTCCAAATGGAAGGGGTATGTAGAACACTCTTCTTTTTATGCTAAATTAGGAAACTATCCCGCATGTAGCAGTAGATTTTATTTGTATGGTTCGTATAATAATTCTTATCATTCAAAGATAACTTTAAATGAAACTAGCTTTGGAGAATTGTACCCAGAATATCCTATGTTTACTCCTAACTTTGCAGGATCGGGCAGTATTTGTGCTGGGTTGATGGCTAGAGACCCACACTTGTGGTTCTATTTTAACGGATGGGCCACCAATTACCACCCAGGGGCTTATCAGTGTGTGGGAATTGGATATATGACCCTACCTGTTCAAGTCTTCAAACCAGAGCAAACAAAACGGGCCATTAGGAGAAAACGGGACCTGGTGGGATAGTGCGGGCTCTCCAGCATGAAATTGAGGAGCTTAATCAGTTATTATTGCAGCATCGAATGGCCCTAGATTACTTGTTGGCCAGAAGAGGAGGGTTTTGTACTATAGTCAAGGGAGGATGCAAGGTCACCTTCCACAACTTAAATAAGACTATAGAAGATGAGATACAACATCTGCAAGATCTAATACAGAATAACAATAGTGGTGCAATTAACCCCTGGGACTGGGTAACATCGTGGCTGCCAGACCTCGCCTGGGTAAAAACTCTGTTCATGGGCTTTGTATACTTGATATGTATTTCTTGTGCTATAAAATGTGTGCGAACCTCTCTCTCTGAAGCTATGGAAGGGAAAACGGCTCATTATGCAGTAATGGCACAGAAGTAGGACATGCTCAAATTGCAGTAAAAGGAAAAATTTGGCATGAAGGGGGGAATGAAAGGGTTAATCTATAGAAACTGTTGCTTGAGTAGAAAATAGATGAAAATAAGCAAGCAGATGTGGCCTTATCTTATCTGGGCAAAGGTATGCGGTCTTGTTATGCTTAGCACTCTGGAAAACTTGGGGAGTTAACCTGACCCTGAGAAGAATTCCTCCCTGGTCCCCACTGGTGCCACATACATCATCTTCTAACCGAAAGCCGTGCTTTTCTGTCCTTGGCTGTGCCTGGCTTTAGATGTAATTGATTGCTATCACAATGTATAAATATCTGTTGCTTTGTTCGTTAGGGGCTCTCAGTCTTTGGAAAGTTTGTTTTCTAATGAGGCCCTGCACAGTTTAATAAACTTTCTGCTTTTGAAATCCGATGGTCTTCGTTCTTTGACCAGCCACTTCACCTTGCAGGTCTGGTTAGCCATCCAGTGCTTCTGAGGGCTCACCATTGTCTCACAGAGCCCTTTTTCTCACTAAGAAGGGATTAGCCTGCCAAAGAAGCCAATCGAGGAGGGGTTCATTGGCACTTTAGCCTGGCACTTGTGACCCATCCAAATTGTAGGGAGGAAAAGAATATTTGAAAAAATATATTTAAAAATTGTTGAATTTATTTTTCAAGATGATTCCTAGACATACAAGAATCTTCACAATTCAAAACTAATTCTGCATAAAATTTGCACATGGTCATTTTTACATAGAAAACAACATTTTCTATGCAGGAAACAGTATTTTCTATGCCGGAAATGAGACTTCTATGCAAAAATATTATTATCTGCACAGACAAAACAGTTTTCTATGCAGAAAATACTGTAATTGGGGACTTTCGGGACGTAACCTGCGCAAAACTCACATGTGGGTGATTTGCATAGAGAATAGCTTTTTTGTGTGTAGCAAATGCTGTTTTCTACAGATAATATCCACAAGCAAATTTTGCTCATAATTAGTTTCAAATTCCGAGTACACTTCAAAAATTGCATAATTTTCAAAGACTTTCTTAGAGAGGTAAGAAAATTCCCAAAATTGCTCATTGCTTCCTTCAAGAAGAAACATAGGGCCATTTTTACCCTACACTGTTATAGTGCTATTATTCCACTTTCAACATCCTATGGTATCCTGGGATTTGCAGTTTAGGGAGGGACATTTAGAATCTTCAGCCAAAGAGCTCTTTGGCCTCAGGAAACTACAAACCCCAGAATTCCACAGGATGTTGAAAGTAGAGTAATAGCATTATAATAGTGTAGGGCAGAAAGGCCCTAAGTAAAGAATCATACCCCTATTACATTGGGAGGTGAGATGATAAGGCCAGACTGTACCCATAACTCAATCTGTGGTGATGCCCCTTCCAGAGAATTGTTACTTCTTGGAAGGAAACACACTCTCATTTAATTCTCTTTTATTGTTGCCTTTTGTATGTTTTTAGCTATCTTGTACTTTTCTTTTCTTTTCTTTCTTTCTTTCTTCTTTCTTTTTTTTCAGTTTCTAAGCTGTCTTGAGTTTCAGCAATGGGAGATCAAGACAAGTGAAATGTGAACCAAAGCACAGCAAGTAGGGGCTGCATGTGGAACAAGGGAGCTCAAACAGAAGCTCTCTTAATGATATCCTAATTATGTATATCAGGTATGGAAAACTTCTGCCCTTCGGGATGTTTTGGATTACAGCAATCCCCACAGTCCCTTACCACTGGCCATGCCAGATGAAGCTGATGGGAGCTGTAGGTCAAAACATCTGGAGGGCCAGAGGTTCCTCAACTCTGATATATGTATACCAGTTGGCAAATAAGTCAAACAGCATCAGATCAGATCCTCTGGAACCTCTGTTTAATGAGGCATCACACACTCCATCCAACATGACAAAACAGAGGCAGAGGAAAAGGCTTCTGTCCTGTCCTATTTAGGAATGAGAATCGAAATATGTCCACAGTGCCCCTCTAGACGCCAGCTAATTTTGCTCTGAGGAGTCAGATGGGTGAATTGCTAATACAGGGGGAACTAGGGTTAAGGAGAAACCTGGCTGACTTAAATCAGCACAGCCCCACATATCCCCACTCAGTGAGGCTGCATGCAGCTTTGCAGGTAACTAAGCAGTGGAGAGAAAATTACTCCTTCAACTGAGGCAGCCTTCCATTGATTCAAAGAGGCATCCGTCCATCCATCCTTCCTTCCTTCTTTCCTTGCTTCCTTCCTTGATACATTTATATCTCACCTTTGTTCCAAAGAGTTCAGGATAAGACCAGCACGCATGGCTCTCCTCCTCTCTACTTTATCCTCCCAACTATCCTATCCATGCTGAGAGACAGAGTAACTCATTCAAGGTTATCCAGGACATTTTGTGGCAAGGAGGAGGGGATGTATGTTAATAAGAGGAAGATAAGGAATCTGAGACCATTTCTGCACTACACTGTTATAGTGGTATTATTCCACTTTCAACATCCTGTGGAATCCTGGGGTCTGCAGTTTAGGGAGGGGCATTTAGAATTCTTAGCCAGAGAACTCTTTGGCCTCAGTAAACTACAAACCCCAGAATTCCACAGGATGTTGAAAGTGGAATAATAGCACTATAACAGTGTAGGGCAGAAATGGCAGTAACAGTGTAGGGCCTGAAATAATGTCAATACAAGCAATTTAATAATCTAAAAATCTAAATAGGTTAAAAAATTAGTTAATGTACATTGTATTTCAAATATAGTCAGACCAGAACGTCATTCTGCAGAGTACACTAATTAGAGGTATCATGCCATATATATCTGCAGGAGAACTTAAACCTACAAAGGAAGGCATATAAGGTCCAAATGCATTCAGTCTATTGTTCTCATTGCATTCTGCATTTGCATTATGGTTTTTTTCACTATTGTGTTTGGTAACAGTTTATAAAGTGTCACCTAGCACTAATCAAACTTTCCGTAGTTAAAGGGTTTGATTATCAAATAGGATCGCATTGATTTCATTTCCTATTCCTTGTTCTTCTGTAAGATTATTGGAATATGTTTTAGAAAAAGGAGTTTTCTTATTTTTGTTTTATTTTATTTTGCACAGTGATATTTGAACCTGGAATTCCCAAGTCCCAGTCTGACACTGTAATTGCTATAACACACCAGACAGCTGCAAAACATCTTTCATCAAATCTTCTTTTAAATTCAAAATCAATTGCTTCTTTGCTGAAAGGGAATCACTTCACAATAGTATTACTCCCGTACCTGTTTTGTAGGCACAGTGTCTACTCCGCCCCATTTAGCTCCTGACGTACTGGTGGGGAGAGAACTGCGCATCACAAAACTGCTATAAGACAGTAATTTGTTCAGTTTTCTCCACCTTATTAGCACTTGTAAACACTATTCAGGACCATTACTGGGAGGCTATTTTGGCAATGACTACAGAGCTATCCAAAGGTTACGTCGGAAAAATATGCTATGCCAACAGCATCTCTTAAGGTTACTGGAACTCCTAACCATTAATTAAATTGCTTACTGATGACTTCATTTGGCTTCTTGATGATGACTAAGGTATGATGGTAAAATGAGAATGAGATCTTCAAGAGCACAATGAGCAAAGGCACACAACTACAAAGGAAAGGAAATGTGATAGCTGTCCCTTTCCAAACAAATAGCAGTGTCTACTTTTATTCAGTCTCCTGAGATAGCTGCTTCACATTTTGATTAATTTATGAGGTATTCATTACATTTATTTTTCACTTCTGTAGCGAGCCAATGGTAGCACTCATGGTTCTCCTGCTGGCTCTTCTCCATTTGATCATCACAATAATCATCAGGCTGAGAGAGAAAAGCACTTGAACAGTTACTTTTGGAAAATAATTAATTATAATTGGGAAATAGAACTAGGGTTGTGTCATGGTTTAAGTGCTGGAGCAGGACTCCAAGAGGCCAGGGTAATCATTGTGTAACAATTGTAATGAAACAGTTATGCCTCTATTATAGCATAAAAGAATTAATTCAAAGTAACCCTTCATTTGATGTTTCCAAATTCCAAGAGACTGCAACTGGCCCAAGGTAAGTTTCATGGAACAGTGAGGTCCAGAAATTAGATCTCTCAAGTTCCACACTACCATTGCACCAGACTGCCTTTCTCTTTTCAGAAAGGTGCCTTAGTTCCTGGATAACACTTCCTCACCCCTACCCCATCAACTCCATCCTTTTGGGCAACATGTCGCAGAACACTGTCTGTAGTCTGGTTTCAGGACTGTTTTAGAACAGGATTGAAACCTGGGGACTAAGCTATACCATGAAGTCTATTTCCCAGGGTTCTTTTGTTTGTTTGAAACTGAAATGTAGACATAGCAATCTGCAAATGTAATGGGGCTGCTGAGGAAGACTGCTTTTTCCTTGAAGGAAGAAATGTAACTCAGGAGGAGGCCAATTTCTGTTGAATTCAGCAGGGAAAAAATTAACATTCCCTCCTCTCCCCCACTGCTCTTATCAAATTCTCAGCTCCTCACAGCCGTATTTAAAGTTTTTTTTAAAGCTAAATCAGACATCCTGTATCATATCTAGTCTCACCCACAGTGGCTGCCCAGTGCAGTATCTCATGTGATTATTTAGGCAGCTCTTTTTCCCGCAGCAGATGTGGGCAAAGTATAACCCTCCAACTGTTTTCCGAGCCCCACCAGCTCTCCTAGGTTGCCTCCTGGAAAAGCCATTGATTGGCCTTTAAATGGGGCGCAGACCCCTTTCCCTGCACTATAACTTAAAAAAAATCATAAGCAGTAACAGTTGGGCAGGACCTAAGTATCCTAAAGGCACCAGATCCCATCTGATCTTGGAAGCTAACCAGAGTCAGCGCTGGTTAGCACTTGGATGGCAGATCACCAATGAACACCAGGTCCTGTGGGTTCTTTTCAGAGGAAGGCACCCACAAAACCACCTCAGAGTATTCTTTACCTAAGGAAACCCTATGAAATTCAAAGGGTTGCCACAAATTGAGCAGAGACTTGAAGGCACATATAGACACACACACAACTGTTGGGCAGTAACAAATGCTTAACCTAGAGTTATGCACTCAGGACTGTCACATATTTATGACATGTATGTAACCCCTATTTAAAGGACATGTAGGGATCATGAAAGTCCCCCAATCCTGTTCTCCTGTCATTCAGGAAATAGCTGGCTGATGTCCCACCACCACCACGCAAGCAAACTCCAGCATGTGGGGAAATTTTGACAGAGACCCTAATTCTGCCTCTTGCAATATGGTTTGCTTATGGAAGAGGATGGGAACATCGGCCAGCTGCTTCCTCAGAGAGAGGGAAATGGACCCCCATCAGTCACAGCGGCTTCTGCCTGATAAGCAGGGATCAGGGTATCAAGATGTGATTTACCATGTAGCACCATAACTATGGTTTGTAACTCCCCAACAGGATTTGGGCCATTGTTTTGTGTGTGTGTGTATGTTTGTGTGTGTTTTTCAAACCTCAGGGCCTTTTCATACTACACAATTATGGCACAGTATTAACATGTTAAGTGCTATATCTACATTCTATGGAACTTTGGGATTTGCAGATTGGGTGAGTAGCCTTTAGAATCCTTCTCCATGGAGCTCCTCTGGTGCCTCTGACCAAACTACAAATCCCAAGATTCCATGCGATGCAGCAAAGGAAGTTAAAGTGGAATCACACAGCTATAATTGTGTAGTGTGAATGGGCCTCAGAAGACAACTTCTAGCAACTTAGACTTTTATCTCTCCCCTTTGGGGCATTTTTGGCAGTTTGCATGTTCCTGGAGTGGGCCACCCAAACCACATAAGTTTCCCTGCTACACAGGGCATAAAAGCTAGATGAGGAGACTTCTTATGCATCCTAATTGGCTCTTAGTAGGTTTTGCACTTGAAGTTAAAGCAATGCTGTCATAATAGTCGGGCTGGATATGGAGAAAACCAGCATGGTGTATTTAGTTTGGGTGTTGAATTAGGATTCCCCACTCATCCATGGAAATCCACTTCAGGAAGTCACACTCTCTCAACCTCCAAAAATAAGCCTGCTCTGAGTAAATGTTGCCAAGAAAACCTTAGGATATGGTCACCATAAGTCAGAGTGGACCTGAAAGTACATGACAACAACAAAGAGGTGGGAAGGCTTCAGTCTATGGGCTGAATCCAGCCTGATGGCCTTCCCCAGCTGGTCCCATGATTCTATTTCCACAGACCTTTCTTTTTCACCAGTGTCTTTCCCATAGCAGTCAGGTGATCTCTTTCTCTTTCTTTTGGCCTTGTGAATTCTAGTCACTGCACTGAGCAAGGCTAGAAAGGGTGTTCAGACTTTAGACATATTGCAATTAGTTGAATTCAGTCTCCTAATTGGTTGCAGTTATGGGAACATAATCATTTCTCATAAGAAAAATTTGTTACCGAAAAGTAATGAGACCATTGGAAACATAAAACTGTATCCCTAAAAAAAAACCATCCATTTTTACTGTGGATTTGAAACCTTAAAGGAAGCTGCTGCAATTAAGGATTCAACCTATCTTTTCTGTCAACCATAGTAAAGGAAGAAGTAATCCAGGGACAGCAAAGTACACTTCTGGGGCCACATGCCACAAGCAAGGCTATTTTTCGTCTCCTGACCCACACTTCACCCAGTGCCCCCACACATCCCTTTTTACTGCCCTAAAATGGGGGGCTTGTTTTGCCTCTCCAGGAGTGATGTTTCACCTTTCAAATAGCTCCTTCCCCACACACGCACACGCACACACACTCACACACATGGTTTAACATTACCAAAAATGTGTTTCTCCAAATCACATGCAGGCTTCTGGCCACTTAGAGTTTGTTTGGTTTGTTGTTGTTTGAATTGATAACAGTCTGTGCAATCTCTGGAGAATTGTCCCAGGGCAGTAAATCCCCTGCTGACCTACCAAAACTGTCCACCCCTGAAGTAATAGACAAATGTTTTGATGTTCCTGCTTATAAATTTGTTGGAGAATTATCACAGGAAAAGCAAACCAATCCAGCAACCAAAATAGAAAGACAGTTTCTGTGCAAGCCTGATCTGATATTCTAGAATGAGCAGCCAGATCCATGGAGCTCGCTTCACATAGAGTATAGAATTCTTACAATTATCCTCTTTCTTTTTTTCTCTTTTCCCCTCTCTATCTCTTCCTCATCCTTGAAACAAGATGCTCCAGGAAGTCCCTCTGCACAGTAATGTATGTTTACATGTAAAATGTGTGACATACACACAACCCTATGTGCACTGCTTGCAAGTGAACCTTACGTATGTAACTAGACAAAATATTTTCAAGCACCTGCTAGGTATTTACTACTCTTACCTATGTGAATAGACTAGGGATGGGCAAGTATGACAGATGTAGGGATGAGTTTATACCCCTGGGTCTTTCCAGGGACAAAACACCATGTGGATGAAAGATAGCGTTTGTATTTCAAAATCAGTATTTTTGAAAAAATGTTAATGTCAAAGAGTGCAGGAGACGCATGCAACTTATTAAAAAGGAGAATTACTGCTCCTGAAGGTTTCCATGAGAAACAACCCAACCTCTTTTTTTTTTTATTTTTTTTTTTTGACAGGAAAAAAAGATAGTCCAGGGAGTCTGGAGAGACTGAGGGATGCAAAATAGCCCTGGGAACCATGATGTGCCACAGGTCTAACATTTTTTTCCCCATCCAAGGAGTAATTTATGTTGGAAGGATCAGCCAGGATTCTTATTGTAGAATCCAACCTAAAGTTATGAGAGCCAGTGTGGTGTAGTGATTTGAGCGTTGGACTACACCCCTGGAAACCAGGGTTCAATTTTTTGCTTGGCCGTGGAAATCTACTGAGTGACCTTGGGCATGTCACACCCTCTCAGCCCCAGAAAACCCTGCAATAGGTTTGCCTTATGGTTGCCATAAGTCTGAAACAACTTGACAGTACACAATAACAATAAAACAACAACAACAACAACAACAACAACAACAACAACAACAACATGGTGCAGTGGTTTGATTGTTAGACTAGGATTCCAGAATCCCTGTTCATCCATGGAGATTCACTGAGTGTCTTTGAGCAAGTCACACTTCCAGCCTTGGAGGAAGGCAATAACAAACCTCTGAATAAATCCTGCCTCTCTCTTCAAAAAGCCAAAAGTCAGCTTGAAAGCACATAACAATTACAACAACCAAAGTCACACCATCTCAATTGTCCCATTTCTGATGTAAAGCAGCTGAACATGGCAAGTGACACCGGGGACTGGGATGGAAGAAGTCCTCTGACACCTTTCAACATGTACATTACACTTAGACAAGGCTATATCTACACTTATATTTTAGGTATACAGGTACATTTCAAGTATAGATTTGACAGAAATCTTTACTATATGAAGAGGTTCTTAGGTAAGAGCCCTATTGTTTGGACTGTTAACATTTACCTTTACCTTAACCTCAGGGCTGGCCCTATTGTTAGTCAGAGAGGGAGAGCTACATGATATAATAGGTTCCAGGAAGGGAGGGCAATGGCAGTCCTGGTGTTGGTGTGGCACATGGTCTCCCCTTCTCACATGTGGTAGAGAATCCTACAGTGTTAGTATTGTTGAAGTAGGATTAAATTAACTGTCCAGCTAGCTTCTGGGTATAGTATGAGAGAGAGAATCTTGTCCTTTGCAACAACGTCTTGGGTTGACTTTCTTTAATGTCCATTCCTATGTCATCCATTAAAAGTGGCAAAATGAATGGATGAAGATCTGCAGATCCGACATGTTCATTTTTAAGAGTTTTACCAATGCTATCAAAGTGTGTGTTATGTATTAAAATATGTAGGAGAGCACTTGAAAGAACCTTAAACCCTAAAATGATTAATTTGGATCATTATGAGATCAGTGAGTCAGTGCTTTGTTTCTCCTCAGGGCCAAAAAAAATATATTCTCCAAAAAGCATTTCATGTGTCTGCTTTTCCGGTTTCTGGAAGGATACTGCATAGCATCTTACATCAGAAGAACCATGACAATTGCATCATCTATCAAAGGAAATGTGTGTGTCAGGGTGACAGCTGCCCTCCAGTAATAAGGTCTTAGGCAGAAGCTACAATGTAATCCTAGGTTTTACCATCAGAAGCATGAGGGAGAAAGCAGAACATCATCTTTCTAAGCTTGGGTCACTAGAATAAAAAAAAGACTTCAAGACAGAGATATTTCAATTGCTTCTTTAAAAGCAAAAGAAAGACACCATTACGCTGACCCTAGTGAAGTTTTTTATTTCAAGAGCTGCCAACCCTGGCTTTGTGGAAACATGGAATGAGATTGCCTTGAGAATGTAGGGGAATGTCTGGTAAAGAATAGCCTCTCCAACTCCCAGCCCTGTAGCTCTAATTCTCTAGGCTGTAGAGATGGATGAAAAATTAATTCAGCTCATAATTTAATCATAATTTATCTGATTGGCATTAACTGAACAATATGTGAATTGAAGCACAGTTATATTTGGATATTTGCACACATCTTCAAATTTTCAGGGCAGCTCTGGAATAAGAAACAATGCGCAGATGTATATATCAGGGAAAATAACACTGAAAAAAATAATAATTAGAGAAAATTGCTTGCAAAACATCTGCAGAATTGTGTACAAAAATCCACAGTGGCTGAGCTTGGAGTGCATGGAGGGGAGGCGGAGGTGGAGGGGCAGGGGCATGGCTACGGCATGTGAGGGTGTGGCTATGGTTCATGAGGGCATGGCTACAGCACACAGGGAAGGGCTATGATGGATGGGACGGGGCTACAACGGACAAGGTGGGGCTATGACATGTGGGGGCGGGGCTACAGTGTGTGGAGGAGGGCAAGCAAGGAGCCGCGGCACCCCCCAAAATTGCTGCTGGAGCGCACCGCCTCCATCGTCCCACCATCCCTGCGCAACTGAAAATCCATTTAACCTAGAGTTACAGATCCATATCTGCCCCACATTCTGCAACACTACGTCACTCCCAGAACCCACCCTAACAACCAGAAGCCACTCTGAAAGAAGGACGTCTGTTCAGCTGCTGATTGAGTGCAAGGAGAAAGATGTTTCCAGCTCCATTCCACCAGCAAGTGAGGCTGTAATGATCAGAAGGAGTACCAGTCACAATTCCTTACTTGCAGCCTCATTCTCTGGTGGAAGGAGGCTGAACAAGCTTCCTTTGCTGGCTGTGGCTGCTGGCTGTTATAAGCTGGGCTTGGGGAGTCAGGCCAGAACACATTACATAAAAAGGCAGCTGATGTAGGATGCTAGTGGTTGTCATTATTGATTTTGTCCAAGCTGTGACATTTCAAACAAAACTTTAATGAGTCCTTTAGTTATGTTTTTAAAAAAATGAAATCTAAAGCCTGGCCAAAGTTTTCTTGGATGCAATAAAGATCCAGAAATATAATTATACATGATAGATAAGCCATATTTCCATTGTGTTTACTGCAATGGAAAAATGAGAGGGCCAATTCCTGCCATTTTTTTTTTATTTTTTTTAGGAAAATATTATATCTGTGTTATCTGTTTAGTTAGGAACTTCATTCTTTGGAATACTGAAGCCTTAAAAGACTCAGCCATCAGTTATTTTGTAACTCTTTAAGTCAACACTCTAGATCAGCACTTTCCAAACTTTTCTTGTTGGTGACACACTTTTCAGACATGCATCATTTAGTGACACAATAATTCAGTAAGTAATTCAGTAAATGGAGGCAGCCCCTCCACCCAAGCCTGGCCCACCACCACTGCCCTCTCTGAGGTCTTCCTTGGCCCAGGGCAGCAATGGGAAAGGCAGCCCCTTTCCCCAACCTGGCCCACTGCAACTGCCCTCACTGCAGCCTTCCTCATCCTGGGGCAGCAGCGGCAGCAGGAGAGGCAACTCCTCCACCCGGACCTGGCCTGCCACCGCCCTCGCCAGGGTCTTCCTCAGCCTGGAGTGGCAGCGGCACCCGTTATGTTCATGCAACACAGCTACAAACTGCAGCTGACACACTAGCATGTCACAACACACAATTTGGAAAGCTCTGCTCTAGATGATGGTCTCACATATGCAAAGTTGCCACCTGCATTTCTTAAAAAATGCTACAATAATAGTGCTTTCCAGGATTTTTTTCTGTTTTACTAGGCAATCATCCTTTATATACAACATTATTCTCCAAAATGTAGCCATGTTCCTAGTGATTGTTTGACCATGCTCCCCTGCACGGTACTCTATTCCATTTCTTCTCTTGACAGTTTTCCAGATTTTCCCTCCCAACAAACAGCCAGTATTCTGTGACTGCTCACTATGCATGTTCAGACCTCATTGTACTGTTTCAGAGGACCTCTACTTTTTGCTTCCACAAAACACACACACGCACACACACACAGAAACATACATTGCTTTTGTACTTCTACAAACCTTAGAGTTGCTCCAAGCCTGCTGAAAACTCCCTCTTCTGCATGGATGCTTTCATTTTGGCTATGAACATCTCCATACTTCCCTCTGAAGTATACGAATAGAGGACATTATGTTAGGTAGCCTTTTTTACTGTATGGACCGAACAGCTATTGAAAGATTATTCTCCCCAAGAGAGACAGAAATGCTACCAAAAAAAAAAAAAACCCTATCTGAAAGACAAGGAAATCACAGGCATTTGAAATATAATTTGAATCTTCTATTTAGATTTGATAATCTCACTAGAGTGTTCATTTTTTTGTTCATTTGGACAAGCTATTTGCAATGTGGGAATTATGAATTATATTCTGGTGAGTTTTTGGCCAGCATGTGTAACCCACAATGGCATGGGAATTTATATAATGCAACTGTGATGCAATCCAATCACTCAGCTTCTACACAGAAGCCTTCTCTCTACTGCAGATAGGTGCCATTGATACAGATGGCCACCACTATTTGCAGCTATTAATTCAACTATTAATAGATGACACAAAGCCAATGCCAGCACTTACAAAGCCATGGATTCTGGCTTGATTCATGTGTTTCCAAGAATTCCTACTTTCCTTCTTCTGCCTCAGAAACACATTTCCATCATCAATATCCAATTGGTTCCATAATATTTGCATTAGATCAAACCAGCCCACACATGAGTAGAGCTGAATCTCACGTATACATATGAAGCAATTCCTAATAGTTTATAAGAGCATATTGTAAAAAGGCAATACAATAGAAATTTACAATAGAAATTACATTAACAACAAAAGTCACCTATTGTTTCAGTTGTAACATCACAGAAAATGAACTTACTTTATAATCCAAGGGTAGTCAACTTACTAAAATGAGAGCATATTTATAGGCATGCTCTGAATACATTCTGTGCTCCATAGTTAGATGCATTTCACTGTAATCCTGTGTGAATAAGACTCTTGCTTTCTTCTTCTTTTTCATTTCTTCATTTTCCCTCAACTAGCCCTATACTCTAGATGTGACTGGGGATCTGAGCAGCTCATCCTGATGCACAAATGTACATACAGATCTGCTAGATCAGGTCTGTAAAAACCTACTCCATGGAGTAACTGCATTCAGTACCCTGAGAATGTGCACTTAATTCTATGCCCAGCTATATATATATAAGAATGTTTAAGCAGCACTCTCTTGTACACCAGCTTATCAGAGTATTACTCACAAAAGATTTCTGCTGCTCTTGCTATGTTCTTCTTGAGTTGATAATCTTTAAATCTCCATGAAAAGTGATTAGGTAATTTGCATTTGTACTTTTGCATGTTTGATTTCTGTTTGATTATTTTTCCCACTGAATCAACAGATCCAGTTAGGTATTGTGTTATTTGCTGGTAGTTGTAAATTGAAGATCTGTTTTTCAAATATAGAAAGCAGTCCTCTAGCACAGCCCATGTAAGGTTGATAACAATTTAAACATAGTTTTTCATATGATAATTTTGTATCATCAGACTTGGCAGGGGGGATGTTTTGAATGATGTCTGCCTCATAGCATGATTGATTGTAAATCAATAGACACAGAAATCTGTTTGAGAGTCTTTTAAAAAGTTATATAAGGACATCAAAATTTAAGACCATTTGCTGAATCAAACCAAAAGCCTATGTAGTCCAACATTCTGTCTGCACACTGGCCAATGGAAGAAAACAGGAGTGGCAGCCTTTTAAAAATAAATAAAGCAAGTGACCATCAATCAGCACATGGAGCTCTCTCTTCCATTGACTTACATTTTTTTATACATGCTCATCAATTCTCTCCATTGCACAGGGGCCAATCAGCAACACATAGGAAGCCCACCAGCAGGAAATGAGTGTAATAACACCCTCTGTCATGTGGTGCCCAGACACTGACACACAAGGGTATATTACCACTGTATTGGAGGTGATATATAGGCATCCTAGGTAGCAGCTACTGATATTTTCAGTCACCATGGTCATTAATTTTATGTTTCAATAGTTAATGATATGTGTACACATAGAATATAAACTGTAAAGCTCAGTAAAGGGCACAAAGACAAATGAAAGAATCAAATACACTATTTGAGACTTGGTACAGTTCTATCGATTTCATTAGCAAACAAAGAAACACACCAGCTTCACATGGAAGGCTGTGAACTGGTGCCTTTAGAGACCTATCACAATCCCTTGATGAAGTCTCAAGAGAGGAACGATTACCCTTAGGAACCTGGCAGTTCTTTGGAACTTGCTTTGCTTATTGTTGATGATGTTTGTTATTTGATGAGTTCATTTGATGCTTTCAAGTTGATATAATGATGACATTCAATAAAAAGTATTAAATTCAGTTCTGATTTGGTGTATGTTATTCTTACTTAGACAAGATGGCTTACAGTTAATCTTACTTTTGTGATAGTGAGATATAGTCTGTGAAGTAACTGAAACTGATGAGCAGTGCCAAGATTTTTATGAGGCCTCTGAGAGTTCTCTCTTCATAACAATCATTGGATTCGGATTCTGAAAGTGTTCAGATTTCACTGATAATCATCTTAACTCATCTCATTCAAAGCTGTGCTCTGATTCATGTTAACGTCACAAGACTGGGGTAAAATCTTCAGTAGCAAATCATCAAACAAAATGTCTTTGCTCTAGTAAGAAGTCATTGCTCATGCCCCTCTTTCTCTTTTCTTTTCCCCTCCTCTTCCTCCTCCTCCTCCTTCTTTTTAACAGCAGTTGGAATTGAAACACCCAGGTGTGATTCATCCATGAAGTCTGGATTTTAGCACAAGCTCCTCAGAGCAATTGCACTATGAATATGAGAACCAAACAACATCTACGCAGACCACAGTTTTGAGGTTTTTAATTTTTCTCATTAAATCAATACCATCGTTGGTTTAATTGAATTCTCAGTCATTCCATACTTAAGCATACTCTCCGTGGGTAACCATGATGATAGATTCATGCAATCTGGTGGCACAACATAATCAGTGAATCTGATTTATGGCAATACAATGAATATCTGTCACTTTAGACAAATAGAGAAAGACCTGATAGGGAACATAACATCTAGGAATCCTCAACTTATGAAACTACTATGATAAATTCTAGTGTTTCTTCAATCAACAGTGCTTCAAAAGGACCACTTTCCCATTTCATTTCATCCTGGGCAGCTGGAAAGCAACCCAGTGGCAACCACTGGCTTCCATACTAGGGATTCAGTGAATCAGCTCTTGGTTTTATTTTAGATTTTAACAGAGCTAGCCAAGATACTAAGCCCATTTTGGGAATGGGACTAAGTACCTTAGACAGCTTCTTTTAAACCTGGAATAAACTACAAAGCTGATGTACCACATCCTGGCATGGAAGCCAATGGCTGTCATTGCACCAACTTTCAGCTGCCCTACCATTTCCTAGGATGGCTCCTAGCTCCTGCAGAACATGTGCATTTCTTTCAAAAGGAAACAAAAGAGGAAGCACAGTTGGAGGGCACTGTTCTTTTTTCTAGCCACTTAAGCAAACTCTTCTTTTAAAGGGGGAGGTGATGGGTAATGCCCAGTAAGTTTGAGAAATTGGGGGTTTGATTTCCCATGGTTCTCCTGACACTTAAAAAAAAAACTATATATGTCAACTGGTCCAATGAAGCAGGGAACTCTGCCTCAGCAAGAGTTCACTTGTAAATTTGTTCTCCTAATAGCATGTGCACTGGTTAAGGATCCTGCATTATTAGTACAATAGGGTAAGAGGGTTGGGTGGATTGTTTGTTCAGTTGTTTGTTTAGTTTTACCAAGAATGGGATGCACATGCAGGGATTTTTGATGGTGTTGGTGAGCTGCATTTGAACAATGAATCACAGTTGCAGTCACTGCAGGCAAATTCTAGTTGAGGAATAGGGAACGTGTGTTCTCCAGATGTTGTTGGACAGTACTTCCCATGATCCTTCAGCCTTAGCATGCCTTTGGCTTACATGGACACCCTCCTCCCCCACCTCACTTTCTTCACGTAATATCCTCTTTGTTGGCAAGATATATCAAGAATGGAAATCTCTGGCCTATCTCTCTATGGATTTTCTGTCTTTTGCAAGTTCCAGTGCTGCAGCTGCACATCCATGTCACATGCAAAAACTTACAGTGTGCAGCTCTGTGAGACTCGTCTCCACCAGCTTTCTCTACTGAGACCCTCTGTGACAAATCCCCAGAGCAAAGCTTAGCAGGCTTCACTTGAGCCCAGATGACTGCTAACAGCAAGAGCTCAGTGGTGTTATCAAAAGCAGATGGTTCCTTTCCAGCCTGGAGTCAAGCAGCTTTGCTGGGTGCCTTAATTTGCTGCCTCAGAACAACCTGCTGATCTCTCCATTTCAACAGCCAGGAGAGCCACCAACACTAACAATGTCTGTGCCAATTTTCTCCACACACCCTTTCCTCTTGTAAACAGTTTTCCCTGTGAAGGCCATAAACAAAATAAAAAGCACTTAAACACTGTAGAGTCTAGAAAAGGTAAGCAGAAGGATGGGGAGCGAACAGAAAGAAAATGAAATACCAAAAGGTTAGAAGAACCTCTCAGTGGGTTATATCCAATGTTACCCTTCCATTCAAGGAATATTTTTTTAGAACCAGCAGATGCTGGCAGAAAAGGAAAGTGCATCAGGGAGCTGATGATTATGCCTTCTTTCTGTAGCCCCTTGTTCCCACCCACCCATTTGATCTGCTTGAGAAGCTTGGGGAACCATCCAGAATCTTCCCGTGTGGGAAGTGGCAAGGAATCTGCAAGAGAAAGAGAAACTGTTGGAAGAGGCCTTTCTCTCCCTCCAGAAACCACCTTTCACAACATCAAAAAAAGTCAGCCATGAAGGGGAAGATCAGCAGTGGATATAAACCAACATACCCAATGTTGCCCAGGATTTTATTTTCTCATAGATAATACTTGTTAAAAAGATTTGAGATCCTGTGTCTCTAATTCCCCAAACTGTCTTGCCCAGTATCTGTAACTTTTCCCCATATTTCCCAATCCAATCTGTATTCAGAGTTATTAATATACAGAGGTTGGGTGCCTGAGGGAATACACTGGCCTCCTCCTTTTTGCTGCTAGGCCTCATCTCCATAGCAACAGGCCAGGCCCAAGAGCTCTCTGACTGAGAATTCTAAAGGCCACCTCTCTAAACAGAAACCCCAGGATTCCATAGAATTGTTTTAGGCAGCCAATCATATTAGGTCTTCTTGCCTGACACAGACAAACAAACAAACTTTGACTTTTATATATTGGTAGATTAAACACTGAGTCACCTACACGACTATAGATTGATGACACATTTACCCAACAGCATCCTGGGCTCATTGATATATCTGTATCTATTGACAATTGGCCATCACTCACTCACTGATGAACATAAATGTTTTAATGATATTTCCACAGAAAGGATGATGTTTGTGAAGGAATAATGGTATGTGTTGGTCATCGGACTGCCAAGCTGAGTATGGAACAGGGCTCCTGTATTAATGGTTTATTTTATTTAATGTATTTATTTAATGTGTTTAATGGTTAACACATGTCGAAGCAAGAAGACATAACATAAAGTTCAACAAGGCTGATGTGTATGACTTCTCTCTAAACCTGCCCCCCAACTTTTAGCTGCTGCGTTCCGCCCCCCCCCAAGACACACACATATACAGTAATTTACTGGCCAGTGGAAAGCAGGGGGTGGCAGAAAAGTGTCCAACTAGGTTGCTGTAGCTGGACACACAGCACTGATGACATCACTAATGTGCAACCAACCATAGGAACATAGCTGGACCTATGCAGCAGCTAAAAGATGGGTCTGCTGGGATGAGGGAGGAGACATCATGTGTTTCTGCTTGGCAGAACTTTACGTCTTCATCCTTTAGGATCTGTTAACTGTTAAAGATATTGCCGTCCTGGCCCATATTCAACCTGGCAAACCTGGTTGGTCATCAAAACTGTATGTGTCTGTATGTGCATATGAGAGAGAATGGGAAAGAGTAAAGAGCAGAGAAGAATTTTAAATGTGTCACTAGTAAATACATCAGCATCACTGCAATAATTTATGAAAGCTGAGGAGAGACAACACGGAAGGAAACCTCTTCCATTCCCTATTCAATTGGTTTATTTAACATGTTTACATCAAATAGATTTCTAAGAAAAAAGTGTCTTTTCTGTAGCTCCTGGGAAGGACAGCTCACTATTCAAGGTTTACAATTGTCACTGCATTTTCAAATATATATGTCAAAGTCCATTTTAAGCTCATTAAAAATGAAGTGGAAATGGGATCTTTTAGATGGAAGGGGGAGAGTTTCCTGCCATTTGACCCAGTCTGGTTTGCCTGGTTTGTTTTCTTACAGAACAAGTGAAGTAACGTATATCTCAGTTTTCCACATCTGTTTCTCTATTTTATTTATTTTTGTTTTATTTATTTTATAGGAAGACACTCCCATGCAGCCTTTTGATGTTCTGCTCATCAGAAGTGATCCACAGGAGACATTCCACACACATACACAGAAAGAGCAGTTAAGCATTTATTTTAGCGCTGTAACCTCCCAGAAGAAATTAGGATAGATTAGCCACCATTTTAATTTCAAATAATATGATTAACTTATCAATCACTACATGTCTTAACTCTCCAGATTGGGGAAAATATGAGAAATAAATAAATAAATATGGTAAATTGGGGAGGGGGGTGAACACCCAAGAAGAAGAAAAAATTGCTGGCTTGTATATTTGAAATTGTTATAGGGTTTTTTTTTAATGAAATACATTCACAAAAGCACTGAGTGGCTATTTGTTTCCTACTGATTTCTTTCCTTGGCAAAGTGTTATGGTGGAATGGAAAGAAGCCCTGAAATAAATCAATACAAACAAGCGAGCTAGTGACATTCCAGGTTCAATTATACTGAGAGTACTTTTTTTTTCCTGAGTCAGGCTCTTTTAAATTCTCTAGATTTCAATGACAGCATTCAGTATGTGCTTAATCAGTAAGATATATGCAGAATCCAATAGGTGTCTTCTCAAAATTAGGTTTCATTGAGTTCAATAAGTCCTTCTTCCAGTATGCATGAATTGAATTGCAATGCCCTAAAGGCACCAGATCTTGTCTGTTCCTGGAAGCTAAGCAGAGTCAGCCCTGGTTATTACTTGAATGGGAGACCATCAACAAATACCAGGTGCTGTAGGCTATATTTCAGAGGAGGGCATAGACAAAATCACTTCTGAGTATTCCTTGCTTAAGAAAACCCTATGAAGTTCATTCTCCAAAAGTCAACAGGTGATTTGTAAGCACATACACACTCAGTTCATGACCACAAGTGCATGCTTTGTATGCAAAAGGTCCTAGATTCAGGTCTCAGCATCTGGAAAATGCCTGGGGCAAAATTCCACACTGGAAAGATTCTAATCCAAAAGCCTTAGAAAGCTGCAGCTACTCATTGTGGGCTTATGATTCCAAAGCTGAATCTCCAAATGTTGAATTTCAATGCTCCGGAGCACCAGAAAGCTTGGTCATTGGCCAGTATATCTGGGAGTTGTAGCCCAACAACCTCTGGGCATCCAGCTGTGAGAATCACTGATACAAATAATGCACCAACTACAAGATTCAGTTAAGGCTCTAATTCAACAATTTAGACCACAGCCTGATTCAGTCATCCCTCAAATCAGTCTGAATCATTCTAATTTGATTCAACATTTGTCCAAATTGAAAGTCTATCAATAACAGGTGGATGGGTCAACTGAACTACTTATTTGGATGTTCTTGTCATAAATCATGCCATTTAGATCATGTACTGGAGCTGTAAAACAGATTGCAAATTGTATTGAAAAATAAGGTATGATTCTACAGTTGTCTTCTAGCCTGGCCAGTTAAGGACAGCTTGTAGCACAATTTCTCAGCATCACAAATCCCTTTCTGCTGCCCCCTATACACACACCCAAGGAAAAAGAAGGGTGAGAGAGAGCAAAGGCACTATGGCAAAACACCTCCCCCCCGACCTGGTTTGGACCACACTTCCCATCTGTTGTGCATTTTGCATTTGCAAGAGATATGCTTAATGACACCTGGATAATTAAGTTCTTATCCTTTCAAACAGATCAAACCATTAAGATACAAACCACTCCAAAACTGACTGTCCTTGAAATCCTAATCAGTTTTTTGGAAACCAGGTGTCAGAGATGTTCAATGAAGTCTTGCTCGGCTGCACACTCTAGTATGAATAACCTTTTGAAATTGAAAGGTGTTTAATGATGTTCAAGAATCTAAAAGACTGCCGCAATGCATTTGAAGATCCATTATCCAAAGCCTGTAGTTGGTTGACAGCACATCTGCAAGATGAAGCCTCTTCCTTTCCAGGTGGCATCTTGCCTGCCTTACTTTGCCTTCCATCTGGAGGAGTTGGAAGCATCTGCCTCCAGACCTTAAAGCCAGTGCTGTTCCATTTATCAGTCAGTAACATGAGGCAGCCAAGCCATCTTAGTGGAAGGGAGCCATTGCTTTGCTAGAGGCATCCTGCTTCCTATCAGATTTGGATTTTGAAGCTACCACTCAAGCCAAAGCAATTACCCTGGCTTCTCACAAGTCAATTGTAACAGAAAATTGTTTACCTTGTCTCATCCAGCACAGGGCAAAGTCCAATGAAATTAAATGAAAAGTCAAGTTCCTCTTTTTGAACAAGGAGGCAAATAAATTGGATGTTAATTAGAGTCCATGTCCCAGATGCATTTAGAACTCCTACTGTGCATGAGACAGTCTTTCTGAAGTTGAATTTAAATCAACCAAGTCAATCAAGTGATTTAATTTAAATCAGTTAGCCAGCTACCATCTCTCAGACCAAGAGTAAGGGAATTTTGGCAATTCTATTTGTTGGATATCTTTCCTGGTCACCATCCTTACTGGTAGGGTTGATGGGAATTTAAATCCATTTCTTAGACTACTTTAAAAAAAAAAAAAAAAAACCTCTGTGAAGTTTTTTAACATGTTCCCTTGCATAGAAATGTTAGAAGTTTTAGTTAGGTTAAGAGATTTGGGGTTGAAGACAACTTATGATGGCAGGAGTTCTTGTTTTGGCAAATAAGAACTCCCCCTCCCACCCACCATAAAAACCCTAAAACAAGTTGCAGGTTTGAGCAGGTTCAGATTTGACCGTTCCACCCACCCATCCTTCCCCCTCCCTCCCTCCCTCCCATCATTCCTTCCTTCAAACACACACACACCATTCTTTGCAGAAGCCATATTCTGGGTTGGCACTGTCATTGACCTATCAACCACAATTCCGAGACCTTTTTCTTGGTCAGTCATTACCCATTCAGATCCCATCACTATTTGCATGAAATCAGAACTCCCCCCCTACACACACAAACACACACAATGTGCAGTACTTTATACTTGCTAACACTGCAGCTCATTTGCCATATGAATGCCCATATTCCACCTTTCAAACATGGAAGGTGGTGGAGGAGATTAAGTGCATCCTTTACTCCTTCTACCAATGGAAACCTGTGTTGGATTACAGCTTCTTCCTTGAAGAACAAGCAGTGCTTAGAAAGTTCCTTTCAAAATATCTTTAATTACATTTATCCTTCCAAGATTAATGAAGAATTTACTTACTCTTACAATAACATTTTAAAAATATAACTCTTGACTTTATTGTTCCTATAGAATAGCTAAAAAGGAAGTACCCAAATAACTAAAGTATATAAAAGTACTCTAAAGTAACAAAAATGTTAAAATTATATGCAAAAAGAATCATGTTATCCATCATTAAGTTGAAATCATAAAGTAATATATATTGTCTTAGGTATTTCAAAAGGGAATGAAAGGAATAACTACATAGTGATATGTAACTTGTTACTTCCAAGCTCAGGAAACCACTCATCCAAATCAATACTTTTAATTCAGTTCTATAAATCCATTTATGAATAACTGAACACACAAGCAGTGGCTGAATTCATCTTAAAGATAAATTTAAATATGATTCATACAAAGCTATATGTCCAATAATGGCATTTGATGTGATGTGATTTTTAAAAATCAGCCCTGGGCTGATGATCCTTGTAATTTGTTATCGTGGTGGATATTCTGTCTTATATAATCTTTGCATGGTTTTTGTTTTTAACTCTCATATTTTAGAAAAAAGGCATCCAAGAAATGTAAGCAACAATAACAGTAATGGGAGGGGGAGTGTAGGAAGAGGAATGTCCCAACACTTAAAATTAAGAATGAAGGACTGGGACTTGAGAGAACCAGTTTCAAATCCCCACTGAGCCATGGAATTTATGGGATGACTTTAGGTCAGGCACTCTTTCCCAGATACCACTTGTAGGGAGGATACAGTGGTGAGGAAGAGATCCACATGCGTCATATTGAACTCATTGGTAGAATGATGGGATATGTAAAGAATGACAGACAGATTTTTCTCATGACTATGAAACGACATGATTATGGCCATTTCCGCACTACAGTGTTAAACTGCTGCTATTCCACTTTCAACGCCCTGTGGAATTCTGGGGTTTGTAGTTTACTGAGACCAAAGAGCTCTTTGGCTGAGAATTCAAAGTGACCTTCCCTAAACTACAAACCCCAGAATTCTATAGGAGGTTGATAGTGGAATAGCAGCACTTTAACACTGTAGTGCGGAAATGGTCTATATCCTAGGTCACCTACTTAACATCTCCTGTCCTGACTCTCCAACCCCATGTTAACAGCCAGCAGCCTCATCAGGTCTGTTCAACTGTCAGTCTGGGTGCAAAGAGAATGATATTTCTAGCCCCTCCCACCGGTAAATGGGCATGCAACACACAATTACAACAGGAGTCCTAATTCTGATTGTCACAGCCTACTCACTGGTAGAAAGGGGAGGAAACACCATCCTCCTTGCATCCCAGTCTCCAGCTGAACAGACTTCCTTCACCCAACGTGGCTGCTAGATGTTAAGGTTGGAGGGGAGGGCATTTACAATCATGTTGATATTGCCATCATCCTATGTAGTGTAACTGAATATGGAACACCATTGATTATGCTGGCTAGGGTGCAGATAAGCAAGAAAGCTACTCATGAAGTTATTTCAGGATGTATTGTGGTGTTTTGATATACTTTAAAGTCTTCATTATATCTGCCTTTAGCCTACCATTTTCAGTTTAGTCTTTTCTTCAGACCTTCTCCGAAACTGTTGGACAATCATGTTGAAGCCTGTGTGCTGCCAATTTAACATAGAAAAGTTTTTTTAAAAAACATTTTGATCAGACTTGGAGACCTTTTTTCCTTGAAACAGGGAAAGCTAAGACCATTTGAATAAATGGTCATCTTTTAGTGGACACTCTGCATGAAACTATTTAGAGCACCTTTGGTATTGGTGGTTTCAGTTCATCTCAACAAAGAGAACAAACAGGAGTTTTACTGAGTTATTTAATAAGTTTAAAATAATGTGTTTAGATCCCTGGACTTGCCAAGATTGGATTTGCTTCATTCCATAAACCTTGGTGATATTTTTGTGCTGTTCTGTGCTGTACTGATGGTATTTATGGACCTTTTAAAAATGCATACTTTGATTATGAGTGATCTAACACTGCAAAGAGACATCACAAGTATTCTGCTTCCCCAAAGGGTCATATTTTCTTTCCACTCAAGAACCAAGCTAGGAAAACATTGATTCTGGGGAATTAATCCAACTACCAATTTAGTTCTGGATTAAATTCAGTCAAATTCGGAATAGATTCAACCAGTAGAATAGCCACTCCTTTTCAAATACTATTAAGGAATAGATTTTTCACTGCTACATAAACTGTTTTATTGAGAAGGACTTTGGGAGAATAAAGACAGATCAACTGAAGTCTTAGTGAAAATCAACTAAAAGTAATGCTAATATTCATACTTCCACTCAGGTGTTGCCCCTTGATCTTCTATCTCAGCAGTGCTTGCTGAGTGGAAAATTATCCAATTTGTTTGAGCTGCTAAAAGAGAAACAGTAGCCTTTGTTAAAAGTGGAAAAGGAGGTGAGGAGACTTATGGGAGATGGGGTGTATAAGAACGAGATTTCAAATTCAAATTAATTTTTAAAACATGATAATGAATATACCCATAGCCTTTCACTCCGGGTTGAGAAGCAGTTGAGTGAAATGCCTGAGGCAACATAGGGGAGTAAAGACTCCAGTTAGCTGTAACAGCTGAAAATGAATGCTTTGATATTTCTTGCCAAATGGACATCCCTCAGATTGACAACATGAAAAACAGGTGGCTCAACACCTATCAATCTTATTGGGCTCTTACACTAGATTTAATAATTGAGATACCAGAAATGTCATGCTACTGCGTCAAGGAGGGTGGCTTACATCTATAATACAAAGGGGTTCAGAGGAAGTGTGTGTGTATAACATTACTATGGAAAAATATTCAGATACAGTAAGGTTTTATATAACAGAAGTTCGTTGTTAAAAAAAAAAAAAGCAGTTAGCATACTGTTTTTTCCTTCCCTCCCACTCTACTTTTTATCCACTGCTTGTTTCTGTGGGCCAAATATTGTGATGTTTTCTTCTTGACCTATTATTGATTGATTTGGTGCAAAACGGTGCAGCTAGCTAAATCCTAACTTCATCTGCCCATGACTTTTTCCTTTAAAAAAAAGTCCTATATCTCTTTCATCCAAGTAAGCTTCATTGAGCTTGATAGGTCTTAATTTTGTCAGATTTTATTCTTATATAAAATAATCAATAATATCTATTCAGAAATTCAATGAGACTTACTCCCAGGTAGGATTGCTGCATCAATTTCCATTCAGTCCATTTTTCTTCAGTGAGAAGAAGGAAGAGTCAGAAGGTTTTTAGGACTTGGCCACAAAGGACCAACAATTAGATATTTGGGATGTTTTAATTATCACTTGAGCTACTTGGACTCCTTCCTGAACTGTTGCTGCAGATATTTCACATGGGTCATGTGAAACAGTATCAAACAAAAAATTGAATGAATGCAATCATCATTTCATTTCATTAGCAAGGTAAGAATTTTAAATGAATGGTCAATTGAGCCTGAAACCCCTGGCTTCTACATGAAAACAGGTTCTGTATCACTGAGATTTGTGGACTCTGTTTCTTGATTGGTGTAGGGAACCAAAGAAAATGCAATGATCCAGTTGCACAGCAATAAGTTCTGCATTTTAATATGCTTCATATGTTTTACATATGTCCTGTTGCCTAATGGCCTGTTGGCTGAAATAAAGGTATGATGATGATGATGATCAAAAACACTGTGAGCTGGGGAACAAAGGATCCAAAATATTGGTTAGTGTTTCAAAAATGAAAAATAAGCATTTCTATATAGCAATTAAAAGAACTGAACTGGGAATATAACTATCCAAGCTAAAGTAATTAATGATATCATTCAAAAAATATGAGATTCTTTATACTCTGGGTAAACTAAACCAAACAGAGCTGGAGGAGTTTCTTGACTTGTAGCCATTACACAGACTATAAGCCTCCCACTGAGATGTTTTGAGTGTTGTGATTACAGAATAAGTGCTAGCAGATATATTTTTTTTCAATTAAATACATTTTTAGGGGGGAAAGAGAAGGCTACTAGAGCAGAACTTGGAAGCACCAGCATTGTAAGCTGCCTTATTCCAGAGCAAGGAAGACCACCAAAAAGGAAGAGAGGAGACAGAAAAGTGTAGGAGTGTACTTAGAAGCAACAGTGGGGCAGATACTAAACCTGTTCCTTCATTCCTGTGACTTATGTCTGCAATAGGGGAACATTTAACTCTTCTTTTGAGTGCATCCCACACTGAGTTTTGGAGGAAGCCTCAATCAGTGCAACAAGAGCTAACTTTTTAGTTCACATTCATAGAACTGGGATGTAACTTGGGAAATGATCTTTTCAACAAGATACAGGCACACGTTAAAAAAGCTCTTACCCATTGATCAACTAATTCACCTTTAACTAAAGGTGAAATAATCTGTTTCTGTCAGTTCACTAATGTGCAATTAGTTATGCTAAGACTCTTTGGCCTCAGAAAAGAAATTATTTGGCTCCAGTACAGGTGCATCTAGAGGAAGTATTTCTACATTTGTGCGTGGGCAAAGCATCTGCTGAAACATTCTGGCTGTGTTCAGTGCAAGCATAAACCTTAACTAATTAAGTGTTAAATCCACCATCCACAGATGGCTTTGGGTTTCTTGTACACTAGTATAAAAATTTGTATTAGTGGCAGAATGCAAGACAAATTCTGTCAAATATTTCATTCAAAAAATTTACTGTTTAAATTATGTTTTCAAGACACTTCCTCATTTAACGAAATGCCTATAGTTCTAGCATATGTTTTTGTACCAAACTATGCATCCTACATCTGCTTTGTTTCATAATGTCTCTCTTCTACCTTTCATAGTTCATAGCTCTGTAAGAAAGCACCTGCGCTGTGAAACTCTGTGATTAATTTGTTATCTACACAGATGTCACTGCACAATTGACATTTGTATGGGATCTGATGAGGGAAGGAATCAGGAACTCAAGGATGGTCCATTCCAGAGTCAAATTTAATTTATCTGTTTGATGGGGTAACATTTAAGAAGGGGCTAAAAACTTTATCTGATAGATTTCAGTGTGTCAATTTCAAGTTAAAGGCACAAGAACACAAATAACTTAAAAAAAATAGCAATGCTAATTGACACATTGTAGTGCTTATCTTACTAAAACTAAAGAAACAGTGTTGGGGTAATGGTTTGAGTAATGGATGAGAACTGGGTGATCATAGGTAAGTAACACAATCTCAGCCTCAGAAGGTGGCAATGGCAAACCCCCTCTGAACAAATCTTACCAGGAAGATGTTAGGATAGAGTCAGCAGAGCTGACCTGAAGGCACCTAACAGCAACAAGAAAACCAGCTCTACTATGAAATCTTTACTTTGTTTTGTGTAGTTGTGGTGTTGACTGCAATATGTTATTGTTGTGTTGGATCCAGTGATGACACTCCAAGACACTTCATTCCAGAGGGACAGAGCAGAGGAGAGGTCCAAAAACTGTGGGGAAGAGGTTGACTAATATGCATCTCTCCACTCATGAGAGCCTTTGCTGAATGTTGCAATAACAACAAAGATGAGGATCATGAGAACAATCAGCCTTACAACTACATTGGTTGTACAACTACAACTACATACAACTACATTCCATTCATTCCATTCACTTATTGCTTTCACAGATTTTTTTTTGATGTAGGAGATGATATCCCATCTGCAATAGGTATAAAGATAATCTTATCTCCTGACACTTCTTTTATTTTTAGGGCCATTTTGTCAACCTGCACAATGACACATTTCCTGTGAAGTAAGGTACTTGTGTTTATTTGTTTTGCTTTTCTTAATTTTGATTATTCCAACTGCTGAACTCAGGAGACAATAAAACTATACCAGTGGAGGTAGGAAGAAAGAAAAACAAATTTTTATAAGCCATGGCCACTTCCCCTCTAGCCTTGCAACTGTTCTGAAAGAGCAGTTGGTAGCATTGGTCTGACATTACACAGGGAATAAAAAGTGTGGCCAATTTCATACAGCCAGATTAAATTGGTTTTGATCTCATGATGGCTGCTTTGCAAAATGCCTATGCAGCTTGTTGACATCAGTGTGCCTTTAACAAGCAAAAGAGAGAAATTCAATAAGTACAATCCTCTTCTTCTTTTAAATGTCAAACTTTACCTGTCAAAGTTCTGTCTGCTATACATCTATTTAAGGTCCAGGTTCTGGTCACCCTAGAACTGGTAGATCACACCTTTCCCGAGAAAAAATAATACATAAATAATACAGTACATCAGAATTTTGGAAAATTTCTACCTGATCCCAGGAACTGGAATCATTTAAATAATGAGCATTAACAAAGATGAAATCAAGCATGGAAACAGATCAAATCTTCAAATGTTTTGTTTTGTTCTTTCGTTTGCATTCACGTCACCTGGGATCCAGTTAGTATTGCCACTAATCACAATGAAAACCGTTATTATTCCCACCCACCCTCGGTAGCATAGGGACTTGGGGGCAGGGGGGCGATTCACCTCAGGTAGCAATGTTTCTGGAGTGTCCCAGCCCCTAGCCACGCCCCTGTAAGCCCTGGTCGCACCTCTTGCACCCTGGCCATGCCCCTGCACACGACAGCCTTGCCCCTGTGCACAGTGACTACTCCCGTCATGCCATAGCCCTGCCCCCCTCCCACCCCCCTTCCACACATTCCAAGCTCCACCACTGGCCCCCCCTTGAAAATTGATCCATTCATTTGGGACAATTTGAGGGACACTAATGCCATTTCCACACTAGAATGTTATAGCACTATTATTCCACTTTTAACATCCTGTGGAATGTTGGGGCTTATAATTCACTGAGGCCAAAGAGCAATCTGGCTGAGAATTTTAAATACTCCTCCTTAAAGGGCAAACCCCAGGATTCCATAGAGTGTTGAATGTGGAATAATAGCACTATAACAGTCTAGTACAGAAGCGGCCCATAAAGGCACATGCTAATGCAATTTCCAGATGGTTTTTTTTCCTCTCTAAATTACTTTAACCCAAACATTTATTAACAAAAATTAAAGAGACTTGGCAATCTCAAGAGCATATTAATACACAGCTGGAGAGTTTGTACAAAGTTGGTTTTAGTTTTTTTTAACAGCCTTGGTGTTTGTTTTAAGTAAAACAGTTATACAATTCAGCACATATGGAGGAGAGGGTTTTTTAAAACAAAAGTGTTTAAATTTGCATCAGCTCAAAGCAATGGCACTGAAAAAATCATGCAGGCAGTGTCCTTTCAAGATAAAAAAAATAGCAGAAGGAGAATAACGATCGTGAATATGCATGACAAAATTGTGACGGAATGTAGGGCTGAAGTGGAAGTGCAGATGTTATTGCACACTTCAAAAATGGACACTTATGTGTATGCTTACATATATTTGCACACACATATGTATTTATTTACCCAGTATATCAGTATTTAGCATTTACCCAGTGTTCCCAGCATCAGTTTCTAAGGCAACTTACTGATAAAATTGTAAAATATAATATTATGAAACACAGAAAATAAAAAGAAGCACCTAAACCAGTAAAACAGTGATTAAAAGCAGCATGATCCTAAACTTCTCCTAAAATGATATGGACAGTCTTTTGTGAGATATGCATGAAATATGCCATAGTGGGACAGCGGCCAAAGAATTCCACCTACATAAGTCCCCAACAGTCTAACTACATTTATTTAATATTTAAAGGCTGCTTTTAAGAGTAGAAACCTCCCAAGTTGGCATATATAATAACATACCAGTAGCATACTCTCCAACTGTCCTGATTTGACACAGACAGTCCCCATTCACCCTCTGTTGTTCTGCTTTTCCAGATATTTTAAACATATCCCAGTTTCTCTCTGCTTCTCCCACTTGCTCTCTTTGTCCACAACTGTCTTCAGCTGATAGAAGCTGAACTTAGAGTAGAAAAGTAGTTTGCACTCAGTTAATTTAGTGGAGCTGGGAGAGAGGAGAGGAGGGGGTGAAATCTTGCCCTTCCCAATAGGCTCAGGCAAAAGCAACCTGGTGCATCCTCTCTTAGCTTGTGTGTTTTCCTCATTATGGACTTTAGTCCACACTCTGAGGCTGCTTGGTCAAATGTGTCCTAGTTTTCATCCATGAAATGATGAAGGATATGCAATAGTGTGCTATTTCTCATGATATAATCATTTAGTACTTGTAAAACAGTATTACTATTTTTTTTGCCTAAAATGGTTTTTCCGAAGGTGTAAAGAACCCCTCATGGAAGGTCATCCCAAAGATATGAGCCACTATCTTGTTCTAAGGTCTCTGGGCCAAACCTAAGGTTTCAGGATGATCTTGAACAGAAAACCCTCCTGACAGGATTCTAGGAGTTCTATCCTCCAGAGGAAACTTTCCCAAACTTTGACTCAGAATTAGCATAGTTCACACCGTGGATTTCCAACCCTTTGTAAAAGTTGTAACAAACTGACTGGTTCCAGAGATGTCTGGATCCTTCCAATATGCAAACCCTACTCTTCCTGTAATAGTGGGGATCCAGCTTTATGAAAGGGTTGTATAATTTGTGCAATCCAGGGCATCTGGCTGCCAGGTTGAAGAACAAAGGAGGAACTGGTTCACCATTCCACATGAAAAAAACTGACTGAACTAACAGTTGAAGACTAGCAATGACCACACCTGACAGCCACAGGTCAGTGGAAGGGAATAGGACAGGTCCTACGGCATAGAAAGGACTGTCCATCAACAGAGGGGAAGGGCCAATAGTGCCATTGCTTGCCTCAGCATCTGTGCTTGAGACCATTACTTCCCTCTGCCTAAGGGTAGGCCCAGTGGCAGTCCTAGGTACTTGAAAGTGTTGGCGTCTATTTGGGAGCAAGAAAGGTTGCACAGGCTGCTTTGTTTTTCCCTTTTTTTAAATACAGACATCAGATCTTGTTTGATTTTGGAATCTGAGAAGAGTCAGACCTGGTTAGTACCTGGATGGGAAGCCACAACTGAACATGAGGGATCTCTTCTTGCTGTGTGCCTTTAAGTTGTTTCCAACTTATGATGACTTAAAGTGACCTTGTCATGGGGTTTTCTTGGCAAGATTTGTTCAGAGGGAGTTTCCCTTTGCCTTCCTCTGAGGCTAAGAGAGTGTGACTTGTTGAAGGTCTTCCAGTAGGAATTCAAATCCTGGTCTCTCAGGCCAAATGGAAATTCAAATCCTGGCCTCCCAGTGTCTTAGTCCAACACTCAAACCACTGCACCACTCTCTAGGGCCAAATCCTGACTGAAACCTTGCTTCCAATGAGATTTGACAGTACTGGGGTGGACACAGCAATGGGCAGTCAGGTAGCTTCCCATTTTCCTATGTAAGTATTTATTAGCAAAGAAAATCATTGTCATTTTGTCTCTCCTCCCTGTGGAAGGACATGGCTCACATGGGAAAGAAGAATAGTGGAGATCAATAACTGGCTCCAAAGATGGTGCCTCCGGGAGTGATTCAGGTTTTTGGTTCACGGCTTCCATTTCCACGAAGATGGTCTTCTGGCAAGGGATGGCTTGCACTTGACAACTGTCGGCTGGAACATTTTTGCTAACAGTTTCACAAAACAGATCAGGAAGTCTTTAAACTGAGTTTGACGGGGGAGGGGGACAGTATTATTCTGAGCAAGGATTCAGTGAGTGCTGCAAAAAATAGCCCAAATGATATAGATAGGGCAGGCCAAGTAGAACTAGAGACTAACAGGGGGAGGGAAAGTAACTTTAGTACAGGACTTCCAGGAAGGGCACATGGTCTCAAGTGCCTCTACACTAATGCACAGAGCATGGGAAATAAGCAAGATGAACTCCAACTCTTAGTACAACAAAATAAATATGATTTAATCAGCATCACTGAAACCTGGTGGGATGAATCTCATGATTGGAATGTAGGAATAGGGGTTTATAACCTATTTTGCAGGAATACACAAAACTAGAAAGGAGGAGAAGTAGCCTTATATGGCAAAGATGTTTTCACCTGTGAAGAGATCCATGACTTAAATCTGGGAAGCCAAGTCAAGAGCATCTGGGTAAGAATCAAGGAAGCGAGAAACAATAGAGATGTGATTGTGAGGGTTTGCTACAGGCCTCTGGGCCAGCCTGAGGACTTGGACGAGGCCTTCCTGGAGCAGATGACCACACATTCAAAAAGGAGAGATGCAGTGTTAATGGGAGATTTCAATTATCCTGATATTTGTTGGCAGTCAAACTCCATCAAGACCGCAAGGTCCATCAGGTTCCTCGCTTGCCTTGCAGTCAATTTCATGATCCAGAAGGTAGAAGAGGCAACAAGGAGATCAGCTATTTTAGATCTGATTGTGACCAACAGGAATGACCTAGTTGATGAGGTGGAGGTGGTGGGGTCCTTAGGGGGGAGTGGCCATGCTCTTTTGGAATTTGTCATTCCGTGGGAAGGAGAAGCCAAGTGTAGCCAGACGTGTATCCTAAACTTTAAGAAAGCTGATTTCTGTAAACTTAGGGAGTTATTTGCTGAAATCAAGAATCAAGAATACTAAAAGAGAAAGGAGTTCATGATGGATGGGAGTTTCTTAAAAGTGAGATACTGAAGGCACAAATGAAAGCTATGCCAATAAGGAGGAAAAATGACAGGTGTCTAAAGAAACCGGAATGGTTGACTAAAGAACTTTCAGCTGAGCTAAGTGAAACATGTACAGGAAATGGAAGAATGGTGAAACCACCAAAGAGGAATTTAAAGCAAATAGTCAGGAGATGTAGGGAGAAGGTCAGAAAAGCTAAAACGCAGAATGAAGTTACGCTTGCCAGAGACATTAAAAACAATAAAAAGGGGTTTTTCGGGAAAAGGAAAAACAAGGAAATGATAGGGTTACTGTATGGAGAAGATGACCTATTAATAATGGGGGAAGAGAGAAGGCAGAACTACCCAACACCTTCTTTGTCTCAGTTTTCTCCCGAAAGGATAGAAATACTCAACCTGGGGGATGGGGAGCAGGTAAGGAAGCGGGAGGGGGGAATGCAGCACATTATACATAGAAAAGTAGTACAGGAATATTTGATTAAACTAGATGAATTCAAGTCTCCACGCCCAGATGAATTACATCCAAGGATATTAACAGAACTGACAGAAGTAATTTCTGAACCACTTGTAATAATCTCTGAGAATTCTTGGAGAACAGGAGAAGTCCCAGCAGAGTGGAGGAGAGCAAATGTCATCCCCGTCTTCAAGAAGGGGAAAAAGAGGACCCTAATAATTATCGCCCAGTCAGCCTGACATCAATTCCAGGAAAGATCCTAGAACAGATCATTAAACAGTCAGTTTGTAATGACTTAAAAAGCAATGCCGTAATCACTAAAAGTCAACATGGATTTCTCAGAAATAAGTCATGCCAGACTAATCTTATCTCTTTTTACGATAGGGTTACAGGCTTGATAGATGAAGGGAATGCTGTAGACATAACATATTTTGACTTCAGTAAGGCCTTTGACAAAGTTCCTCATGACATTCTTGCAAAGAAGCTAGTAAAATGTGGGCTGGACAGGGCTGCTATTAGGTGGACTGGTAATTGGTTGACTGACTGAACCCAAAGGGTGCTCACCAATGGCTGCTTTTCATCCTGGAAAGAAGTGACTAGTGGGGTGCTACAGGGTTCTGTCCTGGGCCCAGTGCTATTCAACATCTTCATCAATGACTTGGAGGAAGGAGTAGAGGGCACGCTGATCAAATTTGCAGATGACACCAAATTGGGAGGGGTTGCTAATACCCCAGAGGACAGGATCAAATTTCAAAATGACCTTGACAGATTGGAGAGCTGGGCCAAAGCTAAGAAAATGAATTTCAACAGAGAGAAATGTAAAGTCCTACACTTAGGCAGAAAAAATGGAATGTACAAATATAGGATGAGGTATGCGTGGCTGGATAACAGTACATGTGAAAGGGATCTAGGAGTCTTGGTAGATCATAAGCTGAACATGAGTCAGCAGTGTGATGCAGCAGCCAAGAAAGCCAACACGATTCTTAGTTGCATCAATAGGAGTATGGTGTCTAGATTGAGGGAGGTAATGGTACCACTCTATTCTTCATTGGTTAGGCCTCATTTGGAATACTGTGTCCAGTTTTGAGCACCCCAATTTAAGGATATTGACAAGCTGGAACATGTCCAGAGGAGAGCGACCAAAATAGTAAAGGGTCTGGAAGCCATGCCCTATGAGGAACAGCTTCGGAAGCTGGGTATGTTTAGTCTGCAGAAGAGAAGGTTAAGAGGGGACATGATAGCCATGTTTAAATATTTGAAGGAATGTCATGCTGAGGAGGGAGCTGGCTTGTTTTCCACTGCTCCGGAGACTAGGGCAAGGAGCAATGGATTCAAGCTGCAAGAAAGAAGATTCCACTTGAACCTCAGGAAGAACCTCCTGACAGTCAGAGCTGTCCAGCAGTGGAATATGCTACCTCAGAGTGTGGTAGAGTCTCCTTCTTTGAAGGTTTTTAAGCAGAGGCTGGATGGCCATCTGTTGGGAATGCTTTGATGGGTGTTCCTGCATAGCAGGGGGTTGGACTGGATGGCCCCTGGAGTCTCTTCCAACTCCACGATTCTATGATTCTAAGATTCAATGTGGATCAGCTCAGTGGTGCGGAAATTGGAAAATAAATTTAAGTGTGCACCTCACTTGTGTTTTTTAAATAAACAAGCAAATTAAAACGTTGCTATTCCTTGACTTTATGGTGTCAGATTTCTGAATGTGGATCAGATCAGACTACAGTCAGAGGGAAAGGTTTGGATTTCCTTGCATCTGGTCTCCTTTTAATGATGCTTTGAAAGTGGACTTTCCATTGCATCCTCTGTGTTGGATATTTTTATTCTTTTAAGAACTTCCACAGTGCCTTTAGGAGGAGTGGGTGATGAATCAGCCTATTCCACCCACTCCTTCTAAATAATATACTAATGTTTGCACTGAAGAATTTAAAACCCAATGATGCTTACAGAGACAGTTTATTAGCCTGCGCTTAGCCTTAGGTTTTACCATTTTACATTCAGCTATGAAATTCTCTCCTTTAACAACACCCCCCACCCTACATTATGAAAATCCTGGTGCTCCCCAGAAAGATTGGCCATGTGATGTCATGTTAGTGAGCTCACCTGGAACAATGGGTACTTACAGATGGACAGCTACTAAGCTGTATCTACTCTATGCAGTTATATCAGTTTAACACCATTGCTAATTCTCATGGCTCCATCCTAAGGAATCATGGGATTTGTAGCACAAAAATGGAAGAGGGGCAAAAGGAATCTTGTGGCACCTTGGAGGCTGATTTATATTTTAGCATGAGCTTTCATGGATATCAGTCCACTTCAGATTCACTGATAAGTCTAATATTGCATGAAGTAATGTACAATACTTTGAGCTCCAGAAGATAAATGGTATGTAATTAGTCAGGAAAGCTATAGTTGGAAAAACATGCTTGTCATAAAGAAAGACACACATTCTAATGCACTTCTAAAATGAATCAGGCTACAGTCTATCTATTTACCTAGGAATAAGTCATGAACTCATTGGGACAGTTCTAAAAAAATGTGCATGATTGCATTGTTAATGTAACAGATATTGTTAATGTAACAAACATTGCTCTGCAGAAAAGGGAAGATTTTTAAAAAATCAGATGAGGTATGCTTGTCTGCAGTATTGATAGGTATCAGAGAAATTCGAGGTAGGAGAGGGACTGTATGTCTGTGAGACAGAGGGGCCAATAAAGCATCTGGTTTACAATTTCAGGGTGCTGTAATTCAAAGCTGATCTCATTGAGGAAGGCTTCTCCTAACTAACAGGAGTCTCCCTTTCCCCTGCATTTTACAAGAGTTGTTAATCGCTTTTGCTTGTCTCAAAAAGCCATTTGGAGTCACACAGCTAAGGATGTGTTTTTTTTTCAAAAGCTAAGCCTAAGCTTACTGGTGAGCCTTCCTTCCTTTGTTCTTTCTATTAAAGCGTTACCTGGATAAAACTACTTTTGCACTTTAAACTCAGTTTGGATCAACTATTGTAAGCTGTGGACATAGAGGGAAAGCGAGATGAGCAGAGAAAAAATGGGACATTTTGAAAGCAGCTGAGAAGGTTGAATGGTAGAGGGTTAAACCAGGGCTGTCTCTGCCAACCTGGAGCATTTGGAGAATATGCACACAATCTTTCCAGCATTAACATGATAGCTGGTATCCTGTTCAGTAATTAAAATGCCATAAACCTAACTTATGGCATTGTAATTACACTAATTCATTTTTAAAATCATTACCTTATTGCAACAACTGAAAGTGCACCCCAGACAACAGGAAGAAAACTATGGTAATTCTTCATCCTTCTATGTAAGGATGAAACAGCTGAGGAGTTACATCTTTAATTAATACCACATTAGTTGTTCTGCTCTGAAGCCTCTATTATCTGTGAATGTATCTAGACCTCTTATTTTTTTTCTGCCTTGACCCTTCCACACCAGTCTTGACACTTCCATGTTTTTCACGGGTGTCATTTTGAACTCCTCCTGACAATTGGCAGGCCTCACTGTTATCATTTCCCACAACTGAAAATGATGTTTCAGCTACTTCTTGTCAGCTTCAGGTGAAATTTATGGTAGTTTATGGCTGCTTGAGGATCCTCCCCACTCCCAAATTACAGGATTTTCCAGCAAACTGAGCCCCTCATTGTTCAGCCAAAAAGGTATGTTACATTCAGTCAAAAAATGGGAGAACTCAGGGTTTGAAGTGGTCGATGGGGGCCCAGTGGGTCACATGAGACCAGCCCTGGGGCCATGTGCTGCCCATTGTCCATAAAATTCCTGCCTTTGCTATCAGAAAATGATAGCCAAATTGAAACACTTTTGGAAGGCAGCAGCAAAGATGGCCAGAGGTATATGGGAAGCAGGTCTTCTGAGGAAAAGTTTATAGTATTGGGTATTTTTAACATGGAAAAGAAAAGGCTGGTGATGGGCTGAAAGACACAATAGCACTATTCAAACACCTGAAGGGATGTTGCATAGAAAGGGGTAAAGATTTGTGCTCTAATGCCTCAGAGGGCAGAACATGATTCAGTGGGCTCAGTTACAGGGAAATAGATTTCAGCTGAATTCTAAGTGAGATCTATGTGTGGAAAAGTTACTTTTTTTGGACTGTAACTCTCACAAACAGCATAGCCACTTAGAGTTAAAAAGTAACTTTTTGGGGCTTCAGGAAAAACTTGGTAACAGTAAGAACAGTTCAGTAAAGAAACCAATTGCCTTGGAAGTGGTGATGCTCTCCCTCACTAGAGGTCTTCATATTAAGGTTAGGCAGCATCTGCTGGGGATTTACTAGTTCAGGATTTCCTGCATCAAACCACTGGATAGACTGGACAGCCTATAAGCCCCCCTCCAACTCCATGAGTTAATGAATTAGCTTCACACTGATTACATAGACTCATGGAATCTAATTATTTAGAGAGGGAAAAAGAACTTTCCTAATCTTTCCGTACTCATAGAGCTTCTTTTCAGTCTGCTACATGTGCAAAGCCAATATATATTTTATGTCCACAGTGAGGTTAGTGAGCAATTCCATTCTCTTGAAAATGGCAAAGATGTTTGGCTCAGTGAATAAGCCTAGAGGATTGGAAGAGGGAGACTACACTGTAGTGGAGGTGGGCTGGACATGTTATCAGAGGTTAATAGAACATCTAAGTTGCTCAGGCGTTAAATGGCTTTCAGCAGTGAGGGATCCAAGAATACTTAAAAGTAGGTTAACTCACAATGGTGTGTTAAGCTACGCTATGTTAAGTGCATAGTATGTTGCTAAGGCGTTTCTTATTTTCTTTACTCTAAAGTGGGAGTGGGAATCATGCAGCCTATCAGATGTAGTGGGACTGCAGTTTCTAGCAAGCCTTAGCCAGTACAGCCAAAGATAAGAAACTCTGGGAGCTACGATCCATTAACCCTATATAGGACGATAGGATGCTCAGACCACTGAATAATGGGATAGCAACTGTTCAATTGTCTTTGACTGTAACTCTCTTTGTTCAAACAAGAGTATGATAGATCCAACCATGCCATCCTTTTCTTAAGCTCCAAGTCACAGGCATGTAATTTAAATGAATAGAATCATCTGCAAATGTCAAAGATTTTGCAAGACAAAACTGATATTCCGGACTGATACAGCCAGCTAGTCCTGGCCCTTTTTGTATTGCATCACCAGCTTTTGATGAACTAGTTAACATTATCCTTAAAACATATTGTGGTGTACAGAACACTTCAAAATCAATTTTTTTCATGTCCCAACTACAATATGACATTCAGATATTGAAGCTAAGGCTATTTCCCATTGATTAAATAGTATAGGACATTATCATTCTCTATTCCACTCAGTTCTGAGTTCATTAACATTAAATCTGCTATTTTGCAAGAAACATTTACAAACCATAATTGTTGGTTTTGATTTCTCTACAGATGCAATTAGTCCATCTGCAAAAACAAGAACTGCTGAAGCAATCAAAGCTGATGGCACATATACAGATCCTTCCAGATGTTGTAATTCCATGTTTTGCCACAAAACGCGAATAGGTAAAATGATATATGCATTGAATTGGTCATCATTGTTCCAATCTAATTTTGAGGATGGCCAGGCTTCAAAAGGATAAATATTTCATCAGAGACAGAATCTCTGAGCTTGATTCCTATGAAAATGTGCTTGCTAGCCAACAGCAAGTGTTTTCCCCATGGTATAGCCTTCTAAAGAGAGAACTGTACCTCCAACAGTATTTCCAAGACCTAATCTTTGTTGCTCACAAAAAAGCTTTTACTGCCTTCTGTTTTCAAAAAATGCCATCAGCTCATTGGAAATGGAGGTATAAAGGTATTCCTTATACACAGTAACTATGTTTTGTGGCTCTGGAGAGGTGGAAGACCTAGTTCACTATTTATTACATTCCCCATTATATAGTGAACCCAAGATGCATTTCTTGCGAGACTTCTTGAGATCGAAGGTGGGTTGGATCTTGCTGATAATATTTGTGGCCTATTGGGTGATCATTCTAAATCCATTACACTTAAGGCTGCCATCTTTGCAGTAGCAGCCAAAAAGACCCACTGCAACTTCCTGAAAATAGTTGTTGTAGCTGCCACTATTATTGTTGGCCTGACATTTTATCCAGTAACTTCTTGTTTTGTTCTTTTCTTTTTAACCCTCTGGGATTCTTATGTTTAATGTAATTATGTCACTAGTACCTGATTTGTTGTACTAGATACACTATTTCATGAGAATGTTTTGCAATGGATGTTGTACCACAGACAAATAACATTATCTGTCTGTATGGATTATAGTGTTGAAAATAGAAGGAACTCTCCACCTGGTCCTATCCTTTACCCTATCTCTGCAACAATAAAAGAGAACCTTTGTGTATCTAAGGCAGCTGTAATTCTTTGGAACCTCATGCCAAATACCTCAAAATTTGACAGAAAATTTTGGTTCTTCTCCAAGTTACAGGTCAAATTTCAAGTTGAAATTAAAAAAAATTCAAATTGGGGGGTTGCTAAAAAGGAAAGGTGAGACCTGCCATAACTCATCAGGAAATGATGGTAGATACCTCCAAATTTGATTTCATGTTTTTCTTTGTGATGGCCAGTTTCAGGTCAAGAGCAGAGGTTTCTAGAAGCAAAATAAAGAGGGCATGGAGACAGGAAAGAAGTCAGGAAAACAAGAGAGTGCCAAGACTGCTGCTAAGATGTTTGAAATTTTAAAAAGATCAAGTGTTGCTGGTAAAATTATGGAGGTAAATTGTGGGGGGGATGAGATCCCATGGACCCCTTTGTGATTATGAGGTTCAGATGCAAGTGCATGTTCTCTTGTAGGAAACAAATTATGTTTGGTTTTTCAAATTCTGACTCAGTCTATCCCAAGGCTGATTTTTAAAAAGTGATGTCAGATTTGATGCAAACTTAAAATTAGACACTACGAAAAAAAAAGGTATATTTTATATGTGAGACCAAAGTAACAGCTATTTTCAACAGTAAGTTGACCATTTCACAGGCTCTTCCAATGTTATAGACCGAATTAGTGGCAGAGAAGTAAGAGTAGAGCTGTGCTGCTATTCTGCTGTCAGCCTCTGTGTATTCTGAATGCAGCCAACCTAGATAATTACCATAGATACTCTCCACGCAGTCCTGCAAAACTGAAGGATCTTCAGCCACTTGGACAGAGCCCATACCTATATAACTTTTATGTTATAACATATGCATGCATAGAATCAGTGTACACATACACAAGAAGCTGGGGGTTTTGTGATGGGGGTATCCTTTATGTGATGCCCAAAGATTATAAATAGAATCTATGCAAAACTCTGGATTACTGAAAAAGGAGAATAGGCTGCTTTCTTAGTAGTCAAAGGTTAGGCTTTTTCTATCAAATGGCCCCGAGACTCAGTGTATACAAAATACATCTAATGCAGCCAACAGTATTCATGTAGCCAACAAGGCAATGTTTACTACATTTTCCAGTGCCTGAGAATTTTATGAAATATACAAAAGAAACAAACAAAAAATGCCAATCAAATTCCCTACTTTAAACTCAGGACCTCATAATTTAGCTAAAAGGATGATTAAAAATAGCAGTGTTTCTTTCTTCCTGCACATCAACTGTATATATCCATAGGGGAGAGAAAGTAAAAGTAAAATGATAGATGAAACTGACACTCTCAAAATGTTTAGCTCTCCTTTTGTTCACTTGTGATTAAAAATATATCATTGATCTTCAAAATAAGCACATTACACTATATTATCTATCACTGCTATAACAGCTTTTAGTCATGGCCAACAGAAACATTATGGTATATTAAAGTAGCCATCCAAGGTGTTGAACTCTATCCCTCAAATCAGTCCAGCGTAGATCCAGCATTTTAGACAGCTCCTTTGGAGTTTAAAGTAAAAACAGAACAGATACCCTACTCCACTGACATGAAAGCGCCCATGTCAGATAATGTTTCTCTTCCCCTCTCCCTTTTTTGTGAGGGTAGAACTATGTAGGTCTCTCAGTCAGTCCTGCCCTGCCACCAAATTTGTCTGTTGTCTCAGGCATTGTGGAGTACATCATTCCATCACCAGTGATGGCTTAAGAGTTATCTGTCAGTCTAGCAAACACGGCAGGTGGGATTAGGACAGGGCACCATCTTGTCACCACTTCAGGCAGCAAAATGTCTCTGGAAAAAATACACAAGTATTCCCCCCCCCAAAAAAACCCTGTGTGTATAGAAAAATCACATGTATTTGCACACAGAATGGTCAGAATTTTACTAAGGCCATATACATAAGTAAGTTTCCTTTATGTATATGGATGTCCTTTTCTGGGCATTGTTGTGGCAGTGCCCAGCCCCCAGAACTTCCTGAAAATCCTTTGAATCCACCCTGCATGGTCAATCTATGCTTCATGGTGAGCAGATAGGATCAGAGATATGTCTGGCTACCTCCCCACAGCCAAACAAAGAAGGTTGAGACGTGGTACTGAGATGTGGTATCTCAATGCCAAGGCATCATTTTCTAGCCAGCTATGACAATGTGGCCAGATGCTTCTCCAATCCTGCCTATCCACCACAAAATATAGAATGGCCATGTAGGACGGTTTCAGGGGCTTTTCAGTAAGTTGTGGGGGGAGTCCATGGCTCAAAGTAATGTATATCTTCATGCAGATATTTATGCTATGCTGAATGGATGTTGGATTGCAGCCCATAATTGGCTAAAACACTTTAGGACATGTGAGTATAAACAGCTCAAAAACTCTGATGCTGTATTATTCCTACTCACAGAGCTTTTTGAGTGTTGTCAAACTCTTTTTCAGCTGGAAAACAAATAACAAAATATATTCTTTCCATCCATACAGAAGTCAGAATCAGGCAAGAGAGAAGTAATTGGAATGTTTGGGGCACTAGTCATGATTTCCTACAACAATTATTTGTATTCTTTTTCAGGCCAGATGCCATGATAAAAGCCTGAAGCGTTTAAGCAACGTTGGTTTCTTCTTCCTCTTTCTTTTTTTCCTCCTTTAAAAAGACATAGCAAGCACAAGGGAAGCTTTGAGGCTGTTCTAATTGTACGAAAATGAGTTTGTCCCCCTTAAGCAAGGTTGTTGCTTGCTTTCCAAATCATCAGCCTAATTGTAAAGAGACAGTATGGGAACAGAGAATGGCAAATGTTCAAAGCAAATCTCAGATTGAACAAATTGCATTGGTTCCATTGGTGTGAATGTGAATATTCATTCAAGTAAATAACTGTTCAGATTCTGTCACCATATTTTAAACAATTATTATGCATTTCTGCTCTGCAGCCAAGACTTACATTTCTCCAACAGAGAATAGAATCAGAGGGTAGAGGCCAGACATTCCACTCACCCACCCACCATATACATACACACACACACACACACACACACACCCCAGTGCAGGAGCAGTTGCTGATCCTTTAGTTTCAGCAATGCTATATGACAAGGATGCAAATAAGTAATTTCTTATAATTATTCCTTTTTCACAGTCTCAAATGTGTAATTAAGTTACCTTGTGATTGCAAGTTTACAAGAGATAACTTTACTCCCTTTACAGTATAACAGTAACTTTTATATATTACATATTTAGTAACTTTATATATTTATGGTGGTGTGGTAAGGGATGCATATCACATGGTTTAAATGATAGCAAGTACTCCATTGTGAGTGTTGAGATGCCCCTAAGGAGAGTTTTATATATGCCTATGGCTTACAAAATTAAAGCAATAGAAAGTAACTACAGGAGAGTCTCAATTTATATTATTCCCATTTATAACATTTCAAATTCCCAATGTTTCTTCAGCAAAGAATAAGTAAATGAAAATCTCACACACAATGTATAGCTCTCCCAGTCCACCTGTGCCTTTAAGCAGGATGAGATAAGAAGACAGTGAAGAGGATAAGGTGAGTTAGAGCTTTGGCATGAGAAAAGCTGACTGAATTGGATTTCTTTTACCTACCTAGTTTAGAAGAATGGGGATGGAGAGAAAGCAACTTAAGTCTTGATGTTGCTGGAAGAACAGGGTTTTCTTTACTGGCTTAGAAGGAAAGGGAGAAGAAGAAACTGAAACCCTGTAATTTTAGTGTGGCTACAGGAAAATGTTTCCTCTGCCAAATAAGGTTGGAGGATAGAGCAAGTGGGGAAAACTAATAATGCCAAAAGGCATTCCTCCACCATGCATATTGCAGTAAAAAAGAGTTGTGTGGAATCTTAAGATTTGCTCTTCATCTAGGACTGAGAGGGAAGAGAGAAATCACAAGGATGCACAAGGATGTTTTCATGGAACTGGTTGCTGGAAAATAGCTGTTTTGTCCTCCTGTCATGCCCTCTGTGTCTGCTGCAGAACACACAGCACAAGATGCGTGGAATGGCACTTCTGGTGTGTTTTCTCCACATGGGGAGCCTTCTAGAAAAGAAGAACATAATTCTTACCACCTGCTCTCTGTGTTTTCGTCTGAACAGATGCAATTGTCTAATGGCAAGACAATTCAATCCCTTGGGATCAGCAACTGCTGCTCTGTTGGTCCCTCTGGAGAGCATCTGCCTAGAAAAGGTGAGCTCTGATGCTTTATGCTTTAATCCTCTTTAACAGTTGTGGTGAGTTGAGCAAAACTGCTAACTTTGTAGCTACTTCAGCTCTTTCAGAATACATCCCACTAATCTCCAGTGATTTCCTATATAAATGGCTCCACCCATTTATATCAGTCTCAATTCACTTCACAAGTGCAGGAATGCAACTCAGATGTAAATTGAGACCTACCTATATGCAGCCACTGCTGAGAAATGGAAAAAGTAAGGAGTTACTTTTAAAATCAAATCTATAAGAGTAGTTGCAGGCATACGTCAATTAATGGTGCCTCTGAGAACGAATCATCTTTTTATGAAGGGTTTTGGGCTCACATGGCTAGAAATATATTCTTTCCTACTCTTCTCATGCAGTGAGAGAGGAAAAACTAGTGGACACAGTCCACCCAACCATGCCTGAAGCTGCAGTGATGAGTCAGTGGCTGATCAGACAGAAGACTAACTCTTCAAGTTGCTAACAAAGCTTTACAGGGAACTAAAATACAGATATTTACTGCATAGAGCAGATTAACTCTGTCCATGGAAAGAGACACACACAGGGACAGGAAAGGGTTGTAGAGGACTCCCCAATGCCCTCCACTAGCAGAGTGGGCTTTGTTTTCAATGACTACCCTGCACTTTTTAAAATTGCAACAATGTGATGTTATGTGATAAGGATGTCCGCTTTGACTGCTTTGTGTTTTTGGCAGAAGGTGGGGGAGGGGGTTTCATGCTGTCAGCATGAATGCCTGGTGTGCAAGGGAGCCAGCAATAAATACTGCACCACCAGACCTGAGTGAAACCCACACCTGACTCATTCAGGTTTTTCTCCGTCAGCCAATGAGTTCAAACCTAAGTTGAAATTTATTGGCTGGCATTCCTGCTTTTCCCAGAGGGAAGAAGAAGTCAGCCAGCCAACATTACCGGTGGCCACTAGAACTGTACTCCCACCTCAAAGTCATGTCATGGTAAGTAACACAATGTTCCCATCCCTATTATTTCCATGTTATTTCTGCCTCTGATACCAAATGCGCTGTTAAAAGAAGTAATGCCCAGGAACACATATGTTTTCTCAACTGAGAAATACTTTTAGTCACTTTGGGATGTCTTGGAACTATAACTGATTATCATTTAAAACTAACTTTCCAAACTCTGGTGCAAAGACAGCTATCTCATATTCATGTTTAAATTTTATTTTTATTCATGCTATTTTATTCCACCAAAGAACTTGGAGTGGAAGTATATATGCCTCCCACCATGATTTTAATGGTATCTCTTCCATACCTTCCTATCTCTTGTTGCTTTGTTCCCCTGTGTTATTCATCCTTTCTTTTGATTTGTTATTACCACCCCTAGTCTCTAATCCAATTTTACAACCCAGACTTCTTGGAACAGTCATCTATCTCTGTGCACAGACTGCTCTGTAAAGGGCAATGTCCTTTCAAGGTGCTATCCTAATGACAATAGTGATTGTTGTTGTTATTGAAGAGGCAGAGGTCTTTCCAACCCCCTGATCTGTTTTCACTGGTGGCGCAGTGGTTAAATGCTGGGTCTGCAGCCACAAGGTTGTGAGTTCAATCCTGCCAGGCTCCAGGTTGACTCAGCCTTCCATCCTTCGGCAGGTTGATAAAATGAGTACCCAGCTTGTTGGGGGCAATTAGCTAAAACACATTGTAAACCGCTTAGAGAGCACTTAGCTGATAAGCGGTATAGAAATACACATGCTACTGCTATTGCTATTCATTATCTGTTCCTTATCCCAGTATGGGCAGAAGAGAGACTGAGGTCAGTCACTAGACCAGTGGTCAGTTTCTGCTCAGCCACCTAGTACCAGAACTCATGCAAAGTGAGAGGGGTTAGCTAGATCTCAGTCTGATCCAGGAAAGCACTTTTTATGTACTTAAGCAAGAGCACACGCTCAGGATCACTTAATACAGATTACTTATTTATGGTTTCCCTGTTCAGAGAGTACTGAGTATGCATGTTTTCTCTGTAAATTTAACATGCACCCGTGAACCATAGGGATTTTAGCAACAGCAACAGAACAACAAAACAACAACAAGAGTAGATCACATAATATGGAAGCCTCCAGCCAGTTCCCATCCTAAATTAAATCAGATAAATGCTAATCTCATCCCATCTTATGATAAAATATTGTGGCTATTTATTGGATCACATCATAGCCATGATGATTCATCGTGAACATGCTCATTGCATTTGGTCCTATACAATGGATGCCACTGTGAAACAATAAGAACACAAGGAGAGGGCTGATGGATTAGAAGAAAGACCTCACTGGTCTAATAGTCTATTCCCACAGTGGCCAAACAAATTCCTCTGGGGAGCTTGGTAGAAGGGCATAAGTGTAATTCCAATATACCAGTATAAACGATAACAAACTAACATTTCTTAATTTAGCCCAAGATTTATTTCTTTTTGGAAAATATTCCAAAGAACATTCTGTGACCAGCACTAAATACATGGAGAGAATTTGAGAGGGAGCAATGCAACTTGTAAGGATCCACACATCTTCACTGCCAGCCCTTCTCATTTTAGCTATCAACTGAGTTGTTATTTACAGCTGGATCTTCCCTCTCCCCTTCCAAGTACTTACCTCTTGAGAAAATCACTGGTGATAAAGTCTCCTAGCAATCCATGGAACATAAAAAGAGGTATGGTTTATCTTCAGAATTCTGCTTCCCCAATGGCCAAGTGAATGCCTATGGAAAGTTTCCAAGTAGAATATGGGCATTATAAGATCTTCTGCCTCCCAGCAGCTGGTATCTAGAGCATGCCTGCACCAGTTCTAGGTTTTCCACAGATACCCAGCCACCTTTGTTGTTGAAGTCTGTGGAGAAGGGACAGAACTGGGAATCAAGGAGATCACCAAAACAAGGTGCCTCTGAGATGTGATAATGCTATAGCAAGTTCTTCCAGTCCTAGGTTGCACTAGGTCATATTAGGATCCCTGTGATTCTTCCTAAGTAAAATTAGGTGACTTTTTGACAAAAGAATCCATGCTCATATGTTGTTTCTATCCCTCTATCCATATATAGATGTTTTTAATTTTTGTAGCCTAATTTATTCAATTTGGGGGAAGATCATGCCAAGTCTATTGTAACAAATAGGCAGCTATTACAAGTTTCACCAGCTGAAACTTTAGCCTCAGTACTTCATTTCTTCAATGCCTCTATCAATTCTCCAAGAATCCTATGAGTAAATGAAGACAGATTGCTATAGTGACCTTGAGACTGGCAGTTCTTCAGATCTTTTGAGTCAGATGTATAAATCAATCCACCAACCATCCTATCCATTCTGCTAGAAGTCCCTATTGTAGATGGCAAAGAATACAAGGCTCCACAACCATTTTTAAGTTTCAAGTTTCAGTTTCACTTGAAAAGCAAAGAAGCCATTTGTCTTGTTTGGGAAGACAAAGGTTCAGTCTCTTTTGGACTATACTGGTGCAACACCTGTGAATGCTACCCAAGGTCCCACTATGACTCCACTACCTGCAAATGTACTTCCTGACTTAAATGTCTGTTTGCCTGCCTTGCCCTGTCAGCCTTTTTCAGCACCACAGAGGCTCTTAGCTGGCACAAAGCTGTACGATAGGAGCCACAAAAGTATGTCTCACTGAGGGATAGAGTGCATGCTTTTTGGACCCAATAATCATGATGTTTCAAACTCCATACAACAAATGAATACTGCATGAAGTGCTACAGGCTATAAATGCAATAGGACCCAAGAACCTGCTGCACTAACAGCTGGCCAGTGCTATAGAAAGTCATAATTTTTATTAGTGACTTTCATTTTTTGGCAGGGATAGGAGATACGAAGACTTAGAACAGACTGGGAAACTTAATTTTCTTTTAATATTCACCTATTTGCACAGTTGTCACAGCGATGGAAGGGGGAGATGGGTTGTGCTTGTCCACTTTGGTTTGCTTTGTTTGCTTCTGCACTATATAACCCTTGATAATCCACCTTCCACTGGCTTCTCCTGGTAGCAGGTGCATCCTAGTCCAGGGGCTTCATTTAGCCAGTGGTGGGGAATGAATTTGATTAACAGCTAGAGATGGTCTGGGTAGAATTCATTGTCTATGGGCCCAGTTCTACCATTGGCTGTCAGAGGAAGCTGAACTCTATCAGCAAAAGGGCCAGAATGCTTTTTTTGCTGTGGACCATTTTTATTTATTTCATGTATTTATTTAATTTATATCCCATTTTTCTCCCATATGCAATCCAAAGTAGTTTGCTGCATCATTTACTGCCAATAAGGCTTATCTTACAGCAGTAAAGTATCTTAGTGTTCATCTTGGGGAAACCTGGAACTACACTAAGTTCCAGAAAATAATACTGATCATTACCAGTGCTAGCAGTGGTTGATGGGAGCTGACATCTAGCAAAAACTGGAGGGCCACCAGTTTCTCTTACCTCTGCGTATAGCAGTGGTGGCCCCTGGAGCTGCTGAGGCAAAGGTGACGTAAAGGATGGGATCACCAAAGGCAAAGCCAAGGGACCACCAGAGGTCAGGCCAGCTACATGCAGTTTGCTATTCAACATTCTTTGTTGCAAAGTCTAGGCATTAACTTATGCCTCTCTACAGATCTGGAGGAGTGTTGGAACAAGTACCAGGAAGGATTCTAGAACAGATAATCAAACAGACAGTCTGTAAACACTTAGAAAGGAATGCCATGATCACTAAAAGTCAGCATGGGTTTTTCAGAGACAAGTCAAGCCAGACTATTCTTATCTTTTTTTTTAATAGAGTTACTAGCTTGGTGGATGAAGGGAATGCTGTGGACATAGCATATCTTGACTTCAGTAAGGCCTTTGACAAGGTGCTCCATGATATTCTTGAAAACAAGGTAGTAAAATGTGGACTAAACAATGCTATTCTAGGTGAATTTTTAACTGGTTGACTGACCAAACCCAAAGGGTGCTCACCAATTGTTCCTCTTCATCCTGGAGACAAGTGACTAGTGGGGTGTCACAGAGTTCTGTTCTGGGCCGAGTGCTATTCAACATCTCTATCAATGATTTGGATGAGGGAATAGAAGGCATTCTTATCAAATTTGCAGATGACACAAAATTAGGATGGGTAGCTAACAACCCAGAGGACAAGATCAGAAACCAAAGTGATCTTAACAGATTAGAGAGCTGAGCCAAAACTAACAAAATGAATTTCAACAGGGAAAAGTGTAAAGTACCCCTGTATTACTGCATTGCAGTCATGAGATATCCCACCACATTTCAGTTATGCCTATTATATCATAGTTGCTTTGATGTGCTAAGAATTCAAGCTCATCTTGTTTATTTCTCATGCTCTGTGCATTAGTGTAGAGGCATCTGAGACCATGGGTCATTCCTCCTAGCTGCTTATTTAAGTTTCTTTCTCTCCCATTGTTGGGTTCTCGTACTGTTTGCCCAGTTCTCCCTATAACATTTGGGCTATTATCTTCAGCACTTGATAAACTCCTGCCCTCAAAAATAATGTCTCCCTCCCCAAACATAACTCAGTTTAAAGCTCTCCTGATTAGGTTTCTGCAACCCTTCACTTGCCAGAAGTCCATCTTCATGAAACTGCAGACCATTGTCCAAGAAGGCAAACGATTCCTGGTGGCACCATCTGCAGAAAAAGTTGCCCCCCTAAACTATCCTTTTCTCCCTTCCTGGGCTTTGCTCTTCAAACGGGAGGAAAGATGAAATGACAACATTTGCATCAAGATCTTCCGGCTTCGTATCCTAAGCCACATAATTCCTCTCAGAGCTATGCCTTGTAGGTTCATATCCTCCCTGGGGACACAGTTGTATAGCTTATTAGAAAACTTAGAAAGGCATAATAACTTAGAATCAGATATAGGCCTTTTTTGCACTTGGCGAAGAAATCGCCCCATTCTGGTACTCACCGGATTGGAGTGCTCCCTCGGCAGATCCAGGCTGGTTCAGAGCAGCGCGTGGCCACATTACACACCGCTCCGGGGACAAAAATGGCAGTTTCTGGTTGGTGGAGGCTCTCCACCAACCAGTGAGGCTCGCCAGCCTAAAGCCCGCCCCCGGAAGATCTGCAGGCTTGCACTGGTGTGAGCCTGCAAATCTGCACCGGAGCGCGGCCACAGAGTGGCGCGCTCCATACTGTTGAAAGACCTGTTTTAAGCGGTCTTTCAATAGCATGGAGAACAACCACTTTTGGTCGTTCCGGAGTGGGCTGAAGTCCGGAACTACACAAAGTAGTCTGGACCCAGTCCACTCCCAAGTGCAAACGTCATCACTGGAGGACGCTCTGCGCTGTTCTAAAAACGGAAGTGCAGAAAAGGCCATAGTCTTACATTCATCCTGTGGAAACAAATGCAACAAGTTACTCTGGACTCACTGAAATCTCAGTAAAGCATGACTAAGTCTGGATCCAGCTCATTGTCTTCAAAGGTCATTTCTGAGACATCAGATCCTACTGAAGGTTTCTAGCAAGCCTCATTGATTTGTGCCTGTGAGCCCAAACACACAGAGATTTCTATATCTCTTGATTCAAGTTTCTTACTTACTTAGTGCCATGGCGAGTCTTCTGTCTCTTTTCTTGTGCTGCTCTCTTTTGGTTCCATATGATTTTCCTTACTTCCCCTCTGCCTCGTCTTGTCTGCCCCCATTTTGACAAGGGCGAAGTCTGACAAAAAGTATGTAGTGATTTGTGGTGATTCATGTTTAAGGAACTACGAATGTATTGTTCCTCCACCCTCTGATGGGCAAAACCACCACAAGCTGAATCAAATTGTTTTAAAATTCATATACAGCTTCTACTATTGTATTTTTATCATATTGATGACCATTCATTTTGAAACAAACTTCACAGCTTAAGAATTAACATGTAAATTGGATATATTGAGTGATTTCCACTCTGCTTTTAGGTATAATTCCACCCCACAACTTTATTTGCAATTTAATTTATTTGTCTAGAGGTGTTAGTGAATTATTACATGGAATAGCTGGCCATTTAGGATTCTTTCATATGACTTTTTAAGCGGTAGTCATCCACCCAAGTGAAGCACTGGGTCAAAATGTATTATAGGCAGTAGAATAACACACATGTTAAGAGTGGTGGAAATTATGGTGGATGTATCAGCGGTACATTTGGTAGACTCCTTTCTGTGGATGTGTGCCAAAATAGAAATGCATGAAGCAGAGTGAAGCCAGTAAATGTCTTGGCAAAAGTAGGTCATATTCATGTATAACTTGATGTTTGTTTTGTAAAGAAATATTAAGGATATCACTAGAGATGAGACTCACAAGCATTCTTCATCATTTTAAAGTTGTTTGTTTGCTTGTCTCATCTGCCAACATTTTTTCAAAGGATCTTTTAAGTCCACAATTTTCCCCATTATGCTACAGACAATCCTGCATCTGGGTCATTGCAGGGGATGGGGAGGGTCAAAGCATCAACTGGACCAAAGGCTTCCTTTGTGTTTGCTGCCACAAGAAAGGAAAGCAGGAAATAGAAAGCTTCAAAGCAAAAGAAGGAAATCACTTTGTCCCTTTCCACATCATACCCCCTTAGCACGTTCTTCCATTACAATCCCAGCATTGCCATTCGTGTAGTGGTAGCTGGTTAGAAATGCTCTCTTCTTCACACTTCTGCCTTAAGTGGATGAGTAGCAGTATTACCACTGATGTACCTTCCACATTACAGCATCCTTGGCCACTCCCTTTCCCTGCCTTCACCCCACCCCACCGCCCTGATTGGTCTTCTTTGTAGCTATACTAGCGCAGTAATGTTGTAAGCATGATACACCAGTACAGTATTGCACTTTTGTGCTATAATGCTTAAAAACGTATTTTAAAAAAAATAAAAAGCTTTAACTCAAAGGAGAAATTTAAAATAAACATGGAGAAGTGATAGATTTTGAAGTTACCATGCCATCAGAGTAGCTGAGGAAAAGGCAACCTGGGGAAACCAACATACCCCACTCCTGGATCCATGACAACAGGAGGCACTATCAAGCATTATTACAGTACTGCACTGAGCCAGTAGACAGGATTGAAGCACTAAAGGAGGCTCAGAAAGGAATTTTTCTGGAAATGGTATAAGGTGGTTTTGCAACACTTGGGGACAGGATAGCAGCTGGATAGCAATGACATCATGCAGTAGCGCAACTCCTGGACTGGAAACAACTGGCTGCTGTTGCAGGATAGCAACGGTGTGTGGAAATGGCCTTTGTAACTGTTAAAAATGTGGGTTGGTTCCACTGCTATGAAATTTTTGGAAAGCTTCATTCCCAATCTCTATCCCTTCCTTGTTCTCTCTCTCTCTCTCTCTCTCTCTCACACACACACACACACACACACACAATCACACAAACTTTTTAATTTTGTGTGTATTGATTTAAATCTATTATTAGTTTGAACCAAAGTAGACCTATTGAATCAATGGAACTTAAGTGTTGACTTACCAAGTTGCCACTGGTTGGGACTAACACATTAGATTTAGACCAATACGTATGTACAAAATTAGAAATATAAGCCTTATTTTTAAGTGTTATTTACACGTAGCTAATACATTATGTTTTATTTTAAGAAAATAATTCTATGACCCAATGTAGGTAATGTAAATGCATTATGTAATAGTAAATTCCACTGCAATCTGGGTGTATATAAAGACATAAAATATTTGAACAGCTTTCATTTTATTCTTCACCCCTCCGTTTTTGTTTTTGTGTTTTTTTGCCACCTGCATTTTTTCTTCTATACTCTTCAGTGACAAAAAGGAATGTAATTGAGCAGAATAAACTTTTACAATTTATTTTTCCTATTTTTAAAGTAAAATCTGGTGCATCTGAGAGATCTGCAGTCTGAAAGCCTCCATTTGCATACCTGGAGAAAGCATCTCAGGGGAATATATAAATAAAAAAAAGCTCCCATATTTTGTTTCATTTTATTTCTTTGCCTTTCTGCAATAAACGTACATTTTTATAACTGCTGTTTATAGCCCTTCCATGCATATTCCTTTGAGGTTGTTCTATGGAGAGAGGGGCAGGGGAAGCAGAACTCAGTGGAAGAACAACTGCTTTGCATGCATGAAGTCCCAGTTTCAGTCCCTGGCTTCCCTAGTTACTGCTGATGTAAAAATGTTATCTGAGGCCCTTTCAGCAGGCTACCAGATCCTGGTGGAGGCTGTCCCGGGAGGGGAGCACAACAGGAACACTCCCCTCCACACTGGCTGCCAGTGAGAAAAGAGGCAGTGCCATGACCACGCCTCTTCCTTCTGCAGTGCAGCTGGGCATGTCCCAGGCTGTGCTGGGGCAAGAAGTGTGGCCATTGCACTTCCTGAACCTCCACAATTCAGGTAAGTGCAGGAGGGCAGTGGGAGGGCGGTGCGATCACCGGTCATTGATAGGAAGAACCCATTGATGATTTGCAGCATGATCACACCATCTGGGGTTGGGAGAATGACGAGACATGGATGATGTCATTCAGAACTGTCATCCAGGTCCCGTAGTTCTCTTATTCCCAATACGGGATGATAATGTCCTGTGGAAAGGGCTGAGAATTGCTACTACTCAGACAACATTGTCCTACCCTCCAACTATTCTGATCTGAAAGGGAGAGTTACAATTAATCCTTTTCCATCCTACTTTTTTAGTTGAATTTAAAAAGTCTCTCTTTGTTCCCACTTCCTCCCTTGTCTTCAGCTGCAGCAGATAGAGTTCAAATTGCAAAAGCAGTTTGCACGTAATTAACTCAGCATGGAAGAAAGGAGAGGAATGGGCAGAGGCTTGCCCTTCCCAATAGGCGCAGGCAAAAGCAAACTGTTGCAGCCTCTCCTAATCCTTGTTAGTATCTTCTGCCATATTGACCACACTCTAATGTTGCTTGGCCACATGTGTACTGGTTTTCATCTGTGAAATGTTGGAGCATATGCACTGTGTTAGGTGGACTGTTGGTACAAATCTTCTTCCTGTATGATGAATTTTCCCACTATAGTTTCTGACTGGGAAAACATGATTCCCTCCTCAGTTCATCCATAATTACCACACCAGAAATAGTTGTTCAAGTTGTTCAATTACCATGGACACCAGGTACTGAGAACTTGCAAAAGGATATCTATTGAGCAAGTCAGCTGTCTCTTCTTTTCAGATGGACAGCACCTCAATACTTGCTTGGGGTATCACTGGGGGCAGAAAACATTGTCGTTTGTTAGCACCCCAACACAGACAAAGGATCGCATGACCCCAGTTGTTCACTCCCATTCTCATAAAGCTCTGATGAAGATTAGAGGCAATGTGACAAGATTCATTGGCCAAATCTAGTCCCAATCATAGTAGATGCACTAAATTACTGTATTTGCCAGCATACAAGATATACTTTTCCCCCCAAAAAAGTGCCTTCTGAAAACAGGTTGCATGTTATATACCGGCAAATACAGTAACTCCTGCCTGGGCATAGGAAAGCAAGGGGCATGAAAGGAGTGCTCATGCAAGTGCCTGGGTGGGGAGAAGTCCCCTCTGAGGCAAAAAGGAAAGGAAAGGCACCTTTCTATTCCTTTTTGCTTAGTGGGGGCATTTCTCCATCAAGGCAGAGACAACAGAAAGGAAAGAGAAGAGATCTTTCATCTTCCCCCACCCTTCCTGTTCTTTTTGCCTCCATAGAGAGGTCCCCCCACCCAGGCAGAAACAACAGGAACAGGAGACAGGATATTAAAATATTTTTTCCTAAAGAATACAGTCTGAAAATAGGGTGTGTCTTATACGCTGGTGCATCTAATATGCCAGCCATTACAGTAATGGAACTTATATAAGTGCTGACTTGACATTTCAGCAATTGATTCAATGAGTCCCCTTTGGCTGGGACTAGCAGCTGGATTTAGTCCTCAGTTTAGGCATCCTACTTCATCCAGAGGATAGTGGCTCATTGATGGTACCTTGATCAGGGCTCCCAAAACTTGAAATTGGCACTACCCTTCATGCATGTGTGAATATGTTCTCAAATGTGATTTTGAATGGGAAAAAAATCCTTCAAAAATCTGCTCATTGCCACTGTCTACATTTTTTTCTTAAAATGGTCTTGCTGGCATTTTTCTATAGTGTCAAGCTAACACTGAAGCACTCACCCACTGATTTGGAATAATTGCCTGTAATGGCAGTGGTCACTCAACTACTGAAAAACTACCACTACCTTCCCATATATCTCACTTCCCAAAAATTTTCTTGGCATTGTGGTAGGATGATCAATGAAAACTTTGGTAATTGAGTATCTTGTGGCAGTTTTAAAAAAATCCAATTCAATGTTAGGTTATATTTAGGATGGAATTAAGAATAGAACAGCCAGCTACATAAATCTTTGGTTGGGCACATTTCACACTACACAATTATAGTACTAAGATTCCACTGTCATAGTTCCACCCTATGGAATCTTGGAATTTGCAGTTTAAGGAGGGTACTGAGAATTCTCAGCAAGTGAGCTCTCATGTCTCATCAAAACTATAAACCTTGGGACTTCCTAGGACATAGCCATGGTAATTAATGTGGAATCATAACACTACAACTATATAGTATGAAAAGTACTCTTCACCTCCCTCTCACGGATATAAAAGAACAGGAAAAGGGAGGAAAGTAAATCAAAAATAACAGACTCTAGGAGAAAGGTGAGTGGTCAGAGGGTTTTATGGAGGGCAGGGGCAAAATACCAACCATGACTGCAATCCTGAAGGAGAAAGAAGAGGAGAGAAGAGTCTGATTGAAGAAGTTCTATAATGTGTCCAAAAGCCTGCTAAACTCTTGCCAGAAGGGTAGCAGAGGAGCAGATTGTTTCCTCCATTACGTACCTGAAAGGTTTACTTATTCAGGTGGATGAAAAATTCTATGAGGAGGAATGAAATCAAACAAATTCCGAGGCCTTTTGCATTTGCCATTAACAACAAAAAATAAAAAGCTAGTGCAATGAATTCTGGTTTATCTATAGAGTACATAGAATTGCTGAACTGAACTTTCTCAGGAAAATTATCTGAGAAAATTTCTGAGATTTTTATTTTCTATTCATCAACCTTAAAAAAAGAAAGCCACTTTGTAGAACTTTCACTGAATACTCTCCAACAGTTCCTTTGTCTCAGGTTCCGTATTGTCCACACAATGTCCCAAATTAATCTTACGTCTAAGACCTTGTGGAGGATTCAAGATGGCAGTCAGTTTGCCAAAATGGATACTGCTACAGTCACTGCCAACAAGAGCAAGGGTGGGGGCAGGAGGATGGATCTGTGCTACTGCTAACATTGAGAGCCACCCATGGGAAACTGTTACAAAATTTGTCCTCAATGTGGCGAAACACAGTGAAATTTCTCTGGCCACAATTTTAGTTTGCAATGGTATATATCTCTCTGAGATCATAGTATAATCAGATATCAGATCATAAAAGCAGACCGTACATATAAAAAAAAGTGTGCCTTGTCAAATGACATTAACCTCCAAAGAGCAGGCTTTGAAGAAACTGCTGAACATGAGTGACTGTTAGCCATTGGTGAGTAAGAAGTTCTCATGAAACTGAAGCCAAAGGAAGAGGGGGAAGGGGAAAGAATGAGTCAGATTTCTAATTGCAGGGGCATATCAATATTTATAGAAAACCTCTGTGGGTTTCTTAGTGACTCTGTAAAGCAGTACTACATAAGAGTTCAGCTAGGGGAAGAAACACATTAAATCCATCCGACAACAATTGAAACCTGTTTAACATTGGCCCTTTGTGAAGGTTAAGTCTAACTGCCCGGCCCCTCCTGAAACTGCAAACCCCAGGATTCCATAGGATGTTGAAAGTAGAATAATCACACAGTAATAGTGTAGTGCAGAGTGTAGTGCAGAAATGGCCACAGTGGAAGACAATCTGGAAGACAACAGATTGGGGAAGACTGTAAAAGATAAAGAGAGAAAAGGAAAGGGAAAAAGGAAGGAAGGAAGACTGATTTTGCTTGTAGAGAATAAGTAGAGGTGCCTCTATCCCTTGTCCTTCTTCTTCTGATGCTATCCCTTTGTTTATGGTTTGTGTGTGCCTTAAATCATTTCCAAGTTATGGCAACCTTAAGGCAATCCTGTCATGGGAGGGAAAGAGTTTCTCTGCAAGATTTGTTCAGAGTGTGTTTGTCTTTTCCTTCTGAGACTGAAAGAAGATGACTTGCCCAAAGTCACCCAGTGGGTTTCCATGAGCAAACTGGGATTCAGACCCTGTTCTCCTTATTCCTTTGTATTTCAGTTGTATTCCTAATACTAGCAGGGAATATAGGCTAAAAAATTCACCCAGAGCTAATGAATGGGAAACTGGGCACATCTCCTGTGTTCAGATGTGTACCCTTCAAATCTCTTTAAACGGAGTACATCTCACAACAAATTATTTACCTTCTTCCAGGCAGTTAACTTCTCTCCCCCCTCAACTTACATAAAAATTTAAAAGCAGAATTACAGGCATTGTGCTCTGGCTATTGTCTCTTTTCCCCTCTTAATGTTTCTAATTCTGCTTCTTATTTAGGCATTTAATCAGCTGTCATGGCTCAACTTTCAAAGGACGCCACTTGATTATTTGTTTTAGATTTTACATGTGGAGCAGGAAATTGCCTCTGGGCATGTTGACAGCTTTGTGGAGCAGCCTGATGAGACCCAGTTGGGGAACTATTGATTGGTAATGATATTTATATTGTGGGAGTATTTGATGAGGGATGTTTGTGCCAGTCCAACATTTCTGGAAACATTTATGGCAATACAATAACAAACAATTAATTGGAGAAAGGGAGTAGAGAACAAAAACAAAAGAAAAACTACAAGTTCCTGATTTGACCCTGAGGACTTTAATTTTATAGTGTTATTTTTTTACGAGAGCTACTGGGATACTTTTGGCAAATGAAAAGCAATTCACATGATGGGACCTTTGCACATTTTAATGATATATTAGTATAAGAATAGGAAAGTAGAAACCTCTAAAATTTAAAAGCTACAATCTTCAAACCATTTAGGGGTTTTTTTTTATACATCCTCAAATCAATGAAGCTGTTCTTAGAGGTTCTAACTATTGCACCTAAACGTTTAGCATCAACCCTGCTTTTCTTTTTTCTTGCTTACTTTGTCAGTACTAATACATTCATTTTTTTAAGGTGTCCAGGGCCAGTTCAGCCATAGCAGTTCAGCTGATTTTAACATGAGAGAGAATGGGGTTGAGATAAAAAGGAGTTGTGGTTTGGGCTTTTTTTTTTTCAACATGGCTGTTGAAGGTCTTAATTCCCCTTCTCCTACTGCTTAACCCCAAGGAATATCCTGGGTGTATTTTGAGATCCAAGTACTCAAAGTGACTAGAGGAATACCTAGTAAATGAAGACCTGTGAAAATTATCTTCTGCCATTGAGTAAGTAGGGTGTTTCCTTTGGCAGTTTCTAGGTGCAACTTGGCCACATCAAATATTTACAGGGAGGATTCTCCTGTAATAACACTGTTAACAGAGTGCAAGCTGGACAACATTATCCAAAGCATCAAATCAGAGTTGAAATGAAAGAACAGTTTACCATTCGTCTCTGATCACTTAAAGAGAAACTTGCCTCTCACACAGACCAACTGTTGAGTGTTGAGCAAACAGCTAATGCAGCATCTAACATGACCACTCAGTTTGAATGTAAAGATGAAACATGTGAGACAGAAAAAGAAAAGTAAGATGGATGACATCAAGAAAATAAATCATTGAATTAATTTATATTTCAGAGAGTTTTCAGATCATGTGGGTGCTGCTAGCCCACAGAGGCTCTTGGCCAAGGGCTAGTCTTTCTTCTGAGATGGTGGACACATAACTAAGCCAAGAGTGAGAGCATCTAGGGATTGGCACAGCACAGTAGGTACTGTCCCAGTTTTCTTTGTTCAGTGATTAGCCTCTCTAGAAAAGGTGAGCCACAAATTGAGTTCATAGGAAGCATGTGATACTTCTTATGAAAGATGTCTTTGCTAACTCTGAAACTTGGCCTTGATTCTTGTGGCATCAGCAAAGGATCCCAGCTGTTCGTCAGCACATCCTTCTATCTGGTTTGTTTTCTAGGCTTTGGGTTGACTTCCTTGATCTTGAACTGTCAATGACCAATGTAACTGCAGCTTTCACCCTAACCAGTAATTTACAACACCCAAGTTGCTCACAGAACTCTTTTTTAAAATTTCAGCAAACATGCTGACTAAAGTATGTGACATAGATTGGGTGCTTCCAGCTCACAGTCGTAACGTGCAATTTCCTTGCTTAATTCATGGAGTTTTATAGATTTTTATACCACCCTTCACTTTAAAAAAAAAAATCAGTGTGCCTTATATAGGCTCAGGTTAAAATAACATCATCAAATACAAGAAGCACAGTAAGAAAAGACTAAGCAACACTGGGTTACATTTTTTATAGAAGGCACTCCTGTCTGTCATATCTGTGATCTGTTATTTGAAGTGAAAGATCCAGAAGGACTCCCTGGCTGCAAATACAGTCTTTCAGGGGGAGTGTAACCCTATCCAGGACTGGTTGGCAAACCTCCAAATCCAGGTGAGGACTCTTGAAAGGTCCTCCATCTTGTTTGGGTTCAGCTTAAATTTCTCTTTCCTTATGCAGCCCATTAGCTCCTTCAGGCATTGATTCAGAGGTGGCACACAATCATTAGCTGAGGCTGTTTTTGAAAGCATGGAGAGATATGTTTGGGTGACATCGGTATACTGATAACACACCACCTCATGCCTTTGGATGATCAAATAAAACAACAGGAGAAGCTTCAAAACTATACCAAATAATTGTTGATGCTGTTGCATACTTTCAAGTCATTTCTGACTGATGGAAACCTAAAGGTGACTCTATCACAGGATTTTCTTGGCAAGATTTGTTCAGAGGGGTTTTGATTTTGCCTTCCTCTGAGGCTGAGAAAGTGTGACTTGCCCAAGGTTACCCAATGGGTTTTCATGGTCAAGCAGAGATTCAAATCCTGATCTCCAGAGTTGTATGCTCAAACCACTACACCATTCTGGTTCTTATGTACTAAATAATACAAGACACAAAATTTGGCAACTCTAAAGGGGATGGGACTTGGTTGGGAGTCAGATTTGGGGATAAAAATATGGCATTGAATTTGGAATTTGGAAAATGCCACCCTATAAATCAAAATCTGCTCAGATCAAACAAAATGCATTTTAAAAATTCATAAATGGTTTCACTATCCACTTAAATTCCATAAGATTAATAAAAAAGTGTCAAAGCTACATTGGAAATGTTATGACAAAATACGTAACTGGTGGCTAACATATCCAAAAATATTTATATACTGAGAGGATGTATTAGAATGGATAAACCAAACGTTGAGCTAAAAAGTCCACTGCAGAAAGACATTATTCCTTATCTCTATACTTGAAAGTGAAAATGAAAAAAATTCAAATAAGGTTTTTATAGCTCTTGTGTTGAGTGCTGCAAGACTAAAAATAGCTAAAGCAAATTATTGAAGGTTATATTAACATCTAAACACATGTAACTGTTTGGAAGACATTTTATATTTACAGTGATTTACAAGGTTAAGATTTATGACTCCATGATTTAGGAAGAGGGGGATGGAAGGGAGGGATAAAGGGAGAAAAATTTCATAAATGATGACAGCTGTTTAGGAAGAAGGAATTATTGTATTCTCATTATCATAATTGCTATTGTTAAATAAATAATTTTAAATTTAAAAACAGTTCTGAGCACCTCAGGTTAAGAAGGATAAAGAAAAAATGGGAATGGATTCAGAAAAGGGCAATAAGGATTCTAACAGATATGGAGACATACAAGGATAGCATAAGGAGGTTGGGCATTTTCAGTCTAGTGAAAGGAAGACTGAGGGGTGACATCGTGACATGTACTCTTTAATATCTAAGCATGACACAGAGAGGAAGGTGCAGGGTTGTTCTCTGCTATCTCAGACAGTGGAGTACTGAGGCTCAACAGTGCCCAGGGCAAGCACTGAAGTTGCACCCCTAGGTGCTGCTGCTGCTGCTGCTGCTGCCCCCCCCATATCAGGCCAGAAAGGACCCTGGTGGGGGCGGGGCAAGCAGTGGCAGGGGGTAGGGTGAGCGATGAGAGGGCGCGGGGGAATGGCAGCAGGAGGGTGGCAAGGCGAGCAGCAGTGGCGGGGCAGAGCGAGCAGCAGCAGGGGGGTGGGACAAGTAGGAGGGGTGGGGGCAGCAGGTGGGGAGCTGCTGCTGCCACCGCTGCCACCACCCTCCACCCCCTCAGAGGGCCAAAAAGGAGGGTGAGGCAGCAGCGGGTAGGCGAGGTGAGGGGTTCTTCTTTTTTGCACCCCTGGCATTGGCACCTAGGGCATGTGCCCCAGTTGCCCCCCCTAAATACGCCTCTGGTCTCAGGGTAGGACCAAGCTTAATGGTTCTAAGTTACAGGAGGATACATTTCAATGGAACAATAAAAGTAACTTCTTGATGGTAATGGGGCCAATTATCTAGAGAGGTAATGCTGTTTGATTTCTTATGTGTTTGTCAATCCAAATTAAATACTTTGTTTAACTTTAAAATGGAGTCCTCTCTATAGTTAGTACTAATATACATAGATGCAAAGATCCTGCTGTTCCTCTTGCAGGCCTCCTTAGAGCGATTTCCCCCCAAATTCTAAGGAGACACTGTGGATGGACTCCAACATCCCCTACCTCTTAGGGTAACAAGATTGATGGAGAATGTGGTCAACACCCCTGACTCATGAGTTGACGCACACAGTTCAGGAAGGGCGAATGTAGAGAAACCTGTAGAGACTCCAGAAGAGTTTTACATGGGTGCGTGTGATCGCAGATCTGTGTGGTTGAAGCCATAAGGTCAGCTGTGGGTTGGAATCTGCTCCCCAGTGTCTCCCACCTCTTACTCCCTCTTGCAAGGAGTGGAAATGCCCTACCTGCTATTTCATCTAGACCAAGTATCAGCCTGAACCAATGCTCCACTTTTTACTTCTTTGACTGTCATTTTAAGACCTTTGTACAATAATATAGAATATGCTTATCTTCTTGATTAAACAAAAAGCTGTTCTGTCTGAGATCGTGGGGATTCTTCCAGACTTGTCTTTCTTCATGTTAATGCCTTTGTCCTTTGGGCCAAACTAGTAAGAAGGAATATGATGAAAAAAGAATTAGCAGTGGGTGCTTGCTCCTCACTTTGCCTGAAAATACATTAGAAATGAAATATATTAAGAATTTCTCTAGCCGCCTTTCAGAGTGCTTTAAAAAACAGAACTCCAAAAAGATCCTTGAGATTTTTTTTAAAGAAAGTTTTTTGAAAATCCCATTCTCCCCCTCCATGCACACATGCCTCATCCACAGCAACCTACTTCCCAAGAAAACCCTTATCTTCGAGAAAAGCGAAGGTGTAGCCACTGCTGAGACAGAATGCCTTTCCAGTTTCTGCCTTCACTAGAAACCAAGTTCATAAGTAGGTTTCAGTTCTTCTCGGGGAACATAGTATTTGTTATTTCTAATTCTCCTCTCTAATTGAATAGGAGTCAGAGAAAAACTGCAGTCTCATGTCCCGTCTCCATGTCTTTAAAAGACTCTGTGGCAGGAGCACAAAAGAAAATCACAGCCTCAACATTGAGTTGCTGCATTGTCTCAGATGACACAGTTAGATCATTTCTGACAAAAATGGGCTGAGGTAAATTTGGCATATGTATTCCTCACAACTTCATGTCAGGTGGAGATCTGAGATGTGTATCTTTTCTTGTGTTGAATTAATAAAGATGGGAGAAAGTGAACCCATTTAATTTCTGCAAAAGCATTAGAGACTCTGCGATTGTTAAGTGCCAATCAACCTAAATTTAAACTGAAGCAGCCATGTTTCAGTGGAATGAAGAACTTTGTTGGCAAGTGGAGATAGTTTGTGTGTGTGTGCGTGTGTGTGTGCGCACGCACTTTATTCAGGTTGTAAAAGCTTGTTTCTATTTTTCCATTCCATGATCCATTGAAAGCTGAAATACCATGAAGAGACATTAGAGAACCTTCTCAGCTGCAGCATCCAGATGGTAGAACAACTCATTTACAGGGGTGCACTTTTTAGTAGGGAGTGAAGGCAATTTTATTCCAGCAGTAAGCAGTCCACCAGTGGCAGAGTTTACGAGCTGGCAACCCAGGAGCAAGAAGCAGAAACACACACACACACACACACACCAGTCCTCAGTTCACTGCTGCCATTTCCATACCAACCAGTGCATATTTATAGAACAGCCATTATGGCTGTTCTACAACTGCTGTTGCCCCTCCACACATGCACACACATCCTGCCTGAAGCATCCCTGCCACTAGCTGCTGAGAGAGAAGGTAAGGGAAGCAATGAGGAACCAAGCTATTGGACTGAATGCCTGCTGGAACCAAGCATCTTTGGAAAGGAGGAAATCACCTGCGATGCAATAGAGTCCTGGTTCTGTTTTCAACAGTGCCTTGGCTCCAGCAGGCATTCTAAACAAGAGTCAGACTCCTTGTTGTCCCAGCCTCCTCTCTCGGCAGTATGTCATCATGTTCCTCATCTCCCCTTGTTCTTCCTTCTGTGGCTGGGACTGGAAGAGGGAGGTGTCCTGTGGAAGCCCTGACTGTTTAATATACCACACTGCTCTATCTCTGCCTCCAAAGTCCCTAATTGGAACCTTTTGTTATTTTGACGGCTGCTTTTTACTCTTTTTATGGTTTGTTTGCATTTGTGATTTTGACTTTATGATCTGTAATCATAACTTTATTGCAAACCACTTTAACTACAATTTAGTACAGGAAAGCAAGATAAGAATTACTATTTAAATAAAAACTAAATAGGAAGGGGGAAAACTTGGCTCCACAGGGTAACAGAGTACAAGAGAGAACACTTGGGTTAAAGAAAGCTGAGAATAAGGCCATGAATAAAAGAAAGAATGGCTACATTCAGTGTATTAATAATTCAGGCTAGAAACCAGAAGAAGCTTTTAACTACTACAGATATAGGATCCTGATGTAGTCCACCTGGAAGGGTTGTGACTGTGTCAGTAACATGCAGCACTGTCATCAAAACAGACTAATAGAGGACATTTTTTACTTATTCTGGGAAGCATTTTGGCTTTTATCTGTCGGAACTGCCACAAAATGAAGGGATGAGTGGTATGGTTGAAAACAGCTATGAGCACCATCTAGCAGAACTGGGGTATCATGCCTGATTTTCACATGTAAGTGATGGGTAGCAAAACAGCTTGGACTCTATTATCTGTATGGGTCTAGGAAATGAAAGGTCCATTTCATTTTTCCATTCATTTCAACAGCATTCATTTCGATTTCATTCATTCTTAGCAGACGTTTTTCTTACCTCATTTATTTTACTGGAAGACCCAGTCAGTCTTGGTCTGCTTGTAACATTGCCATTTTCCATCCAAATGGCATGAAATGTTCAGACATTGTACTACTTCCTCTTTGCCCAGATGTCTGTCCTCCCAAAGAGTTCCCACAGTATAACCAATTATAAGCGTATACATCATAATAAAGTTCTCTTCACTTTCAGAGGGAGACCCAACTGCTGTTTTCCTGGTTCAACTTCTATGTCTTACAGTCTGTTGGCATGAAATATCCAGACATTTTTTTAACATTGCATGCACACAGGGTATTGAAATGCTCACTGATAGATGAGTCATAGGGTGTCAATTTTAACTGATAAGAATGTTCAAAATGCATGTAACTACAGTCTAAATTTTTCATTCAGGAGCCTTTTCATACTAAACTATAATAGTACTGTGATTCCACTTTGACTGCTGTAGCAAAGCCTTGTGGAATCTTGGGATCCGCAGCTGTAGTGAGGGACCTTTACAATCCTCAGTTCCTCTGGTCTCTCTGACCAGACTACCATCCCCAAGATTCCATGGAAGGTAGCCATGGCAGTTAAAGTGGAATCATAGCACTATAACTGTATAGTGTGAAACAGGCCCTAATGACACAACTGGCATCAGCACTGCCGCCACCACCAGCGTCATCACCTTCTTCCAGTAGCCAATATTTAGCCTTTTATGAAATCTATCTTCATTTATTTCAGTGTGGTTGGAGTTGAACAGACAAATTGACATTGCCCTCCAGGCATTTACAAATTTTGAAACTTTAGTAGAAAAGGCTTAACGCATTTTGTTAACTTGGCAATTTAATCTGTTTATGTTAAGACTGAAAAACATATTTTTTAAGCAGCTACCATTATAAACCATTGAGAGTGTGACTGATAATATATTGGTTGATACCATTGCCCAAAAGCAGCATGTTTTGTTCTTAGATCTTTTAGAAGGTCTCCTTCTCCTTCCTTGTCTTCCCCAACCTGGCAGTTTCCAGCTGTACACAAATCCCACAACTCAATTGCTAGCTGTGGATGGTGGGATGTATACTCCAGTGCATTTAGAAAATACTGTCTTGCAGAGGCTATTCTACAATATCACATCTACGGTAACAATCTGTACAGTTAGGTGTGGTCCATAACTACTACATTGCTTCTTTTTGTTCCAGCTTGACCTACTGTAGGCAATATATATCACTCATGCCTTAAAGATCACTGATTGTTGGAGAATGGCACAAAACTTGAAAATACCTGTCAAAATGTCTCTAAATTTCCCTTTAAAGACAGTGTTTACAAGTAAATAGAGGGGCATCCACACTGCACAAGTATAGCAATTTGATAGCACGTTAAATGCTATTTGTCCATCCCATAGAATCCTGAGATTAGTAGTTTGGCATGGCACATAGGTTTCCTAAAGCTATAGTATAGAATTCTGTTAGAGAATTCTGAAAACCTCATGAAACTACAAATTTGAGGATTCCATAGAATTTTGCCATAGCATTTAAAGTATTGCCAAATTGCTATAATAGTTCAGTGTGGACCACTAGGAACATGTTGCTGTCATTTTGTTGCCAATGTCAATGCGTTACTATGCATATATTACTTTGAAATGTCATTTCTTTATTATCCCTTCTTTACCAAAAAAAAAGTGAATAACTCCATACCCTCCAACATTTCACAGAAGAAAACCACAGCTGAAAACTCCTTTCCCCACTGCCAAGCTAAGTGCAAACTACTTTTGCACTTTGAACTTAATCTGCAGCAACTGAAGAAAGTCGAAGGACAAAGAGGGAAAGTGGAAGGAGAAGGAAAGAAAAAGTGCGCCATTTTAAAAGTAGCATAAAAAGTGAGATTAATTGGGACTGCTCCTGCCAACTTGGAACAACTGAAGGGTATGTAAGACATTATAGGTAATCTATTCTTTTATTTCATTTCTTCTGATCCGAGATCACTTGGAGCACCTTTCCTAGACACAAATACAGAGTGCTTATATAACCATCTTGATAGTGGAGACTGAACAACAAGCATACAAGTTTCCCAACATCCAAATGAAGATGTGGCCCTGTAAACAAATGAGAAAAGTTACATAAAGACACAGTCCAAAATACATATTTCTCATGGACTTTTTCATATGAAAAGGAAAGTTATAAGCTTTTTATTTGTGGTGGTTCTCTTATATTTATTATCCTGATGTTTTTGTCATTCACATCTATTCGGCTTTGTCAGACTACAATAGATCTTTACAGTCAATAATTTTTGTTTGGTTTCGTTTGTATATTTTTAGTTGTCATATTTATTAGTCCCTTTAAAAACACATTCTCTAAGTGATATAAAAATCAAGCATAAAGCAAAATAAAAAATAAATAAATAAAAGGAGATAATGCCACAGACAGTAAGGTTCAAATACTCTCATAAATTAGGGCAGGAAATTTGTCAGGGACTGGGGGGGCACAGTGGTCCTCCATGGGGCCTTTGCAGGCCTCAGCTCCACCATAAGAAATGTTTCTTTTACTAGGGAGAGCGAGGTGGCCGTTTTCCACCAGGGGGCTAAGAGAAACAAGAAAGAGGAAGCCAGCTAGAAGTCAACCAGAAGTTAATTTCCTGATCAAAAAAAAAAAAAAAAAAGGGCCCTTTCTGGGATTGAATTGGCCAGCAAGGAGGGAATGATTTCATTTTGTGCCAGAAAAGAAAAGAAAAGAAAATTTAAAGAATTTTTTCCATCTTGTTCAGGATAAATTTTAGCATTTTAAGCAAACAAAGCCTATGTGTTGTTGTTGTTGTTGTTTTCCCACACTTGTGCTTTGAAGGCAAAATGTGTAGCCCATGACCATAGCCTGAAGTTTTGAACTGAATCTGAGGCTGACTGAAAATTGTGAGAGAGGTGGGTTGTTTATCTGTGAGAGAGGGAATGTTTTCTCTTGTGCTTGGCCCTTCAGTTTCTCATAGTTGAAACCATTTCCATAGTGAAGTTAATGTTTCCCAAGAGAATACGTTTCCCTGCAAGAGACTCATTTTGATCTCTGAAATAATTTTCAACCAAATATACATATATCTGAAAATATATTTCTTTAGCAATGTTTACAAAGGAGAGCTCAGATTGTCAAAGGAAAAGGGGCAGTTTCACATTGTCTGCTGTGCAACTGATGTGTGTGAAACTCCCTAGGAACGACATCCATTATGACTCGAATACAAGCCAAATTGCACATTCTTATTTACAGGCTTCTTTTGCCAAAAATATATTTTTAAAAAGTCCCCAGCTGTTCAGAAAGTAGCTGCTCTGAATTCGTGTGTAGTTTGAATGAAGACTAAGCAAGGACTGAGATGGGGAAGGAAAAACTACAGATATCTCAGTGTGGAACAATGGAAATCTCATTGTGGAAGACTCGTTAAGGGCATAAGATTGCAGCCATATTCATTTCAACATGATCCAAAGTTCATCATTGGGTCTGTGAATACCTGACAAAGCATCCAGATCATGACCATTTTTCATAAATCACTACAGGGGACCTGGAATTTCTTGGATGAGTTGGCAAGGAGTGATAGTTTGCTCTTACATTTACCCTATACATGTATTTTTTAAGCTTAAGGAGTGCATAACATGATTTACTGGTGAAGCAAGCAGTTCTCTAGTAAATAACAATATGAAGGCAGTTTCTCAGAGGCTGCAGTTTCTCTAGCAAGCCATACAAGGTCAGTTCATGGCTGCAGAAATAGGCAAGTATGTTTCAGTCCTAGAATGCCTGTGAAACTGTTCCTTGATTAACCTGGGGTGATCTTCTCATTTGTCTGTGAAAGCATCAGCTCTTTTCAGAACAAGGGGGAGAGTATATTTAAAGATCAGGAAAAACCATGCCTGTGGTCTGGCCCTGAGGTGATTTCTTTTCAGCCATAATCCATCCAAGGAACTCAGTCGGTTGGGCACAGCATCTAGTTCATTGTGCAGATCCCAGAGAATTGCAGTTGTGAGAAAGAGCAGCTTTGATCAGGGAGGTGAGCAAACACTGCCTTCACCTTAAGTTTTATTCCGACATTCCTCTTAATACCTTTGTGCAATCAATAAACCGCCATTCTGGTGTAGCAAAATGGCTTTTCATTTGAACAAACCTTCAAGTTTATTTGGCTTGGGAACTGAGTGGATCAGGACCCTAGAATCTTTACGCTTCCAGCCAAGTGAAAACAAGGAATGGATGAGTTTGTCTGGCTTGTATCCCAAGTTAAGGCTCCCCTCCGTAAATGTTTGTGTCAGTCAAACAACATTGCTTTGTTGAGGAGGTTAATATTAACTTGAATATTTTAAAAAAATTGTTCTCCCTGCTTTCCAAAGCACCTCTCAACTTCCTCACTCCCTCATCCTTTCTAACAGTTCTGTCCTTCCTTTCCAACAACCAGAGTCTTACCCTGAGGAAGGGAGGGGAGAGGAGCAGGTAGCAGCAAGCAGGAAGTTATACCAAGACAGGCCTTGTGTGGATTCTGCAAATGGCATTCTTCGTGTTCCTTTCAGGAATCATTGGCCTTAATTAGAAATCCCACAATCTTCAGCAGGAAATGAGCCCTTATTTGCAGCTGGTTTAGGTTTCCGGTTCCTGGCACCACTTCGCACTTTTGAGGATTACCCGCGTGGACAGTTTCAGGAGTGAAAGAAATAGAGTCCTTTCCTCCATTCCACACTAAGGCCCTTTCCACAACTCACCTTTTTGTGGAGCTGGGGTGCGGGGATTGCAGGAGCAGCCTCTTCTGAGAGGCTCTCACATCCCAGTTCCTTCAGCTCTGCAGCTGCTGCCTGCTCACACAAGAGCCCCTCCTCTTCCCTCTGCAGTGCAGCCTGGGATTTTCCCAGGCTGCCCTGGGGCAGGAAGCATGAGCACCGTGGCTCCGGAGCTCTGCATGCATGGCAAGTTCACGCGGGGCCCCACAGTGATGCACAATCACGCACCATTTTGGGGTCACAGCCAAAAATGAAATAGTGTGCAATCGGCGCCTGCCAGCCCCTAATGCATCATGCGACTGCAAGTGCATCGTGTGGACCGCTCCTCGTAATCGCGCGATGCTCCAGGGGCCCTTTTGCATGGCAAATGCCGTGTGAAAAAGGCCTAATTCTGAAACCTTTCTATATAGCACACAGAAAGAAATTGCTGGACCTTAAGGTGCACCCTTAGAGGATGGTGGAAAGAAAGCTGCTGAAGACAGGCCAATCCCCATTTTTTCTTTGAACTTACCCTCAAGAGATCCAGGCTCCTGAAACCACTAAGCATGTACAGTCTGTGTGGTGCCATTTTGAAGTGTTCTCTCTTCTTTTTGGTTTGCTTTCAGACCAGAACTTTTCCATATACAGAAAGTTTCTGAACAGACTTTACTCCTGTGGTGCAGATTGTGGAAGCCGTAAGATACAAATAACATAGTTACCTGTCACATGTCACATTGCAATAGTTGGGTATCACAATGTTAAATTTACTTTACAGGTGGAATGAGTAACGGTTTCTACAAATTTTTCAAAATTGCTTTTATTTTTAGGAATTTTTAGAGGCATCTTAATATGGTTTTCTCAAGTTTTCTGCCATTCTCTTGTTTTTACAGAGATTAATGGAAAAATAATGAGCCACACAATAAATTATTTTTTAAATATAAGAAGAAATGGCAATGAATTACTCTCTAAACCCCAGAATGACTAATGGGAATGAATTACTTTCCGAAAGCAAATTTCCAAGCTCAGCTCCAGATATACAAACATACTGGCTTGGCATCAGGAAGGGGTTGCCACGACCTCATGTGCCTTCTAGCCATGCTTGGTTAGATTAGTGAGAGCGTTCTAATTAAGATCCCATAGGTGGGTTAAAATGGGAACAACCTAACCATCATAGCTAAGATGCCTTTCTTTGAAAAATGTCAATAATGTCACCAAAGTTCCATTATGCCTCATTAGATCTCAGGGGATATAATCACAACATGAGGTTTCATTTCTTTCTGGTTAAACACAGTGAGCTGTCATAAGGCATAGAAAAAGAATTTCCCCCTTTCCTCCAGTATTTAATTCTCTTGCAAAAAATGTATGTTCCCATTTGCTTGTATCAAATAAAACATGCAGTCGCTTGCATATCTTTTTCCCTGCCCCCCCACATGGCCAGAAGAAAATGGTACCTCCATTTTAATGCAAGGAGCTATTTTGTGCAATTACTGCCTCCAGCACAACAATTACAACATACATATCCTTGTGATTAAATTGAATTGGAAAGGTAGGGGGCTTATATTTATTGTTTTATTCTGGGAAACACTGAACACTTCTGATTCCCCATGGATATCCACTAGTTTCATTTACCTGTACAGCTGAGGGAACTGAAAGCACTGGTATTTCATCTTGAACTATACTTCTGGCTGTTAGCATAAACCAGGTTTAACTTTTTCCACCAGGCTTTCTTTTCTAATTTGTTTGGTAGAGGTCAGAGACTGGTAATATGTTACAAGTAATGACAACACAATACTTGTAGGGGAGGCTAACAAAGTCATAATGATGGTCCTTCTGCAAACAATGGCCTATATCCTAGTGGTAGTCCTAACCATGGCAGACTCACTGAATCAATGGGATGTTACTTATGTGTTGACTCACAATTCAACACTTGATTCAGCAATTGTACTGACTAGCCAATCAGATTCAGAATAATATCATAGAGAGCCAGTATTATTGTATTGTGGAGAGCCAGAGAGAAATATAAAGTCCTACACTTAGGCTCTTTTCGCATGGCATTTGCCGTGTGAAAAGGCCCCTCGAGCACCATGCAAATGTGAGGAGAGGTCCACATGACACACTCACAATCATGCGACGCTCCAGGGGCTGGCAGGCGCTGACTGCACACTTTTTCATTTTCAGCTGTGAGCCGAAAATGATGCACGATCATGCATCATTCCGAGGCCCCACGCGCACTTGCCATGCATGCGGAGCTCCAGAGCTGTGGCGCTCGTGCATCCCTGCCCAGCGCAGCCTGGGAAACTCCCAGGCTGCACTGCAGAAGGAAGAGTTGGGGCTTTTGCACGAGCAGGCAGCAGCTGTGGAGCTGAAGGAACCTGGACATGAGAGCCTCTCAGAAGAGGATGCTCACGCGATCCCCTCACCCCAGCTCCACGAAAAGGTGCATTGAGGAAAGGGCCTTCGGCAGGAAAAATGGAATGCACAAATATAGGATGGGGGACACACGCCTAGATAACAGTATGTGTGAAAGGGATCTAGGAGTCTTGGTAGAGCACAAGCTGAACATGAGTCAGCAGTGTGTGTGGCAACCAGGAAAGCCAATGCAATTCTTGGTTGCACCAATAGGGGGATGGTGTCTAGATCAAGGGAGGTAATGATACCACTCTATTCTGCATTGGTTAGACCTCATTTGGAATACTGTGTCCAGTTTTGGGCACCTCAGTTCAAGAAGGATATTGACAAGTGGGAGCATGTCCAGAGGAGGGCGACCAAAATGGTGAAGGGTCTAGAAGCCACACCTCCGAGGAGCAGCTTTGAGCGCTATTTAATCCGCAGAAGAAAAAGTTAAGAGGAGACATGATAGCCATGTTTAAATATTTGAAGGAATGTTATGTTGAGGAGGAAGTGGGCTTGTTTTTCACTGCTCTAGAGACTAGGACAAGGAACAATTGATTCAAGCTGTAGGAAATGAGATTCCATCTGAACTGCAGGCAGGGGTTGGACTGGATGGCCCCTGTGGTCTCTTCCGATTCTATGATTCTATGAGTATTCTATAGTGGTTTGAGCATTGGACTATGTCACTGCAGACCAAGGTTTAGCTCCCCATGGAAACCCACTGGGTGATCTAGGACACATCATACACTCTTACCCCCAGAAAACTCCATGATAGGTTTGCCTTAGGGTTACCAGAAGCCGGAAATGGCTTGAGGCACACAACAACAGTAAAGTAATGTTGTAATATTTTTAGTATAACAAGTTTCATGTACTTGTTACATCAAGTTGTTACTCCTAGACTTCTAAAACATCATTTGCAGATCACTGGGGGGATTTCTGAACCATTTTGGGCTTTTTTTTTTATTTTTATTTTTTTAAATCCTAATAAATAATGTTACTAAAAAAAAATGTAAAGTAATTCTTATAGTAACTAGTAATGGATAATGTGCTTCCCTGGGGAAAAAATTGCAAGTGATGTCTAATATGTTTATTATAAAGTATTCTTTCAAGCTCTGATATTGCTAAGCCAGGTTCAGTTCAAGCTAAACGCTCCCAATGTTATCAATAGCCTCAGATCTTTAAGCAAACAGTTTATCTTAATTCTGAAGTAGTCTACTTCCTCCTTCATGGACGCACACTCACATTATATTGGATTAAAATTTCCCTCTAACATTATTCTCAAAGTTATTATCAATTGTATATGTTAAAAAGAAAACTTTATTGAGGGCAGTCCAACTTCAGATTCAAATTTCCCTGATTTCTTTGGAGGCAAGACCAAAAGTGTCTCTGACGATAGATAGATAGATAGATAGATAGATAGATAGATAGATAGATAGATAGATAGATAGACAGACAGACAGACAGACAGACAGACAGACAGACAGATAGACAGCTCATCTGAAATAAGAAAATAAATCATGATTGATTTTTTAGTAAACATACACACACAGGAAATCTGACTGTAGTGGTGCTGGAAATGGACTGAAGGCTTGAATCTTCAGAAATTTTGTTTCTTGGTTGTTTATATGCTGAAGACAGTATGGATCACTTCTGGTTCTTAGAACTTTTCCAATCATCATTCATGGATGTATCAGCTCCACACCCACACTTTTTTTCCCCTGTGGTTCTTAATATATGAAAAATAGCAGCTATTGCATAACACATCATGTTCTCTGAAATTTTCTTGCAAAAAAAAAGCCTCCAAAGAACTTTGATACTGCAGGAGAAAATTAAAATAGATCTTACAGCACTTTAATATTAACAAGCACTTTCCTTTGAATGCTCAGTATTATTAAGAGAGAGATTGCGGATAATAAGAGTTGCCCAGAAAAGAAAAAGCAAGACCATAAACTACATTTAGACACAGGATGCCATTCCACAGTATAGAACAGTCCTCAAGCTTTGTAAAAAGATATTGATATATAACAGGATCTCCATTAGCTGTTGTTGCTGTTGTTGTTATGTACCTTCAAGTCCACTCTGGCCTATCTGTCATAGAGGTTTTTTGGTAAGCTTTATTCAGAAAAGATTTGCTGTTTCCTTCCTCTTAGAGTGAGAGAGTGTGACTTGTCTGCTCAGTGGGTTTCCATGGCCAAGTGGGGATTTGAACCTTAGGCAATTTCTGCAATACACTATTATATTGCTATTATTCCACTTTCAACATCCTATGGAATCCTGGGGTTTGCAGTTTATGGAGGGGCCTTTAGAATTCTCAGCTGGGGAGCTCTTTGGCCTCAGGAAACTACAAACCCCAGAATTCCACAGGATATTGAAAGTGGAATCATAGCACTATAACAGTGTAGGGCGGAAATGGCCTTAGTCTCCTAGAGTATTGCTCCATCTCCTTCTTTAGTTCCTTGTGAGTCTAAAAATCCCATTTACTCTAATTTACTGCGCAGTTCTAGGATTACATAACTTTGTTATGTGATCCTGGGATTAGTTCTCTCAACTGAGTTTGAGAATGCCTGGTCAAAAGAAAAATCAGAAGAACAGAAGCACTGAAGGACAGAGAATTTACTGAAGTCTCCCCAGCCCTAAATTTGTTTAAGTGATCATAAAGAGCAATGTTTTGCCTACATTTTTTTTTTTTTTCTGGAGCATATCTGGCATACCCTTCCCAGGAAAGCTGCTTCATGCTGTGCTTCTTTTGGGTATCAGGGGAAGGCTTTGCCCAAACCTTTTATGTGTGCATGCATTTGACTTTCTACCTCTTGCAAGCATGTGAAACAAACTGTATATTACATCCCATGGAGTGACAGATTGCTACAGAAGTGTTTGAAGGCATTCTGTAGTGTCTCCTTCAGTTGCTGCATCTTCCACTTTTTTTCTGAAAATGATTGCATGTCAATCATGAGAAAGAAAACACATTTAACATACGTGTAACAATAAATACATTAAGTACGTAAGAGCTGGTCAATTTTGATTTTTTCCAAACTTTGGCTTTTTTCCCATCTAAAGTCCTTTCTGTCAATTTTGTGAAGGAATTTGAAATTTTGGCAAGTTTTAATTAAAAATGAACCAAGCATAATTCTCAACCAGCTGTCCCTCTCAAATTTGATAGGTGCAGCTATTCTCTGTGTGGATCATTACCAGCAGAATCATAGAATCATAGAGTTGGAAGGGACCATAGGGGCCATTCAGTCCAACCTCCTGCCATGCAGGAACACACATCAAAGCATTCCCAACAGATGGCCATCCAGCCTCTGCTTAAAAACCTCCAAAGAAGGAGACTCCACCACACTCCGAGGCAGGAGATTCCACTGCCGGACAGCTCTGACTGTCAGAAAGTTCTTCCTGGGGTTCAGGTGGAATCTCTTTTCCTGCAATTTGAATCCATTGCTTCTTGTCCTAGTCTCTGGAGCAGCGGAAAACAAGCCCACTTCCTCCTTGACATGACATTCCTTCATGAAATGAAGCTAAAATAGCTTGAAGGACCCAAAATGAAGCTAAAATAGCCTAGAGGGCCTAAAACATGACTAAACTATCTCCCTATAAGTGGCATTTGGATACACTTAAGTTGTTGTTTTTTTAAAGGAATAATTTTTCCAAAAAAAACATGGGCTACAAATACTGCATTTGAGGTGGCACACAGTCCAAGTTTCTCTACTCCTGTCCTAAAAGGAGCCATGGTGGCACAGTGGTTAAATGCCAGTACTGCAAGCCACAAGGTTGTGAGTTCGATCCTGCCTGGCTCCAAGGTTGACTCAGCCTTCCATCCTTTTGCAGGTCGGTAAAATGAGTACCCAGCTTGTTGGGGGCATGTATAGAACTGTTTCAAAATACATGCTATTTGTAAGTTGTTTGCCGCCTCGATCCATATGGAGAGGCGGGATACAAACAAACAAACAAATAAATAAATAAAAAAAGAGAATTACTATACTGGTATTTCCAGGGAAAAATATGAAGCAGTTGATTCAGGCAGCACCTACAGAGTCACTATTTTATTTTCCCCAATTCCAGCCTCTCTGATATATTTTAAAATGTCATCTCCAGTGTATCACTGGCTATCACAGGCATACCACTTGGATTATTTATTTAGTCATTCATTTCTACCTCAAGTTCAAAAATATCTGTTTCATTACTCTATTACTGCAATCCTACCCACTGTTTTCTTGGAAATGACCTCTGTTGAATGGCAATTACTTCAGAGTAAAAGTAAATAAGATTTCACTGTTTGTTGCTGTTATTATGCTGCTGGTTTTATTATTGTGTGTGTGTGTGCGTGTTCATATTTTCATTTTGGACTCTTGATAGAGTAGAAAAAATGATTATCAATATTAATATTACTAACAATATGAGAGCAGAAAGCCAAGTTCTCTTAGACTAACCATTAGCTGTAGCTGTAAACTACTTATACATTTTCTGGTTAATATTGGTGTAGATGTCATAGTTATCTTAAGATACCAATGAAAATATGCCTGGTAAATAACTCAGTTGGGCTTAGGTTATGATACAGAAAATACAGCATCAGTGGCCGCCTGCACATTCCCCCCCCCCAATGGCATCTCAATGGCAAATGCAATGCATTGTCTGACCTAACTCTGCATTGGCACTGCTAAATTTATGTGAACATCTAATCATCTGAACATTGTTGATGTTCTCTAGCCCTGTCGCATCATTCATTCAGATACAAGGAGTTGATTGCATACTGTATTAATCAAAGTACCTTTGAACAAAGCAGTCTTTGAATTCTAAAGAGTACATCTTGTGGCTAGTTTCAGAATGTTCTCCTTTATTCAGGGTTTGACACATACACCCCCATGCACTAATTTTCCTACATCATTTGGCTGATTTTGGTTTTGCTTACTGTGGTGGCCAGGGTGGTGGTAGAAGCAAGCAGCCAGCTATTAGCAAGGTGCTCAAGATATCGAATGACCTGAAAATAATAGGTGAGAGGAGTATACCTTGCACACCTCCTAAATAATAGATTACCAGCTGGAAAGGTGTTAAAATGAAAGCTTTGTAAAATGAAGCCAAAGAGACTGGCTGAAGAAATATTATCAAGATATAGGGTCAAAGAAAGTAATTTTTGTTTGACCCTATATCTTGACCCACAGGCAGCTTCCCAGACCTAGCCACTGTTGCTAGGCCAGCGTAACTATTTTGATTAAAACTTCCAGGAGGAAAAGGGCCATGGGAGCAGTGGCCATGCAAGAAGTAAGTCATTGGAAAAACAGGCTGCTTGGAAGTACCAGATGTAGTCTATATTCCTTCACCACCTCTGTGCAACCCTGGACAAAGTGCAACTGTTAGCATAGTGCACCAACAGTCTAACACAGGACCTTTCCACATGTGGGGCGTGAATCAGGCAGAAGGGGGACTCACCGGATTTCTTCTCCATCCGATCAAGTCCGTCGGGATGAGGAGCAGTGCGAGCTCGTCACTCCGCACTGCTCCGGCATCCAAAATGGCGGCTTCCGGTTGGTGGAGGCTCTCCACCAACTGGAGAAGCTTGCCAGCCTAAAGCCCACCCCCGGCAGATCTGTAGGCATGCACTAGTGCATGCCTGGAAATCTGCACTGGAGCGTGGCGATGGAGCAACACGGGGTTGCGCGCTCTGTGCTTTTGAAAAACCTCTTAAAAGAGGTTTTTTAAAAGCACGCTGTGCCAGTTCCGGTCGCTCCAGAGCGGACTGAGCTGTGGAACTACTAAAAGTAGTCCAACCCAGTCCAATCCACGGTGCAGAAGACCTCCGTCAGAGATCGCTCTGCGCTGTTTTAATAGCCTGGTCACTAAGGGCCTTAGTCCACAGTGATTGACTAAGGCCAGGAAGCCCTTAGTGACTTACAAAGGTGTAAGGGCCCATTACATGGGCACAAGCGCTTGTCTCAAGTGGTACATAGTGGTGGTAGTGGGGTGGCAGCAAAGAAACATAGGCAGTGCCTTTGTTGATAGAGACAGTTTTTGCTGCACTCCTCACCACTTGTGGTCATGTGACCTCTGCTGCTGTGCCATGCCTATGCCTCTCCTTCCTCTGATAGCCATGTAGTTATGCCAGTCAATAGGTTTGTGGCCCTCATGTGTCAAGCACTGGTGTGCCCCTTGTATGATTTCAGCTGGTGCTCAGGAAGACTCGCACCAACCCCCTAGCTGGGATTTGGAAAGAAAAAAATATGGCTTGTATTTTGACATCACCATCCTACCAGTTGTTAGTTTCAGAGGAAAGAGATTCTTGACTGATAACGCTGATGGGTCTATCAATCAAAATGCCATTTATTTTCCCAATTAATTAATATCCAAATTCTTGCTGCAAAATTTGGGTTTATTTCTAACTCTGTACCCCCACAGTCCTGCTGGGGCACTTTGCCCAATTAGCCTTGGGCACAATCCCACTGGGGTACTTCACCCCTGGTCATGCCAGCAGATGTTCTTTTTACAGTCCTGCTTAAGGAAGTATCCAGTTTTCCACAGTTCAAGATATTTTGTTTAAAGACTGTTCAGTGCCCAGGTATAACTCTGCCACCCCGTCAGTTTGGCCACTGATTCGCTAGAGGGCATGCTGGGAAATTTGCCAACCAAACTGCACCTGCGACTGGTCTAGCTGCCTCTGGTATCTCCACAGAGCTTTACATTCTTCTGGCTTTATACAGGATCTTGTGCTTCATGTGTTTTCCTGGTGTAGCACTGGAGTTTTTGTGCTTACATAGAAATAAAAATGCCATCCCTGCATTCTCTAGAAATGACCTGGATAAATGTTTATATTTTGAAAAGGAAGGAACTTTTGGAGATAGCATGTGACCATGCATATGAAAACTACAGGTACATGAAGAGGATACAGTTGCTATCACCATTAGAAATCTACTCAAAACATTTACTAGCTTCTTCAAACCAAACAAACAAACAAACAAAGCCCAATTGTGGTGTTACGGGACATTGGGTTTAAAGTTATTGTACTGAAATTCCAGCACTAGGACTGTTTCATCATAATCCAAAGCAGGTTTTTTTCCTGCAGCAAAGCTCAAGCACAAGGCAGGCCTTTGCTCTTTGAAACAGTGTGACACAGGACATACTCTTCTGAAGCCCTGCAGGTACCAGAACTGTGATAGCATCATGCCCCTGTTCTCTGTGCAAATGCCATCATTTAGTCTCAAACCAGCACAAAGAGAACCTGCTGCACATAAATGGTCAGCTGAGGATAAGCTGACCTATGGTTTGGTGCAGATATACCATTGAGGATGAGATGATCACACAGAGTGAACTAGCACTGATTCAGTGAAATCAGCTGAGGATCTGACTCTGAGTTGTTCAACCAAAGGCTGGTGAAGAAAATTAAACTTAATGTACCACTGGCTCAGGCCATTAGCAATATTTCACAAGGACTGTTTCTTTTCTTAAGCCTTTCTTTCAGTGCTGGAGTCTGTGGTACTAAAACCAGCCCCTTTCCACTCATTAAAAGAGCAATATATTTGAAGAAAGTAAAAGAGGCATAGGGGCTTCATCATTATTATTTAATGAGGAAAGCCAGCATTAACTAACAGTGGGAGATTATTAGTTTTGTTTTGCAATTCAAGCAGTTATATATAACGGGTGATCTGGTGCACAGGACTTCTTTTGGGTTAAGATTTAAGTGGGCAAGTCCTTGAATCAAGAATGAAGCCTCCACTGATCTGTAGAACCACAGTGATAATGAAAATATTTTCTTATGGTCTACTAAACCAACCATAACACTTTTATTATTTTATTATGTGTTTATGAGGTATCATTCTAACCATCTGGAGCCTGTCAGTTCTGCCATAGCAGCATATCCACACCCTCACAATAAAAAGCAGAGCTGTTCCAAGAATATTTGCTTCAAAAAACAGTATTCATTTTCTTTCTGTGTGTAGTGATTACATGTTCTCATGGGTCTGAGCTGCAGAAGGTCATAGCCAAGCCTAACTCCAAAATAGTTTGGCCCTTGGCATTCCTCTCCTACAACGTGACTGCCCCCTTCCCTTTGCTCTGGAAATGGGTGTGGAGCAGATTATTACCATCACCGAGGACTTTTTCGGGGGGGAAAGGATTACATGGTGGCTGTAACTACCCAGGAGAGAAGCCGTTGCCTAGCACTGAAAAGAATGCTGGGACATGACAGCTATGGTTATCATTTCAAGTTGGCAATGACCTTCATTAGAATCCCCACTGGGACTACTTCCAATAACAGCCATAGCTAGTCACAGCAGTGGGCGTCAGGAGTCCTGTCAAGTTTTTTTTTTTATCAATCTTTGATTGTTCTCTGTTTCCTGCCTTTTACATTCTAATCACGTGTGGTTAACAAGAAGTCTCATTTTGATGTGTGATCAATTTTTTTTCCTGGACTCCAGCACAGAATCTTTCCATTTCTTCTTCCTTTGCCTCTGCAGTTGGAATATAAACTTGGATTATGGTTGTATCAGAGAGTTTTCCCTGAAGTCTTATTGATATGATTTGGTCAAACTTTGCACTATATCCTTTGACTGCTTTTGGTACATCTCTCTTCACTGTCAATGCCACCTCATTTCTTTTTAAATTATCATTTCCTAAGTAATAGTGTGTAATTATCTGACTCAAAATGTTCCATTCCTGTCCATTTTAGCTTGCTCGTCCCAAGCATTACAATGTTCATATGTTCCATTTTTTGTTCTACTATGTATAGTTTCCCCTGATTTATGCTTATCACATTCCATATTCCATAATATGTGTTGTGTTGTGCAGCTTCAGATTTTCCTTTCAGCTTGAGTCCAGTTGCACCATTAGCCACAGTAGTACTCATAATTATCCTCTGATCTTCCCCAGTAGTTTTCTGGGTGATTTCTGACCTGGGAGTGTCATCTTCTTGCAATATCTCTTGTTTCATTTTCGTTTGTCTCATCATAGGGTTTTCATGGTAAAAGATATTCAAAGGGAGATTTACTGTGCTTCCTTCTGTGCGGTACAAACAAGTGTTAGCTATGGTGCCACTGCTGTTGCCTCCGAGAGATCCTCCAACCAGTGTCAATGCCAACTACTGTTGCTTCCTAGTACCTGTTTGGCACCTTTAGTCTGGCTCCTTAGAAAAAGCCTAGCTAACATGAAAATTGGAGGAAGGAACATCAACAGTTTCAGAGATGCAGATGACACTATACTACTAGCAGAACATAGCAAAGACTTGGAATGATTATGAGGAAGAAAGTTAAGGAAGAGAGTGCAAAGGCAGGTTTATGGTTGAACATGAAGAAAGCGAAAATAATGACAACGGATGATTTATGTAACTTTTAAAATAGATGATAAAGACATTGAAATAGTTAAAGATTTTCCGTATCTTGGCTCAGGCATTAATCAGAATGGAGACTGCAATCTAGAAATCTGAAGACAAGGACTAGGAAGGACACCTATGAAGGAAGTAAACAAGATCCTCAAGTGTCAAGATGTATCATTGGAAACTAAAGTTAGGACTGTCCATGTCACTGCATTTCTAATTTCTATGTATGGTTGTGAATGCTGGACAGTGAAGGAAGGTGATGAGAAGAAAATCACCTCCTTTGAAATGTGATGCTGGAGAAGAACCATAGAATCATAGAGTTGGAAGAGACCACAGGGGCCATCCAGTCCAACCCCCTGCTATGCAGGAACACACTTCAGAGCATTCCCAACAGATGGCTATCCAGCCTCTGCTGAAAAACCTCCAAAGTAGGAGACTCTACCACACTCTGAGGCAGCATATTCCACTGCCAGACAGCTCTGACTCCCAAAAGAACAAATTAATTGGTCCTAGAGCAGATCAAGCCCGAATGAAGCCAAGATGACTAAATTGAGACTGTCATACTTTGGCCACCTCATGAGAAGATATGCCTCACTAGAAATGACAATAGTGCTTGGTGAGTCAGAATTCATTAGGAAAAGAAGTAGACCAGATTCCAGGTGCACAGACTCAATCCAAGATGTCACAGCCCTGAATCTGCAAGACCTGAGCAGGGTTGTTGAAGGTAGGGTGACCTGGAGGTCTCACATTCATGAGGCTGTCAAGTCAAAGTCAACTTGATGGCAGTTAACAGGAACAAAGAGGGAAAGGGAAGAAGGGAGAGAAAGCGGGCCTTCTGGTTCAGGTTTTAAAATAAATTAACTTGCCTTGAATACTCTGGACTTTGATTGGAGGAAGGAAGCTGAGAAGGATGGGGTAAAGGAACGGGATTGCATTTACTGTTGTGCCTCAGGCAGAAAAATGTCTTGGTCCGGTTCTGTGACAACAGCTAATGGAAGCAAGCCCTTGCACACTGTGACCAGGACATTTTGTCTGTCATTAGCAATGCCAGGCAGTACAAATACACTGAGTCTAAATCACACTCTTTGAACAATTTCATGGAATCAATATTGTGTTATACAGAGCACAGGAGAAGCAACAAGATGCATTTACCTTGAAAAGAGCCTTTTAAGCACTTACAGCTTGTTTTAACACAAACGCTTTAAAAGGGTTCCTGTCTCATGTGGCTTCAGTTGTCTCGATATGAAGTCCTAAAAGGAAACATCCCAAGCCTTTTGACTCCCTGTCAGTAACTCAGGACTCAGCTTCTTGGAATCCCCAGTTTACAGCAATTAACAGAAGTGATGGCGGTAGGAAGGAGATAACCACCAATAATCACTAACCAGGCAGGCACAGCACTCAGAGAGTGGTTCCTATTCAAGCTGACACAGGCAGAAAGGGGGAAAATATCACATGATATAATTTTATCACATAAAATAATTTGTAACTGGAGCAAGAGGTGGAGGCAGGCAAATGTGGGGGAAGAAGTCCCCCATGACACTGGGAAAGTGAGAAACTTCCATTGGCAGTTGTATACCCTCCATCAGTTCACAGATGAAAACTAGGACTTATATGGCTAAGCAACCTCAGCATATGGACAAAATGGAAACGTTATCATTGAGGAACAATACACAAACTAGGGCCCTTTCTGCATGTGGAGGGGGGGAATGCCCAAAAACAGAACTTACCAGCTTTGTTTTCCGGCCAGCCGAGTCCGTTGCCACGAGGAGCAGCGCGAATTCGCTGCTCCGCAGTCCTCCAGCATCCCAAATGGCAGCTTCCAGTTGGTGGAGGCTCTCCACCAACCGGAGAAGCTCACCAGTTGAAAGCCCACCCCCGGAAGATCTGCAGGCACGCACTTGCACACGCCTGCAAATCTGCTCTGGAGCGGTGCGATGGAGCTACATGGCTTTGCTTGCTCCGTGCTTTTTAAAAACCTCAAAAAAGAGGTTTTCAAAAACCACGCTGTGCAACCAGTTCTGGTCACACAGAACCAGACTGAGGTGTGGATCTACAGAAAGTAGTCCACCCCAGTCCACTCTACGGTGCAGAAGACCTCCGTTGGAGGTCGCTCTGCACCATTTTAAATTCCCAGCGCGGAAATGGCACTCCAGCAGTTTCCTTTTGCCTGATGATACTGGAGAGCACAAAATTCCATTCATCCTCCCTGGCTGAGTGCACACTAGTTTTGCACTTAGAACTTAGGCCATTTCTGCACTACACTGTCATAGTGCTCTTATTCCACTTTCAACATCCGATGGAATCCAGGGGTTTGCAGTTTAGGGAAGGGCCTTTATAATTCTCAGCCAGAGAACTCTTTGGCCTTAGTAAACTACAAACCCCAGAATTCCACAGGATGCTGGAAGTGGAATAATAGCACTGTAACAATGCATTGAGGAAAGGTGCTGAGTTTGCACCAACTGAAATTAACTAAGGGCAAAGGGGAAAACTGAGAAGAGGAAAGGGAAACTGGGACATTTCAAAAGAAGCTGAAAATGTGGGACAACAGGAGATTAATCAGGACAGGCCCTGACAAATCAGAACAGTTGGCGTGTTTCCTGCTTTAGTTTGTCTCTTGGTATCTCATCCACCTAGAATCTTGGTGGTAATGTATGGACTGATGTATGCTTGGGACAAAAGAAATAATCCAGAAGCATGTGGCTAGGTTGATGCCCCTGTTTGCATCACACATGTCTTGCCTCATTTAAGAACATTTTATCTTTTTTTACATAACTATGTGGGTTGATGAGGGTTACATGAAGTATCTTGTCTCTTGCTGTTTGTTTACCTCATGCTTTGGAAATTGTGGGATAGATTGTGGGATACGTTGTCATAACACACAACAACCTACCCTCAGCTGGAGCAAAGTGCTCCAGTTTAATGTTTCAGCCATCTGTGCCCGGATCCAGGATACTTCACTCCCAGCCTCCTCCTCCCACGCAATTTTCTGTTTTTTCTCCTTTAACCGTCAGGATTCCATGGCAGCTGAGCATGCTCAATCCTCCCAGGTGTGTGGGAAGACTGAGCATGTGTGAGAGGGAGTAGTTTCTACCCCAGAGGTGTCTCAAGAGAAAGGAAGGGAGGGAGGAAACTTCTGCAAGTCTCATTATTTCTTTTGAACCCTCTGATATCTCCATCGCGAGCGTGACATGAAGGCTGCCATTTTGGCTGCAGAAGGAACAGCACTCAGCACTGAACTTCAGAAGCAGCGGGAATGCTTGTCTATGCTGATCAACGACATCAGCTAGATACCTTGAACGTGCACTATTTTTCTCTTGAATGTTCCTGGAGACTATTTTCAGCCTTCTATCACTTTTTTTCCCCTATGCTGTTCTTACAGTAACAAAGTATTTCATGATATTCACCCAGACATGCAGTTTTTTTGCATTATCTTTAACTTTTACATAACTGTGTGGGTTGGTGAGGGTTACATGAAGAAGGAAGGAAGGAAGGAAGGAAGGAAGGAAGGAAGGAAGGAAGGAAGGAAGGAAGGAAGGAAATGATAAAATTCTTCTGCTGCTAAATAAGCCTCCTAGACATGGTTTGTGGGGCAAAGCCATGCAGATCTGCTCCATCTGTGGTTTGTAACAATGAAAACGAACCTTTTTTGAATAATTTTCCGCAGCAAATAGCCAATGAGCATGCAAATATTGGGTAAGCACTCTGCCAATCAGTGACTTTGGAGGAAGTCCAAAGTCCAAATCAGGAATTTGGAGTTTAAGGAGAAACGTTTACAATTCTCAGCCAAGGAGCACTAGTGCCTCACCAAACACCGCATTTTACATATTGCCCAAGACTGTATGTTATGTATGCTGTATTAGGACATATTCTATGCTAAGAGAACCTGTATTTTGTGATCCATGTACATCATTCATTTTGAAGTAAGTGTGCATACTTTTACCTTTCCACACTGGTAATTTTTTCTTTGTTCTGGTTTAACTGGTCATGGTGTGATAGTGTGAACCCTGCATATACAGTTCTGACCCTCTGCCTCTGCACCATGGGCTGCAAATCAGTGTCTACTTCCCTGGGATAAGGTATCTACCAGTGAGATTTTAAACAAATAAACAAACAAAAACCTTCCTCTGTGATACTGCAGACCTGCTACCATCCAGAGTTAACAATACTCAATTAACTGAACCAACAGTTTGACTCATCGTATGGCAGCTTTCTATGAAGAAAAGTTCTGGAGAACGCCAAAGTTTGCTCACAACTCTGTGATGTCTCTTCCCATTCGTGTCTGTATATTGGGCAAGATAAAAAAAAATCCTGTATGCCTATACACCTGTGCATATTCAGCATACTCACACCCACCACCTTTTAGATATTGTGCTGATAGCAGGCAAAGTACAAGGAAGTCACAGACAAGGCCAACAGGTAAGACCCTGTTTCCATTTGAGAAAATGGAATATGCAAATTGAATAAAATTCATTAAATTATTGAAATGAATTTCAACTATGCTTTTCCCCATTTAATTTATTCTCTTCCCAGCAGGTTTATGAATTACAGACAGTACAGTTAAGCTCGAATCTGGATGTCACCAGGGCCTTGTCATAGGCCCTAGACACTTTTCTATTCAACTCCCCACTTTGCCTCAACATAGCACTAAGGATGTTTGCATAGGCCCTAAAATCCTGGTTTCAGAGGCCCTACTGGGTGAAGGGGGCAGAATTAACAACCATATTTCTTTTACCAGTTATGCTAAATATTTCATGGCTACAGCTAAAGATCTGTCCACACATGAGTAGTTTTTTTTTTTAAAAAAAATCAATTTTCCTACAGAATAATGACTGTTCTTTTCCTTTCTCGATTTCTCATTTTGAGAGGGCTTGAGTGGCAGCTCAGTGACAAGTGACTGGATGGCTAATTTATCATTCCATGGAAAAACAATCCAAAAACATCCTAAAGCATTTAATGGCTAGTCTTTCCTTGTCTGTAGAACTGCATCACAATAATTCTGTGGCTTATAGTGGTGCCAAGCCAAAATACAGGTGTGGAAATGCATAAGAGAAAAGCATGACTCAGCCTGCATCCAAGGGTCCATCTCATTGAAAATAGTGCAGTCCAGAGGGATTTTTAGCATGAGTGAAATCCCTCTCTCCGCATGACTTTCCATGGGATGCACATTCAGATGTGCATCCACATTCTGCCCCCAGCTGTCGTATGTACTAAAGCTGGATCAGGGCAAAATGCTCAGATGTATATCATTCATAAGGAAAGTTGATGGGTTTTGTACCGCAGCTCTCACATGCTGGTTGGAAGATTGTAAGAACTGTAGTTCAACTTTCTCAAGCTCTGAGAAGGAAACAAGACTGCACTGAAATATGGCAAGACATCTTTCCTTGTGGCCATCACAATGTAAGATGGGAAAAACAGGAGAGCTTTGTTTGCCCTGAGTAATGTCATATTCACTGTGTGTTGGTGTGAAACCATTGGTCCCTGATTGGCTAGGATCACACTGTGAAGTAGCCCTTTCAAGACTGTTTTTGAGAAATGTATCAAAGTAGCAGCAGATCAGGAAACGAAGGCTACAGACTAGCCCCACAGAACACAAAATAATGGAAGAAAGGGGGCTGTGATTCATTCCCCCCCACAGAAAAAGATTACATTTGTACTGAAAGCAAAACCTCATGAAAATTCAGTGCCACTGTAGTTTAAATTAAAGTGACCATATTACAGTAGTTTTTAATGACATTTTGACTTTAAGCCAATATTCACATCAATGAATCCCTTCTTCTAATCTCAGAATACAATCTGCATTGCTTCCATTCCACAGAGAATTGACTAAAATCAGTTTCATTGTTTTTTAATTTATTTAAGACATTTGTATGTTGCCTCTCAACTCGCCACAGTTTCCTGAGGGTATGTACATTGAATAAAAATACTAAAATAGTAAATGCATGCCTAAAAACATTTTGAAATAAGCTTTTAGCCAGGTCTGCCTACTTCTCAAGATTACCCAAAATTGGAACACAAAATTAAAAATTGTTTCTGCTGGTGACTGATAGTGGTGGGGTAGAATAAAAAATACATAGAAGGCTATTTCCTGGATTGAAACGCAGTACAGATATACCTCAGTAAATGAAATAGATGTGTTCCTGGGCATTACATCTTTAACAGAAAATTTGGTAGCCAAAGCAGAAGTAACATGGAATGAATATTATGGACAGGTTCTTAAACCTTTTAAAAAGAAGAGCAGCTCAACATGTTTCAGCAAACTTTTAATCCAAAATTAACAATGTGCACATCTGAAACAAAACAACCAGGTCAGGGAAGCCTTGCATAAGTAAATAAAAATATTTTGAAACTTCTAGAGACCACTTGAAGATTCTTCCCAAATGAATCCAGAGATGACTTCCTTTTTCATTAGTCTCTTATGATTTCCATTTTGGTGACCAAATGTCTATGCTATTTTTAACATGTGGGTAGTTACTGGTGAAGCAGGCTTATTTGATCTGTTCTATCATCTCTGAATTGCTGTTAACACATAGCCAGCAAGGGAACCAGAGGCAGCTGCTGGTTACCTTGCCTGCTGTAAGGCAGGTACCCACAGCTACAATAGCATCAGCTACAATAGAATAGCATCCTTTCCCTATTCAAGCTTTATTGCATTGACTACTGCGGACATGCTGCTGAAACCCAATACCAAAAGACTGTTTTTCCAGCCCTCCTTCACCACCTTTCCAGTGCTGATGCTGCTAAAAACCTTGCAACTAGACAGATGTGGAGTGGTAGAGAGAGGCTGGACAGGCATAAAAAGACTTTGTAAAAAGAAGCTTCTTTGTCAGGGGCTTTGTTAACTTGAGGTATGCTTGCAATGCAAAATAGTCACTGACTCCTGTTGTTCCCTTTCAACTCATTCATGACCCAGCTGTATTTATTCTATGGTTTGTGCTTACAGCAAAACAGCTTGAAAGAACCCCATGAAGTAAATAAGCAAGTGTGTGTGTGTGTGTGTGTGTTGTTGTTGCTGTTGTTGTTGTTGCTGCTGCTGCTGTTGCCTTTCTTGGTTGCTTAATTTCTTGATAATTATTCTTTTTTCCCTCCTGGCTCTGAGTTGGAAATGCATTGCTAGAAACTTGGGATCACAGTTCCACAATCACATAGGAAGTGCAACGGCAGAGGAGGAAAGCATCATTAAAAATACATTCTCTGCATACTTACATGAGAGGAAACTCTGGCTGGCTTCTGGCAAGATCAGTGGCCTGATTTCAGCTTGCTGAATGAATAAATGCAGCAGTAAAAATCACCTCCGTTACGCTTTGATAGTATCAGGGCAGGAAGTGTCTAGTGTGTATTGGGGTAGCAGAGGTGGTGGTAGTTGTACTCATGTGATGTTCTGCTTCAAACTGTAGCTGAGCCAACACATTGCACTGACACTTACAAGGGAAAGAGCTTTTCAGTGTTTTGTCCTCTCCATTCTTATCATATGTCTTTACATTCCTGCTTCAGGGACTTTTCCCATGCTCTTTTAGAAGCCCAGAAACTTCATCAGCATGACTCCTTCTTGTGCTAAGAACAAGACTCTGGCTACAAGAGAACAGCCAGCCACACTGTGGTTCCTCCACATACCAATATCATCCCTGTTTCCAGGAAAACTGACATGGCTGTAGAAACCAAGGCAGAGTCACCTAGTGGGCTCCTCACACACATCCAGGGAACTCTGCAGCCACCATCAGCATGGAAAGGTCTTTCAGCGATTGTTCACAGACTGCAAAGATAACATGAGAAGGAGCCCTTTGTCCTTAACAAAGAATCATTCTGATCCTTTATGTGACTACTGATCTCCCTTTGCCATTTCCTTGTACACAGAATTTTGGGTAGAACCTCCTTTAAAAAAACTAGGTTAAATTCAATCAATGGGATTTATGCAGGGGCTAACACATGAAGTTTGTATTGATTCAATCAGTCTGCACTAGTTCAGATGGACTAGTTGGATTTAGTCCTCTGTCATCACAAAATTTTAAGGACATTTCTATTTCTGTAGCAGGGAGATCTAAGCCTTGCAAGTTTAGCTTCTTCCTTCAGTTTTCCCCTTGTTCTTAATAAGGAATTCAATTAAGCATAATATTTTTAAAGGATTCCTTTACTATTCATAAAAAATATCAAGTTATGCAGTTCTTCCAATAAGTTCCCTTTTCAGGTATTTTTTACATGGCCAGTGTGCCAAATCTTAAGCTTTTTATGTGGAGTTTTCATCATGGACCCTGGGAGACCCATCATGGACCCTGGAAGACTACACTGATAGGTCTGATACCCCCCTTGTAATGATCTGGAGAAACTGGACCCCAACACTCCTACGTAATTGTACCTCCTCAAGCTCTATCAATAAGAAGGATACTAAATGATCAAGCATAAAGACATAGGAAGACAGCAGTTCTAATTAAGCCTCACAGGAATATTACCAGCTAAGTACAATCCATCCTGTGCACATTTACTTGTGAGTAGGCTGCAATGAATACATGGAGAACATTTCTAAGTACACATTGTGCTTGTAAAAGTCTTCATATTTAAGGATCTGTCAATCATGTTTAAATCTTAAATCTTTATATTTAAGACTTTTAAGGATGATGGATAAAAAAAAGTAATTTCCCTTTCCCTTGCAAGTACCTCCAAGGAGGCAAAATTAAGAACAAGCTACCTGTCACGTTGAAGCCCCCCCCCCACACACACACACCATAAAATAGTTCTGGGTGCCCTGTTTGCCCTCTCTGCCTTTCCCTGACTGGCTTCCTTCCTTCAGCGAAGAATGAAGAGGAGAGATTTCATTTACAGAGTTTGCAGTGACTTGCCATACAGGTATTAATAGCATTGAGGCATTTATAGTAAAAATATAATACTTGCCCTGCTTCATACCCCAAGGAAAAGAGCTTTCTATTGATGTTTAACTTGACAGTTTGGGCAATGTTTAGGCAAAATGTTTACAGTTCTGGCCCTATTACACATTAGACACTATTTTGGCATCTCCCAAATTCTCTGCAGTGAAGAACTGCAGTTCTTGCTCAATTCATACAATGCCATGGTCCTTTTTTAAAGCAAAACCAAAAAACTCTATGTTCATTGAAAGCTGTAATGCATGTATTATTAACCTTCTTCTCTGAAAAATCTATAAGGGAAATAAGCAGTATTTCTACTCTGGTTTAAATAAAGACCTGAAGAACCAGACAGTACATCAAAATGACTTTTAAGGGTCATTTTGAAAAGAAACAGTGTGGGTGTTTGTATAAATATGTTACAGTCTCTTTAATCTGTGCATGTTTGGGGAATATATCAAGCAATAAATCTATTTTATGGCATCAAGGCAAGCAGGGTTAGAGCAAAGTGATAAAATTTATTATACATTTAAACAGAAGATCAGTGGAGCATGCTGATTTAAATCCTATATTCCAGCACATGATCTGAGGCAGGGGAAGCCCAAGGCATTTTGCTGCCTGAAATGAAGGACAAAATAGCATTTCCTCTGCAGGTATAGAAGCTGGCCAGAATGGGAATTGAACCATAATTTGACACTGGCAATGGAGCTTATATTCTCACCTGAAGACAGCTGACTATGGTAGCAGGTGATGGGCAGGCCACACAGCAAATGAAGCTCTACCCTTGCACTTCACTGCCACTCTTTTTTCCCTAGCATCTGCCATCTGAGGTGGTGGCAGCCTCACTCTGCCTCAGGACACATGTGCTAGCAACCTCATTAAAAAGCAAGGCAGAGCTGGGCCTGGCCACAGACAGATGGAAGACCACTTGAGAACTAGCCTGGAATTGCCTTGGGTTCCTTACTGGAAGAAAGGCAAGATACTCATGTACTAACATAGATTTAATTAAATAAGCCAAGGCATTCTAAAGGTCTTGCATCAACAATTATGCTTCTTCCTCTGTCATTAAGGTACTGTTGACAACCTTGTACGTAGCAATATTACTGCATTGCTTAGCAGCAGACTCAGGCCCCCAAAAATGGTATCAAAATGCCTACTAATTCAGTTCCATTTCTGTGGCTTCTGTGGCTAACTATGCCTTAGCGTAGTTAGTGGCTTCAAAATGGATGATGTTCTTAGAAGCCCCATGATTAAGGTTCTGCACCTCTTTGAATACTCATGGGACTACAAGTAGGGAACCATAAACAGTCCCCATGCTCCTTTTGATGATGACCACTTTGGTTCTGAATTATCATGAGAGCAGGGGATCATGACTCAAACAAGATATGCCAGAGACCAGCTTCTCTTCCCTCTCAGTTGCTCTGCCAGGGAAAGAGCAACCTGCCTCTGCTGCTAAAACATTCATAGCTTGGAGGAGAGGGGAGGACTGAGGCTAAAGGATGTCCACAAAAATGCCCTTTGAGTCCTGTCTCATTTGATTGATTGATTGATTGATTGATTGATACTTTTATACTGCTTTTCATTTAAAAAAATTCTCAGAGTGATTTACAATGAAAACTGCTACAATGGGAACCTCAAAATCCATTTAAAAGAATTCATTATGGTGTGAAACAAAGATGATGATGATGATGATGATGATGATGATGATGATGGTACCATCTGTAAAAGCAAATAGATGTTTAGCTAATGGTAGAAAGACCCAACAGTGGGAACCATAGTGATCTCATTGGGCAGATAATTCCCTATTGTAGGTGCCACACTGAACCAAGCCAAAATGTCTCACTATGCCACAGCAAGCAGAGCCTCTCCTCTCCCTTCCTCTCCTCATCCAAAGACATTCTATAGAGGGGAATCCTTTCCCACCGCAATCACTTCTCTGCCTCAACCAGCAACTCTGACATCTATGTACAGCCCTTTAACCCTTTATGCTGGGGGTGCCATAGTTCAGTGGTTTGAGCTGGACTGGACTATAACTCAAACATGGAAACCCATTGGGTGACTTTAGGCAAGTCACAGTCTCTCAGCTTCAGAGGGAGGCAAAGGCAATTTCCCCTCCCAATAAATCTTGCCAAGAAAACCCTGTGATAGGTTCATTTTAGGGTTACCATAAGTCATAAATGACTTGAAAGCACACACAACAACAACAACAATATTCCGCAGCAGTAGGAATATATGAATAACAACAGCGATGATGATGATGATGGTGATATGGTGCTGGTGTCACTGTCTATGTATATGCCTTTAAGTCATTTGTCCACTTATGATGACTCCATGAGTTTCATAGGGTTTTCTTTGGCAAGAAAAACACAGAGGTGGTTTTGTCAGTTCCTTTCTCTGAAATATAGCCTATAGCACCTGGTATTCATTGGCAGTCTCCCATCCAAGTACTAACCAGGATTGAATGCCAGTTATTATTGACTAATGTTTTGGATGAACAGGTTGCTTACCTGTAACTGTGGTTCTTCGAGTGGTCATCTGTGCCATCATACACTAGGAGCTTTAGCGCCTGCGCGGTAGCGTTCGGAAACTTCTAGAGCTTGTTCGCTTGGCAGGAACCCCTCCCCCACGCCGGTACTGCGCATGCTCCTCCCGCCGAGCAACGGTCTCTCCTCATTTCTGTCGTCCGCCGTAGAACCTACAGGGACCTGAGAAAGAGGGGAGGAAGGGCGGGTGTGTATGATGGCACAGATGACCACTCAAAGAACCACAGTTACAGGTAAGCAACCTGTTCTTCTTCTTCGTGGTCTCTGTGCCTTCATACACTAGGAGACTGTGTAGCTTACCGGTCGGATGGCGGGTCAGGTCCTACAGCACGGAAGCCAGCACCTCACGTCCAAACCGGGCATCTCTGCGCGACCGGCAGTCGAGCCTGTAGTGGCGCACGAAGGTCGATGGTTGGGACCAGGTCGCCACACGGCAGAGTTCATGCAGGTCAACTCCTCGCAGGAGGGCCGCAGAAGTAGCCACAGCTCTGGTGGAGTGGGCTCGAAGCAGGACTGGCGGAGGCTTCCTCGCGAGCTCATACGCCAGTTGAATAGTCCGTACCACCCATTTGGAGAAGCGCTGGGTGGACACTTTGAGGCCCTTCCGACGTCGCCCATAGCAAACGAAGAGATGCGGCGTCTGTCGGAAGGAAGCAGTCCTGTCCTTGTAGAAGGCCAAGGCCCGACGCACGTCCAGGGAGTGGAGGGACCGCTCCAACGGTGTCGTCGGATTCGGGAAGAAGGCAGGCAGGATGATGTCCTGGTTGAGATGGAAACTGGACACCACCTTAGGCAGGAACGAGATGTCAGGTCTCAGGACCACCTTGTCTCTGTGGAAGACCGTGAAGGGCTCATCGGATCGAAGAGCCGTGATCTCACCCGCTCGCCTCGCTGAGGTCACCGCTACCAGGAAGGCAGTTTTCATGGTCAGGAGCCTGTCATCCGAGGTCGCCATCGGCTCGAAGGGCGGCTTTGTCAGCTGTGAGAGCACCAGCGAGAGGGACCACGGCGGTAGCGGCGGCGATACCGGCGGGTAGAGATGATGAAGTCCTTTCAGAAACCGCTTAACGGTATCGTTCCTGAAGAAGGCCGAGGCAGCCGATCGTGGCGGTTGGTATGCCACGATCGCGGAGAGATACACCTTCAGGGATGGAAACGCCAGACCCTGTTGCCGGAGGTGCAGGAGGAAATGCAGGACGGTAGAGAGCCCCGCGGGCGATACCGGCTCACTCCTCTCGTTAGCGAAGGTCAGGAAGCGTCGCCATTTATATTGATAGTTGCAATGGGTGGATTCCTTCCTGGCCGCGACGAGGACGGTACCGAGCACGGGATCGTCTAGTGCGATATCCTCCAGGCATGGAGGGCCAGGCGTGGCAGGTCCGGATGGAGGACTCGGCCGCCGGAGTGGGAGAGCAGGTCCGGTGTCGGTGGCAACCGGAGCAGGTCGTCTCGTGCAGCTTGTAGCAGGGGTGCGAACCAATGTTGCCTCGGCCAGTACGGGGCTACCAGGATCGCGTCGGCTCGGTCGGCGAGGATCTTCGATATCGTCCGGCCGAGCAGCGGGAACGGCGGGAACGCGTAGAGGAGTTCCCCGGTCCACGGAAACTGGAAAGCGTCCCCGATGGAGGTGCGATCGTGGCCCGCTCTGGAGCAGAATCGGCGACACTTCGCGTTTTCCCTGGTCGCGAAGAGGTCGATCGATGGTTCGCCCCAGCGGTCTCGAATCAGTCTGAATGCCTCTCCGGAGAGGGACCATTCGTGATGGGATGAGGTGTCCCTGCTGAGGGCGTCTGCCGTGGTGTTCTCCTGCCCGGCCAGGTGAACCGCCACGGGATGCGTGTGCAGGCGAATGCACCATTCCCACAGGTCGAGCGCGATGTGGAGCAGGGTCATGGAATGAGTCCCTCCTTGTCTGTTGATGTAGCAGACGGCGGTGGTGTTGTCCGTCAGAATCAGGACCGTGCGTCCCGCCACGGCGTGCCGGAACGCCCGTAGGGCTTTCCAGACGGCGAGCAGCTCCAGCGCGTTGATATGGAGAGCGGTCTCGTCGTCGGTCCATCTGTCGCGGACTTTGAGATCGCCGCAGTGGGCACCCCATCCATATAGGGAGGCGTCGGTCGTTACCATCACCTTCGGTGTCGGCTGTTGGAAAGGCATCCCTGACATGAGATTGCGTCGCGACTGCCACCATCGGAGGGATGAGCGGACGTCTTCCGGCAGCTGCAGTCGGAGTGTCTGTTCGTCTCGCAGGGGGTCGAATATGCGGACGAACCAGTGTTGAAGAGGTCTCGCTCTCAGCCTGGCGAGATATGTCACAGCGGTCGTCGCAGCCATGTAGCCCAAGAGCTGCTGGACGCTTCTCGCAGATAACGTCGGGGCCGTACGAGCGTGAGCGGCGGCCCGGATCAGGGTTTGGGCTCGAGACTCTGGTAGGTACGCCCTGGCGGAGGTCGAGTCGAGCGTCACCCCGATGAAGTCCAAGATCCTCGCCGGCTCGAGGTGGGACTTCTTCGGATTCACCCGTAGACCAAGGCGGGTCAGGAGTGACAACGTCATGTGGACGTCGTGGTAAAGTCTCTGTTTGCAGGACGCCACCAACAGCCAATCGTCGAGGTAAGGGAAGACAGAAGCACCCTTCGTCCGCAGGAAGGATACCACCGGGGCCATGCACTTGGTGAAGACCCTTGGGGCAGTCGAGAGTCCGAACGGCAGCACCTTGTACTTATAGCAGATATCGTCGACTGCGAAGCGGAGGTATCGTCTGTGCTGCGGGCGAATGGCGATATGGAAGTATGCGTCTCGGAGATCGATGGAGGCGAACCAGTCCCCTCGATGTAGGAAGGGCAGGATCGACGGTATCGTGACCATCTTGAACCTCTTGGGGCGGATGTAGTAGTTCACCCCTCTGAGGTCTAGGATCGGCCGGAGGGTACCGTCGGCTTTCGGTACCGTGAAGTACCTGGAGAAGAAGCCGGTGGTCTTGGCTTCTTGCGGGAGCCGCTCGATCGCCCCTTTCTGGAGGAGGGACTGGATCTCTTCCAGGAGGGCCGGACTCGACGGGGTGGAGTAGTAAACGCCTCGAGGCGGAATATCGTGAAACTCGATGGCGTAGCCAAGACGGACGATGGAAAGCACCCAAGAGTCCGTAGTGACATGTTGCCACTCCGCGAGGTGTCGAGCTAGAGTCGGTCGGTCTCCGAGTGCAGATGGTAGGCTGAAGAGTGGGTATTGGTAGGTCCTGCCAGCACGTCAAAACCGAGACTTTGTCTCGGAGGAGGACTTCTTGGACGAAGCCGGGCGTCGTCTAACCGTGCGTCTGGCCGACGAGCCGGAGGACGGTCTCGACTGTCCAGACTGGGCCGAATGCTGGAATGACGAAGTGGAAGATCGTCGCCAGGATGGGCGGAAGGTGGAGGCCCTGCGGGCTTGCGTGGCCGGCTGTAGCCCGATCTTCTTGGCGGTTAGCCTCGCCTTCACGAGATTGTCCAACGCTTCGTCGGTGGACGAATTGAATAGGCCCTCACCGTCGAAGGGGAGATCTTCAATTCTCCTTCTGGTGTCCTCCTGGATGTCGGCCGGCCGCAGCCAAGCATGGCGGCGCAGGCCGATGGATCCCGCCATGACCCGGGAGGCAATCTCCACTGCGTGCCTGGAGGAGGCCATCTGCTGCCGAGCGATGGAGATGGCCTCGTTGAATATCACCGAGGAGGCTTGGCGGATGTCCTCCGGTACCGCCTCCATCGCCGGTTGAAGGCGATCGAGCACCTTTTTCAGGTATGCCGCGAGGCAAGCCTGAGTGTTGGACAGCCTGATCTGCAAGGAGGCGGCGGAATAGAACCTTCTTGCATAGGCGTCCAACTTTCCCGCCCCTTTATCCGGCGGGGTGGTGTGCTGCCTGCCGGAGCCTTTCGTCTGTGCCGACTCGACCACCACAGAGTTCGGTGCAGGGTGATTGAAGAGATAACCGGCGTTATCCTTCTGCACCCTGTAGAGGTGTTCCAGCCGCTGCGGTATCGGCTGAGCCGAGGCCGGCCTATCCCAGGCGGCCTTCACCAGTCTGGATATCCGGGGCAGGAGAGGCAGCGGGGCCGTGGCAGGTTGCTTCCCCTCAAAGACGGAGAAGACTGGATCGTCGTCCTCCGGCTCCGCATCGGCAATCTTAAGGCCGAGGGTAGTGACCATGCGGAGCAGCATCGCAGAGAACTGGTGGACGTCCTCTGGAGCAGAATCTGGGATCGGATCCCCGAATCCCAGCGGAGGAGACTCCTGGGAGGCCGCCTCAGACACCTCTGACTCCGCACTCGAGTCGTACGACTCCGAGCTCGGTGAGTCCTCTCGCCGCTCGCTTTCCGGCTCCTTCGCAGTCGCCACAGGTGTTGCCTTCTTAGGCTTCTCTGCAGCCGGGACGGTGGTAGTGGCAGCGTCACGCTTGGGCTGGCTGACCACGGACTTCACCTTCTTAGTGGTGACAGGGGTAGTCTGGCAGGCTGACGTTGTCTTAGCCCGCTCAGTCACCACCGACTCTGTAGGGCGCGTCGCCGTTGCCGTGACCCTAGGAGGTGGCAATATCGCCCGATATCGAGGTGAAGGCTCCCTCGCCCTATGATATCGAGGAGAGGGAGAGCGGCTGAAGGAGCGGCGGTCCGACGGAGATCGGCTTCGGTGGCGACGGTACCGAGCCTCGTCCCCTCTAGGCGAGCGCGATTCACGCTGTCGACGAGGTGACCGGGACCTCTGGAAGGTCTCCCAGCGACTCGGGTCACGATGGTACCGATCCCGGTACGATGGCGAATGTGACCGATAAGAGGCCGGGCGCTCTCTCCATTCAGATTCCCTCGCATACCTGGCCACGTAGGACGCCGAGGTGTATCTGGAGGCAGACGAGCGAGGTTGTTCCTCTCTAGTCTCCCTAGGAGGCGGCGAGGCCACCGGACGCTCCGAAGAGCGGGACCGGGACCTGAAGGAGGTCGAACGCCGCTCCGGAGAAGCAGAGGGCTCTCTCTGCTGCAGGTCGGCCGACCTGCGACGGCTGGAAGGGCGGTGGTGCTCCTCCACCAGGGTTGGAGGGTCTGCCACAGGCGAGTCCGGGCGCTGTTGGGGAACGTCCTCGATCTCATCGTCCGAGAGATCGACGGACTCACCTCGCCCTTTGAAAGGCTGCTGAGTAGGAGGAGGAGTAGGAGGTTGAACGTCCCCAGCCGGGGAGCGCTTCTTCTCCTTCTTCTTCTTCTTCTTCTTCTCCTTCTCCTTGCCCTTGTCTCCGTCCGGAGCAGGGCGCTTTTTAGCAGGCGTCTCCTTCAGGGGAGCCTCAGCCTTCCTCGCCGTCGAGGATCCTTTCGCTGACTTGGCAGCCGCCGACAGCTTCGGGATCCTCGGTAACGCCGAGATCGGCGTTCTCGCCGGTACCGAGCCCGATACCGACGAGGTGGACGGAACGGCAGCCGCCGATACCGTCGATGGCGTGGTCGTCTTCTTGTCGGCCATTTTGGAAGTGGAGGTCTCGTCTATCGCCCGCAGAGACTGTTCCCAACAATAAGACTTAAGTCTCGCGGACCGGTTGCGGAGAGTTTGGGGAGTAAAATCCCGGCAAATTGGGTAAGTCCGAGTGTTGTGGGACTCACCCAAACAGAAGAGACACTCCTTGTGGCCGTCGTTGAGGGCAACTTTGCGCCCGCAGGACACGCACTTTTTGAAGAGCGCGGACATAAGACGAAAAACGCCAAACTGTGAAGATCCGAAATCACCAAAAACCGAATGGGGAGTCCGAAAGAGAGGTCAGAGACAGTCCAAAAGTCCGTAAAACCGTGAAACAGCAAGCCAAGCACAAAAGTCAGAGGAACAAACCGAAGAACCTTCCGTACGCGACGGCGGACGAGAAAGAACTGAGGAGAGACCGTTGCTCGGCGGGAGGAGCATGCGCAGTACCGGCGTGGGAGAGGTTCCTGCCAAGCGAACAAGCTCTAGAAGTTTCCGAACGCTACCGCGCAGGCGCTAAAGTTCCTAGTGTATGAAGGCACAGAGACCACGAAGAAGAACATCAGTTATTCAGATTCTGTCCAAACACCTAGGAATTAAGGAAGTATCATTAGACAATGTTTCACATTCTAAGCAGTACTGTGCTTTTGAGGTCCTATCTATGGCAATTTCAGTCCAGTATTTTGCCAGTACGTTTGGAAGTGCTTCACCACTTGGTAAAGCCACATATCACCACTTGGGACCACAGTTGTTTTCTTTTCTCTGAGGACCAAATGTTAATGTTTCATAATCTTTCCCCTCTCGTGCCTGTGATTGCACTCTCCCTAGAGATTGCCACATCTATAATCTAAGCTTTCTTTTTCTCAACCATACTTTTGTCTGGCTTAGCATCAAGGAGAATACTGAAAAAATAACGATGGATAGTAAATGTCATCTGTGTAAAGAGAAACATTAAACCGCTGACCACATTATTAGTTCATGCAGCAAGATCACTAAATCTATAAAAAAATGTATGATTTACCATCTGCAAATAACAGGAGAGAACATAAGCCTGAAGAAGTTGTCCAAAATGATGAAGTAATAACCTTAAGAGGCTTTAAGATTCAAACTAGGGGGAAAAATAGATCATCACCATCATCATTGTCATCATTTCTCACATTCCATTTTTCTAACAAAGACTCAAGGCACCTCACAACAATTAAAATGCATAAAGATAACCCTCACCTGTGGCAGCTGGACAGCAGCAATAGGTTCCATTCAAAGCATATGACTGGCATGTCATATGGTAGACCCAGCTCACCTAGGATGTGATTTATGGGATGGGGCAGTGCTCATGTGATTTCTCTGCTGTTTCACAACCCCAGCACATGCTGGAAATTTAGAGCAGGAATTAGTACCACTCTTGGTTGACACTATGTTACAGAAATATGAGGTAGGACTACAACTCTGGACTTGGAATGTAGTCAACGGGAGATAATTTCATTTGCTTTACATTCATAAGCAAATTCACCTGGTTTGTACTTTCTGGAAAAATATGTGCTTTCAAACACAGTAATCCTTTAAACCGTGCACTTCACCAAATGTTGTGATTGCAGTTCTTGGCTCAAAAACTGCATACAAAATACAGAAAAGTTCCAGACAGAAATGGGTGGATTAGAAACCGTATATAAAATGTGTGTTTAAGGGAAACAGTCAGACTGTTTGCTTTAATTGAAACACCTCTTGTCTTCTGGAGATGCAGAAAAATAATTCTCTCCACCCCACTCCCAAAAGATGAAAATGTGAAAGAAACGTGTGGTACACTTGCACTTCTCAAAAAATTGATGGCAGTGAAAACATAAAGATCACTATGTATAACAATTCTTAAACAATACTCATCCACACTAGACTGTTACAGCACTATTATTCCACTTCCAACATCCTATGGAATCCTGGGTTTTGCAGTTTAGGGAGGGGCCTTTGAGGCACTGAATCCAGAAGTAAGCCTTTCTGTGCTAGGACTGGAAACCATATGGCCCTCTAGATATTACTGAACTGCAATTCCCATCAGCCCTAACCAGCATAGCCAATAGTAAGGAATACTAGGAGCTGGAGCCCATCAACTTCTGGAAGGCTGTGTAATTCCCTTCCCAACTCAACAAGGTTTAATTGTAGGTGAGAGGACACAGTCTAAATGTTTCACTGACTTCAACATAGCTATCAATTTTTAGTCTGACATCTTTTGTTCAAGGGGGAGGCAGCGGTGTGCTGCATTTTAACCTCTCTCTCTCTCTCTCTCTCTTACACACACACATAACATGAACATAAAAAAAGCCCTGCTTATTCAGAAAAATGGTCTGTTCTGCCAGAAATCTGCAAGGGGAGCAGGAAGACAAAAGCTCTAGCAGGTGAAAATAGAAGTTTTACACATTCTCTAGTCTCATCATGCATACATTTATAAAACTCTATCATGTGTTTTCTCCCCACTCCCATGCACCTTGGTTGTGGGGTTTTGGGGAGGGGCACTCAAAATAAATTTTGTTTTGGATCATACTTTTGTAGACCAATGACATGTTGGCCCAGACATGCTTAAACATGATTTGCTTTAGTTTCCATTTAAAATCTCATCTCACCTTGGAAGATTTGAGGCTCCCTATAGCTTCATTGATTATTTTATGAATATGAACAATAACTATGTGCTAAATACAAATCTTATTCCCAGCTAGAGTAGACCCATTACATCTACTGAGGATCCTTTGTCATCTGGGCTTTCAGCAACAGACTGCCTGTGGAGAAAAGGCTTTTAACAGGTTAGCGCAGCACATTTTTTCTTAATGTATTTTTAAAGCATTTTTAACAACACTATTTTAATGCTATGATCATTTGATTGTTTGCATATTATAACGTTCTGTTTGTTTTTATCATTACCTGTTCTTCCATCTAACAGTTTTAATCTGCTGTAGGACACCTTGAGTTCCAGCCCAAGAAAAAAGGCAGGACTTTTATTTCTTTACAAAATTAGAGAGAAAATTGCAGCCATTTTTGCCTCTTCTGAGGAGATGAAATCTTACAAACTTAATCCATAGGTACAGACATGATCTTTGTGTGTGCATGGGAGGTGTCCTTAAAGTTTTTAAAAAAAGATTCACTGATTCCTTTTAGGAGCAATTTGTATGAAAATACATATCATAGAAGTTTCCCTAACTGTCATATTTTAAAAAGTACATGGAGTACATGGAGGATTCTCCAAGTGCATGGGAAGGCTGCTTTGAAAAAAAAAGTGAGGAGTAAGATTCTTTACCTTCTTGTGGAAATGGCTTGGAATCCATTTGTATAACAATAGCACAAATCTTAGAGTATTCCTAGGCAAAAATCTGCAACATTTCAGATAAGTAGGTACAGGAGTTAAGGGTAATGAGGAATATAAAATTAATTTAAGGCTTTTCTTTTTGTTTTCCACTGAATCACATCTGTATCCTTATCCACAACATTGTTACCGGAGGAGCGAGGAAGTTCTTTTTTTTAAGCTTTTGCTTGGCAGTGTCAAGTATGATGCTTCACCCCTCCTCTTCTCCCTCCCCTCAGTTGTTGTTGGGGGAAATGTAATGATTTAACAAAAACTAGCAGTGCCTGAGTTCTTCAAAAACACCAAGAAACCTCTGAAGTGAAGTTCAGGATGAGCCTGTTCACTTCACCTGGTTCACTTCAAAGGAGATTTGGATCTCTAGTATTTTTCTACATTGACCAGGAGCTTGGAAAAGTTACTTAAAAGTTACTACAATTGCCAGAATACTTTGGGCTGAACTAAATGAGTTTACACAATTAACTATCTGGTATTGCTGTTTATGTTGTAAGATGGCTCAGGTACATCTATGTGGGAAAGTGGCGTGTAAAATACCATTGTGATGATGATGGTGAACTTGCTTAGTGGCACTGATTACCACCATGGAAATTTAAATGTCACTTTTCCACATAGATGTACCCAGACCATCTCACGACATAGACTGCAATACCAGATTGCTAATTGTGTACCCTTATCTAGTTAGGTCCAAGGTAAGAGAATATGAGAAGAAACATGCTAGATCAGAACAAAAGGCCACCTAGCCCAGTACTGTAACCAAATAGTGGCCTATCGGAAGCCCACAAGGCAACGGTATCTCCTATGCAGCCTTCCCCAGCAACAGAAGCCTACTACCTCTGGTCTGCACAGTAATGCTTGCCCCATCCTCCACATATTTGACCGATTCCCTTTTAAAGCCTTCTTTGGTGGGCGTCATGACATCTCATAGGACTAAATTCCACAGTTTAAATCTTGACTGTGTGGACAAGCACTTTCTTTAACATGTCCTAAATTTGCCATTATTCAGCTTCATTGATTCTAGTAAGATGAGAGAGGAGAAAAAAAATCTCTATTTTCATTATTTCCATGTTGTGCATAATTCTATACACCTTTGTCATATCATGGAATCATACTCATAGAGTTGAAAGGGACCACAAGGGCCATCTAGTCTAATTCTTTTCATGCAGGCATCCAATCAAAGTACAAGAAACCACCACCTTTTCAAGTTCCATTATCTGTGGAAAACCTGTAGTCCCAAGAGACAGTCATCCAACCTCTGTTTAAAGACCTTCAAAGAAGGAGAATCCACCAGCCTTCAGGGCAGTCTATCCTTTGTCCATGTTATTTACTTTATTTTTAAGAGTAAAAAACAACAAACATGGAAACCTTTCCACATAGATGAATTGCCCTAGACCCTTGTCCTATATACTTTGCTGCACCTTTCTTGGCTCTACAACAGAGGTTTAGCTATGGCATGGGCTGCAAACAGGGCATTTCCCTCCAAACAGGAATTCTGCATAACTGGGATGATTCAAGTAAGAATGCAGGGTAGGCATGATGAAAGCTGGAGAAAGATTGAGGAATATATGGAATCATTTGATTGTACACACTGATGAATAAGGGAAAGGGATTCCCACAACTTAAGACTAAAGATGAAGATAGTACCAAAGTATAAAAGCATAAAAAAGGGACAACAGGAGGATAAGACAGAATATGACAATATGATATGATGGAAAGAAAATATAACTAAATGTATAAGAATCTATATTGAAGATTAAAAAATAAAAATAAACAAAGAGTATACCCCAGATGGGGCGGGTAAGAAGAGAAACTTAGAAAAATATGAGAAGATTGGAACTAGGTGAAACCTAGGAGGTAAAAGTAGGAAATCTTTATTTCTTAGAAAAGAAAAGAAGTAAAGAGCAAGGAATGAAAGGGAGGAATGAAAGGAAAGATAGAAGTGAAGAGAAGAGAGTATAGTAGATATGTCAGTAGAGTGATGTATGTATGATATGTAATAGTATGTATTTAATGGACAAATAGTACGGAGAAAAATGTACAGAAGTGAAAGAGGGGAGGTGTGGTGGGGAGAGTGATTTTAATGGGAAGTATTGGATTTTAATGTATTATATAAAATGGAATAAAGATTATAAAAAAACAAACAAACAGGAATTCTGCAGCCCTAGTGAAACTTCCCTTCAGTCCACACATTTTTAACATGGTAGAAAAACTTCAGTTGACCATTTAGAAAAATATAGTATGCATCCAAAGAAATCAGGCAGGCAAAGTTACCAAGGGAATATGAGCATAGTAAATATAAATATTCTAGGTGTGAACAGCTTGCAGTGTCTTGCTCTCTGCAGTGGCAGATATTTGGAGAATGAAGAGAAATTTAATATGAAAGATGCAGAATTCTTATTGGTAGTGGCATGCCTTCATTTTGTCCCCCACTTCCATGGCTACGCCTCTGCTCTAGAGCATATCATTCCTGCATTATATTTGTCTTTCCCTCAGAGTACTGCTTTTCTACATAAATTAGGCTATTGGCCTTGCCTGTAATCTTTCTGTTACAACTGTTTGGCCCTGCTTCTCAAAAGAAGTGGAAGAAAAACACCACATATGACCTCAAGTACATATATTTGCACAGCGAAGGTTGAATACAAGGTTTGTTGTCATTTCCCACTTTCACTGGGAATAGCCTATGCTTAACATAGCATCACCTCCCACTAATGACATCAATTCTCTATAATCACAAGGGGTTTGGTCAGAGGAGTAACGTTGTGATTGAGGGCCAGATTACAAAAGAGGAGAAGGTGGTGGGGAGGAGGAAATTGTCTGTGGCTTTTAAAGCAACATGGCACAGCTAAGGAGCATTCAATTTTCTGCTTCTTGGGTGCAATATTGCTGCAAGTTATAAAATTAGCACTAGTCAACAAACTTGACTCTTGCTGTTTTTATAATTGTGAACCACATGCAAATGAAGATTTTTAAAAAAAAATGAAGCAATATTGCAAACATATCACTGTCAGAAAAATATTCTACAGTGGTTTTCATAAACCTAATGAATTAGATGACTTGAAGCATCTATTCTTGCCTTTAATTTCCAGCATTGTGTGTTTTCATCCGCCTAAAATAGGTGGGAATTGTGCAGCCTTTGAGCCCCCTGGACTTCTGCCCCCCAGGCCCTAAGAATTGTTTAAAATCCTGGAAAAAATGCTATTGTGGCTGAATAATTGCCTAGGAGTGTGACTTTGCCCCTAAATGTTGTTCTAGAGGTGTCATTACCCAAAGAGAGAATGATCTCAGAAAAAATGACTGGAAGTGACCATGACATAGCTGCTGCTTTCAGTTAATGGCAGCAGGCCACCCATGCTGGGCCAGGAGGACACTCAGACGGTCCTCTGATATACCCAATCCCAGCCTAAGTGACCAAACTGTTGTTTCTGGAGAAATTCACAAGCTGGAGTTGATTGAGGGCAGTAGCATTTAAAATCTTTGGTCCCTAGAACCCACTTTTCTGACCCCAAGAGCATTCCACTAGCCCTGTAAAACTTTCCAGCTCCCATATTTTTTAAAAAAAAATGGCATAATTTCCAGGTTATTTTTGTACAAAATTACACAGAAGTCCTGCCCAGACACATGAAAATGCAAAAATACTCAACATACTTCCCAGAACCTTGTACAATCCCCCAAATACCTCCATTTTCCTCTGCTGTCTTCTCAAAAAATGGCAACAGGACATGATGTATCATCACTTCCCATCACCATTTTGAGAGATAGTGCAGAAGAAAACAGATGTATTTGGGCTTACCCATGGAAGAAGTTGGCCCCCGGCCCACCACTGATTTGAAGGCCAGAAGCAGCCAGACTAGGAGGGCTCTTGAACTTTGAAACTGAACCAGAGACAGAGAAGGATAAAAAAAGAAAGCCAGGCGCATTTGAATCCCTTTTCCTCTACCAAAAAACAAGGTGGGTAACATGAGATCTTCACATTGCAACTCCCATAATTCTTCACAGTCAGCTATGCTGATTGGGGCTGATGGCAGCTGCAGCTTAAAAATATCTAGAGGAGCATAACTTGCCTTCCATGCCTGAGAGTAATCTCAAGGCCTACAGTCCTATGGCCCCAACTGAACTTTCCCACGATTCTCCTGCGACATGGTAGCCATGTATATCTTATAGAGGAGAGTACTCCACTGGAGAACATCTTTGAAGGGCTATCCAATCTGAGTCCACTTCAAAGATAAAAAGCCAGAAGAAGGAGAAGGAGAAGAAGCTGGGAGCAGGGGCCTGAATGTTAACCACCCATGGTTATTATCTGGAGTACAGAGTGAGCAGCAGACACACTGGTCACCTGGCCATGTTGATTCCCACTATGAGAAGATATGTTTAAACTACAGTCATGATTACTACTTTTGTTATAAGAATTTTATACAAACTAGGATCTCTTTAATCCTTTTTTTTTCTTTTTCTTTTTCTAGAGGGGCTTTTGGAAGGGATGCATAATTATCCACCCAATATGACCCATTCCATCTGCAATGGTAGGAAACATAACAAAGGCAAAATATTAGCTATCCACTCAAGAAAGGCAAGTTATTAAAGGGCATAAGGAAAGTGTTCCTCAGTATCATTCTTTCTGCAGACAAATGCTAAATTGAATCATGCCCAATAGACATCCCATCTAATAGTCAGAAAACTAATCAGTGAGAGTATCCACTTCAGATATCTCAAGTTGATTCCAACTTATGCTAATCCGAAAGCAGGTCTGTCACAGGGCTTTTTTGCCAGGATTTGTTCAGAGGCAGTTCGCCTTTGCCTTCTTCTGAGGCTGAGAGTGTGTGACATGCCCAAGGTCACCAAGGGCATTTCCATGGCCAAGAGAGAATTTGAACCCTGGTTTCCAGAGTCATAGGCCATTTCCGCACAAGACTGTTATAGCGCTATTATTCCGCTTTCAACATCCTATGGAATCCTGGGGTTTGCCGTTTCGGGGGCCCTACCGAAACTGCAAACCCCGGGATTCCATAGGATGTTGAAAGTGGAATAATAGCGCTATAACAGTTTCGTGCAGAAATGGCCATAGTCCAACACTCAGACCACTGTACCATGCCATAGAAACAACTTATTCCTCATATCCAGGAAATCTTTCTGCCTTCCTCTCTCTTAGAAGCTATACTAATATGCAGAAATTAACAATCCTAGTTGCTGAATGGCTGTAGAAGAAATAGGACATCCCACTCTCTCACACCCCATGTTTATTCTGAACAGAGCTAGTTGGTGTATCAACTCCCTGTGTATAGACTCTGTTTGACTGGGGACTCTGAAAAGCCGGGGTCCTCCACAAGCACACAGGCTACACCCAGAACAAAGGGCAAATACATAAGCACTATTCTAAAGTTACGCCATATACACATAGAGAAGGCTAGGGCTTGTCCTTTCCTCAGTACATGTCCAATAACCACAGCGGAGGGGAGGGTGTTCACACAGTCCTGTATTTATTCTGTGTTTCAGCATGACACCAGCAAAAATGGGGCTGAAGGAAATAGTTTAATCATGCAAAGACCAGATCAGGCATCAAACCTAAGCACTCATAAACAACTGGTTCCAGCTGATATCTCCTTACTATTCAACTGGTATGTTTGGAAGTTGTTCAATATGACATAGTTCAATGGAGCTTTTTACATTTCACAGTCTTACAATGTCCCACACTCCTCTTTAATCATAGAATCATAGAATTGGAGAGTTGGAAGAGACCAAACGGACTACTTCACAAATTGAGACCTTGTACTGACTTAATACTGGTTTAAGCCCCAGTGATGTCAGCATAAGTACTTTTGCAGATGTTTGATTGATTGATTGATTGATTGATTTCCCATTCTTCTTCCTATGCAGGATCCAAGGTGGTCTCATACTTCCTTGTGCAAGAGTTTCACCTGTGCAAGGGCAGCTAGTTGCCACTGGGCACTGCTTTGCCCCTGACCAGCATGGTCATTCATTGGCTGAGAGATCCACTGGGAAAGTCTTATTGCCCTGTCAGTCTGCTGGCAACTGTCACTTTCCAGGGCCTCTGTGTAAGCCTGCTGGTAGAGCTTTATGCTCTGCTAGCATTAAACTGGATCCCTTTAGGCATACCTAAAAATAGAGGAAGTGTGAAGCACAACTATTATGTCTTCACAAACAAGTCCCTGTTGAATACAGAAGGAATAGCAAGACTGGATTTGTCTCTATATAGCACTGCTCCTACTATTCTCACCAGAAAAGACTTGTGCATGTGGCTTTAAAAACAATTGTTCCCTTTCCAAGCCCCAAATCTCAAATTTTCATAATTATGTCAACCACTGGAAGCACTGCAATACTTAGGTCATTTCTTCCCTACATTGGCCATTTCTGCACTACAGTGTTAAAGTGCTGCTATTCCACTTTCTACGCCCTGTGGAATTCTGGGGTTTGTAGTTGACTGAGACCAAAGAGCTCTTTGGCTGAGAATTCGAAGTGCCCTTCCCTAAACTACAAACCCCAGAATTCCTTAGGAAGTTGATAGTGGAATAGCAGCACTTTAACACTGTAGTGCGGAAATGGTGATTGTTACAGTGCTATTATTCCACTTTCAATATCCTGTGGAATTCTGGGGCTTGTAGTTTCCTGAGGCCACAGAGCTCTCTGGCTGAGAATTCTAAATGCCCCTCTCTGAACCGCAAACTCCAGGATTCCACAGAATGCTGAAAGTGGAATAAAAGCACCATAACAGTGTAGTGTAAAAATGATCTTAGACTAAGATTGAAAGTGTTGGCCGTGCCATTAGAGATGGTGAGATGGTACCATTAATTGTTTGATAGTTATTTTTTTTCAGTTTTTGTATACTGTAGATTTTCATCTATGATTATTTTTAATTATTGTAAGATACCTTGACTCCCCAGCTGGGAAAATGGTAGGATATAAATAAACATAAATATAAATATAATAAGATGGCAACCTCAGGCAGATTTTGAGTGTCATGAAAGAGTAATTATGTAATCAGCTATTGTATTTTTACAGGAAGAGAAGGGAGAGATGTTTGTGGAATTTTGTGCGAAAATATCTACTGGCCTTGGATAGTATACATCTTGTTTTGTGTGGCTGGAAATTACTGTGGTGAATAATTTGCTGCTCCACTTCAGGCAGAAAATGTTTTGGGACTGAGGAGTCCCAGGTTCAAATCAGACCCAGCTCACTGAGTATCCCTGAACCAGTCACTGTCCCTTGCATTATCCTACCCCACAGGATTATTATGAGGACAAAATAGGAAGAAAGCAAGAATGTTCCTTGAGCTTTTCAGAAGAACAATGGGATTAAAAAGAGAAAAAATAACTAATAAAAACTGGACTTTGTCTTCTTCATTTTCCTTTTCCTATTAGTGCTTACTAGGGGTAGCTACAGGGAAGGAAGCAAAATAAGGACATCGCCCACAACAAATAAGAATTCTTTCTCCTTCCCAGCGAAATTTTCCTTTACTCCCCAAACTTCTAGCATTGCACTAACTTAAAACCGTAAGTGAGCTTTTAGAAATACAGTTTAGCCAACCAAAGAGAAGTTAACAAGGAAATGCAAACAAAAACAAGTATTTTTAGGTGTGAATGATTTTCAGTGTCTCATTCTCTGTGATGTGAGAAATGTAGGCACTGAACAATCATTTCCTTTGGAAGTACAGAGTTTTTATGGGGGCACTGCCTCCATTTTCCCCCCCCCTCAAATAACTACACCTCTGGACTAGTTACAGAAGGGATAAGGAGTTCTTTTTTACAACTATTAACCATGAACCTGGTCACATCAAGACTTAATCACATTAGCAGTAGTGTTACAGATGATAATAAAGAGTAATATTTTAATGGATGTATTATTTAATGCTTTTTTAAACATTTGTACTGCACATAATCTCAGCTATTTTGCTTTAACATATAGTGTACACCACTTTGAGTCTCATTTTGGGAGAAGGGTGGTATTTGTATAGGCATTAATTTAGTCTGTTAAAATGCTTCTGTCCTGACATTTATTGTAAGACCTCAGGGCAGAGTACAATATAAACAATTCAAAACATTTCCAGATTAAAACCATAAATAATTTAAACAAAACAGAAACGTATTGCAAAAAGCAACAGTGAAAACCACTTTGGGAGCTACAGCCATTTCAAGCCACCTACATATACACTTTGAAGTAAATTAGGCTGAAGGCTTTAACAAAAAGACATGTGTTGAACTTGGCACCAGAAAGAAATCAATGTTTTCAACTCTCCAACCTGCACAGAGAGAGCATTCCACAATTAGGGTGTACAAACAAAGAAGGCCTTCCTTCACATCCTCCCAAGCCATTTCTGTACTACACTGTTGTGCTAGTAGTCCACTGTCAACATCCTGTGGAACCCTGGGGTTTGCAGTTTAGAGAAGGTCATTTAGAATTCTTCGCCAGAGAGTTCTTTGGCCTCAGTCAACTACAAACCCCAGAATTCCATAGGATGTTGAAAGTGGAATAATAGCACTAGAACAGCGTAGTGCAGAAATGGCTCCACTCTGTATTCCTTTCCACAGGAGGGATACAGTGGAGGGACCCCATTTCAGAACTCAATAATCAAATACATAAATAAATAAATGTATAGCCAAGAGGCATGCTGGCTGAGGGATTCTGGAAGTTGTAGTCCAAAACTTAACATGTCCAAGCTCTATAAAAGGCAGTGGGGGGAGAGGAAGGGAGAACAGGCATATGCATAATTCATATGCGTTTTCAGACTAGAATTATCAGGAAGAAGACAGACAAAGGAAACATTGAGATTCCTGCAATATTTCTGTTATGCCAGGACACTTAGCACAGAAAAAAAATGCAGCAAATACCTTGTTACAAAAATGCCTTTTGTTTTTTCCCCCATAGATTTTTTGCATTGTGATAGGTATTAAAAGCCCTGCCCATACCACTGAAATCCAAGCACAGGGGATGCATGTAATGAGAGGGAGGTGGCACCCTCTACTTCCAACTTCCGTATATTCATATATTTGAAAGAAAAATACTTTTGCACATAAAGATGGCAGGGAGGCAAGTAAGAGGGAGAAAATGAATAGAATTTTTTTTTCTTCTTTGCCTCACCAAATCTCGAATCGAAGTTCATCCACTGAAGCTGAATGACACGTGATTCAAAACAGATAAAAGGAAATGCCTTTGCGCTCTCTCTCTCTCTCTCTCTCTCTCACACACACACACACACACAGAAGGGGGAGGGAGGGAGAGAGAGATTGAGCACATAGTTAAACAAGAGAATTTGCTGCCATGGGATGTGGGACAGCCACCAATTTAGATGTCTTTCCAGTAGGATTAGGTAAATTCATGGAAGATAAAGCCTGTCAATAACTATGAGATATGATGGCTACATATTACATGCATAACCAGAAGCAGCATATGTCTCAGTTTGTTACTGGAGAAAAAAGTTATGCTGCCTACAGTGTTGATTCTGGACATTGTAGTCCCCCTATCCACACACGCCCCCGCCCCAAAAAAGCTTCTCTAAGACATGATCCTGGCTGTTAATGGCCACCTGATTGGCCAATGTGGAAACAGAATGCTAGACGAGTAGGACTGTGGGCACTTCTTGTATTTTTTCTGAACATGCATAGACTGTCTCTGTTCAATCACAAACTCTGCCTTTATACAACTTGTACATAGGTAAGTTCAGTTCGCAAAGAATAAATATATAGGAGTCTGGAATAGGTAGCAGGTAGTAGGAAATCTAATACAATCCTTGCCACCCTCCATATATTTAACATCCCTGGGTGGGACTAGGGTTAAATTTTGCCTTGTATGTATCAATGTCCATGTGAAAAGCCACTCCCAAAAATATTTGTATCTTGAGGTTATGTGTGGCTACAATAATGAGAGACAAAATGCTCTGTTAGGATTCAGGTGAATATAAGATTTCCCTTCTCTCAGTGGCCTCACCCTCTTATCCACATGGGTAGACTCCTATAAATTTTGGTGGATGGCATAGAAGACATAAGGACTGAGCCCCATGTTTTAATTGTAGTCATAGGCCATTTCTGCACTACACTGTTACAGTGCTATTATTCCACTTTCAACATCCTGTGGAATCCTGGGATTTGCAGTTTAGGGAGGGGCATTTAGAATTCTCAGCCAGAGGGCTCTTTGGCCTTAGGAAACTACAAGCCACAGGATTCCGCAAGATGTTGAAATTTGAATAATAGCACTATAACAGTGTAGTGTGGAAATGGCCCTAGAGTGAAGAGCCATCTCCCTCTGGGAAGCCCACAGCAGGTCTTGAAAGTCCTCTCCCTCATCAATCTTCCATAGGTCACATCCAGTGATACTTTGTCTCTGAATGTGGAGGACAAAAGTAGCCATTGTTTGTAGGCTTTTATTTTTTCCATCAATTTGTATAATCCCCTTTGAAAGGCATCTAAGCTAATGGGTATTACCATCTCTCATGGAATAAGACCACAGTTGCTTTTATTTCATTTGCAAATTTCAATTCATTATAATCTACTAAATCTCCCATGCCCCATCTCTATTGAAATCAAAACAGTGCTTCAGATAACTCCAATATACACCAATAAAGTACTAATACAATTCAGCAGATAGCACAACACTTCTCAATCCTGCCACAACAGACATTCAATGGAATCTCAGATTTGTCCAACTAAAATATATCTTTAGTTACATACTAGTGTTGCAAACTTTGGAAATGCAAAAGCAAAACCCGGTGCCATTTGCCGCAGTGGAATGGAAGTTTGGATTCCATCTGAATGGTTTGTTCAACTAATTTTGGAAAACGAATCAAACGTGATTATTTTTCACCTCTGAGATTTTGTTTGTTTAAAAAAAAATACAGACTTTACACAGCGGGATAACGCAGTGCCTCTCTTATGAAAATTGCTATTAGCCATTACTCGCTCAATACAATGGCATAAAGACATGCACATCTTTAATAATAAAAACAAAGTTTCTTGTCCATTATTGATTATTATAGATCAACTTGCAAAACAAAGAGATGTAGCATAGAGAAACAGAAGCACTTCTTTAGATATAATACAAGGAGTTCTTCATGGTTTTCTATACCATAACTCTTTGTTCTACAATGCAGGTATAAAAGGGCTTACAATGTACTTTAGGACCCCAGTCCTGCATTTGTCTTACACAGAAGGCCAATCAGACCACCGATCACTCTAGCTCACTGCTGTTTGTGCTGACTGACAGCATGCATCTCTCCAAGGTTTCAGAGTGAAGTCTTTCCCAGTCTTATTAAGATTGCTGCTGGGGATTGAACCTCTAACCTCCTGCATGCAAAGCCCATGCCTCACTACTGAGCTATAACCCTCTTCTCTCCTACGTTCAGCAAAGACAGAAATCAACCCCAATCTCCATTCAGGTTTGGAGGATGCCAAACAGACCTTCGAATGGGGCACCATTCCTAGATAATATCTATTTACCATCAGAAAAGCCGTTCCAAGAAGACATTCCAAAGCAAATTGGGAAGAGGGGAAGGGAAGAAATTGTTACAAGGATTCCAAACAATATGACAAAAAACAATATTTATTTAATAAACATAATGTAAATTGCTTTATTTGACCTTATGTTCACAAAATATTTTTTATTATATGTATGAAAGCAGCTTACAGGCATTAGAATTATGAAAACATTCACAATACATAAATAACACAGACCTGATTGCAGGATGTATATTTTCATTAGGCTTCTAACTTGCCTTTCCCAGATCTCTTTTGCTGACTACATTTCTTGATGAATGCTATGTTTCTTCCAAAGTTGTCTGCTTGTTTTGTTAACACCCCCACTCCAAAAATAATACTTATTATTATTATTTTGGAATGTTTTGTATAATAATGCTGGTGACTGTTGACAGCAGTAGTAATTTTAGTATTCTTAGTTTATATTACTAAGGGACCATAGTAAAGAATTTGATTTCAAACTTGTAAAAAAAAATCTTGGCAACTCAAGAGGGAATAGGGATGTGGCAGAGTTTGGAAAAAAAAGTTGGTGGGGAAAGTAATTTTCCCAGTGTTTCACTGCTCCATTCAGAATGTGGGAGATCCAGATTTGGAATGAGGCACTATTTGCTATGCAATGGGCAGCCAAGCAAAAGGAAAATTAAAATTGCACAACATTATTTCAGACTAGTTATACATCTATATTTACTTCTGGCGTTTTGTTGTTTGTTGGCTTTTTAATCGATTTTATAGGAATATGGAAGACCATGCAGGCTCAGACTAGAGATCCAGAGTCCAGCATCCTCTCTCCCACAGTGGCCAACCAAATGCAGACAACCAGAAGGCAAGGACAATTAGCCTTCTCCATGGCTTTCCTCCAAAATCTGGCATTTTAGAGGTATACAGCTTCTGAAACTAAAGGCTCTGTCTATCTGTCACTGACAATATCCATTGTTAGATCTATCCTACATTTCTTTGAAGGTATGGGAAGGGGAGTCATTTCCCACCATCAATGACAACAACAAAAAGATATCCAAACTCTGAAATAAGAAAAGTCTACATCTAAGAAGGAGAGATTTATCTTATCAAATGGCACATATCATGGTGGGTTAACTAAAGATGGCTTTCTCCTTAGATCGATTCATCTTTAAAGTTGTATATTTATATAAGGTTGAGTATATACAGCTTCACATGCTGACAGTCAAGTAAAGTCAACATAAAACGATGCTTCAGAATCAACTGCAGTCATTTTCTCCCCCATTTCTAAATGAACACAGTTTTTACAACTTGTCGTCTGGTTATCTCAGGTTCTATGTTTGGGCAGTATGGGACGAGAGAACCTATAAGATTTCTTACTTTTGTTACACAGGGCTGTTGATTCTTTCTTTTTAGCTGTGTTTTAAACAATTAGTTTAAGTTCCATAGTTACCTAAGCAAAGCTTAGAAAAATGCTCACTCTTTTCTTTCTTTCTTAAATAAAGTGCTGACTAGTAAACTGGTCAAAAATGCAGTGAAGGAAACCTCAGAAATATCCCATTCTTTAGACATATGTTAAAACAAGATAAATAAAGCTAGATTTATTTAAACATATGAAAAAATAGCCATTTAAATAATAAATAAATAATGCCAGTATTGACACGTTCTCTTCCTACTATTAAAAATATTCCACTCTTGTTATAAGGCTCTATTGATGTTCAGAAATCATTTATAAAGGCATCCATCTGACCTGACAACTCACCAAACTTTACTTGCAACCTACAAACAACCATGAACAACTATGCAAGTCAAACAGGAACTTCATATTTAATTTAATACATTGTATTCCTATAGTAAAATTTATTTACTTCCCCCACCCCAGTTCCATTTCTGCAAACATTGGTCAAGCGCATTTCCCTGTCTTTTTTTGCAGCTGCACTGTATCAACATCTTTTATTTCATTTCCTTTCGGAACAAACAACATAGAACAGACTCTAAATACAGGGTATGTTAAGTTGGAATTATTTGTTTGGATTGTATGGTTCTGACAAACAGCAGCTCAGTGGAGCCTTGGGTTTTTGTGTGATGGCTCTAACTCTCACAATAGCATACTTTCTTCACCCCTCCCTCCCAACACCCCCTCCCACAAAACAAAAACAGCTTGAAAATCTTTCTTCCACTATTACATTTTGAAGGGTTAACTTTACGCCTCAGGTTTTATGTTGGCCATTTTGCGTGATGGGGTTAATCTTTTCCAAAGACACATCAGCCTCAAAATCCAAGATCCCTGATAGGGCTGGAGATGTTTTCTCCATTGTTTTAGGAAATCCCCCTTCCTCTTCTTTTTTCACAAGATTATCTTCTTCTGGGCATATAACGGAATGGGGGATGAGATAGACCAGATTACACTCTTTAGGGCTGGACCCTCTGGGCTCAAGCTGACTGGAAAAGGCTATGCCTCCATTGTTGTTGATACTAACAGTCTCTATAGCATTAATGGAAGCAGGGCAGAGTCTGTAGCATCCCAAGAGACTGGAAAATGCCTTGCGGAAATCAGCATTGAAGGCATAGATGATGGGATTGAGTGAAGAATTCGCCCATCCAAACCAAACAAAAACATCAAAAGTGGCGGAACTAATACAAAATGGTTCTGTTCCCCTGGATGGTACAGTGGGCTCACAGAAGGGCACCATGCAGTTCAGTATGAAAAAGGGTAACCAGCAGCAAACAAATACCCCCATGATCACTGACAAAGTCTTTAAGACTTTTGTTTCTCTCTTGAAGGACATTTTGAAGGAACTTTCTGGCTGCTGGCAGATCAAACTGCTTCCATTGCCAGCAGGGGTTTGGCAGTTCTTGGCGTGCACGGCTGCCCGTTCCAAGGCTGAAATGCGTCTTATCTGTTTTTGAGCAATCCTGTATATCCTCGTATAGGTGACTATCATGATGGCCACTGGGATATAAAAACTAATAAGAGAGGAAGAGATGGCATACATCCTGTTCAAACTGGAATCACAGTTGTCCATGGCTACACCTTGGAAACTGGCATTGAGATCTCGAAAGCTAGTGGTTTTTGCCTTGTGCCAGTTCAGTTGCACTGGGATGAATGAAATCAACACAGATAAGGTCCATGCCACACTGATCATGATGAAGGCTGCTCTGGGGGTCATTTTCCTCTCATACCTGAATGGACTGGAGATGGCCCAGTACCTGTCCACGCTAATGACACACAGATTTAAGATTGAGGCTGTGGAACACATGATGTCAAAGGCTACCCAGATGTTACAGAAGGATCCAAAAGGCCAGAATCCAGCTATTTCAGCAACAGCTTTCCAGGGCATGACCAAGACTGCTACTAAAAGGTCTGAAACGGCCAAAGATATCACAAAGAAGTTGGTCACTTTGGACCTCAGGTGGCGAAACCTGATGACGGCTGCACAGACCAACGTGTTGCCTAAGAGGGTGGAAAGAATCAGCAAAGAGAGGAAGCAGCCGGTGAGGATTCGAAAGCAAGAATCCCTTTTCACAAGCAACCCTTTCCCGTCCATAGTGGTGTTGTTCCAAATCATCTTTTCTCCTGAGGCAATCTCATATCATGGGGCTTGTGATGATGACATCAGCTCATGTCCTTACAAAAGAGACATCAGGAGTCCATTAATTACTCACCAGTGGCCAAGCAGACCTCCCCTAAAGCTGATGCTAAAGTCTCTTCGCTCTGGGGAGGGAGCCCATCATCCTTTAGGAATCTCATTAAGAAACATCAGGCAAGTATCTGAAACTGACTGTCACAGTCATTTTGTTGGTGCTGCTGCTGCTGCCCTGTCTGCCACTACTGTTGTTTCTGGGCAATCCTTTCTGAATTTCAGCCTAAAAGAGATTACTCTAGCAAGAGCAGGCCAGCAGAAGAATCCTCAGAGAGTTCCATAGATATAAATGCAACAGACCAGGGGCACAATCGCTTTCCAGCTTAGATATATTCTCACTTAAATAGACTATTGATTCAGTTTATCTAGTGTCCATTTAACTAGCCCTTCAGCTCTACTGAAGCATAACGCATTAGGCGCTTTTGTTTCTGATTTTATTTTCCATCCCTCTAATTGGTGGAACATTTTAATACCCTTTCAGCTTGCGTACCTTTCTGCTATGAAATTAAAACACCAGTTCTCTCTTTTATAGGTAGCCTCAGGAATCAACTCCTCATATTGTTCCACACTGTTAGATTCATAGTCCTAGAGGCAAAGAAAATATATTTATATTTTAAGAGAGCAAATACCTTATAGAAAGATATATAGATATAATTACAGCATTGCAGCTTTTCGTGAGAAGAAATCTCCTACCTGTTCGACTTCTGTTGCTCTAGTCTAGTCCAGGGCAAAACATTTTTCTTTCTATTTTATTTAGAATTTGAATTGCATAGCAGAGGGACAAAGGGAAATAGGGAGCACAATCAAAGCAGGTAGGTTGCTCTGCATATGGTTAATCCTCCAAAAGCACAAATGGGAGGTCAGGTCCATAGACCAGTGAGCTGTAATTTCTTTTCAGCAAAACCCTCCAATGCAACTTTCAATACCTCTTCTTAATTAATCTTCTGAGGGGACAGGCATGGTTCCTTCAATTCGAGCCATCCTTTCTGATTCATGTGCAAACTTGGTGCATCAAGGCAGTCCTGTCTGGATTCTCATCACCCAAGTCACGCTTTGTATATCCTGTTGAAGTGGGCCATCAGGATGAAATCATCCCAGGCTAAGGCATAATCTTTCCAATTCTCTGGCAAACATCTTTGAGATCCTTGGGTTACCTTTCAGTCTTCCTTGGCAGAAGGAAAGAAAGAAAAGTCCTAAGAGCAGTTCTTTTGGTCCTTGTGTAGATTTCCAGCCTGCTGGCTACTGTATAAAATATAACTTCAGTCTTTAGCTATTGAGAAACCTTTCCATATTTTTCTAAGTATCCACTTTCCAGCTACCGCTCGTAATTGTCGCAGCCCAGGGATTAGGTCACAATCATAGCCTCTCTTTTTTTTTTTTTCCCTTTTGAAGTATCCAGGTAGTACAGCAGTTTCTTCTGGATTTCCTGCTGTGTCTGACCTTGGATTTACATCTGGGATGACGCTACGTGGTCTCTCTCTATTTTGCCGAGCCCAGGACCCTGACATCGCAGGTTTCTTCTCACCTGAAGTGGTAGATAGCCACATCGCCTTTCTAGAAAAGGTCTGTTTGTGTGAATTCTCCTTCCTAAATCACAGAGGAGTGAAATCCAAACATGAGTGAAAATGATAAGCAGTACCCTTCAAATATCCTGCTTTTAAAATCCAAGAAGCTTTCTCTATGAAGAGCACAGCCTCTTTCTCATTCCTCTATAAACAAATACTCTTTTCCATAGCACATTTGGGTATAAACAAATGGAAATGCTGTGAAATGAATTACTCGGATGTTCTGATTCTGAGCATGCAATATTCCTCTAAACTCTGCATGGCTTTTTTTGGTCTTGGGGGAAAATCCCTGCCTTTCCAAATAGTAAAGATGTATTGACAAGTCCCAATAGTAAATGGACATGGTCACAAAATAAGTTATTTTAGAATTGTCTCTAAAAGTGGTTGCCAGACAAGACCCAGGAGACCCGGGAGGTATTCTATTTGAGATCTTGTTGGACATACATATGTACAATCTATGCATAAACCTGCAGAATCACATACATGCATTTCAAAGATAACCTAGAATAGACCCACTTAGAAGCAAACGATCAATATGTCAACTCTGCTAGGTTACTCTTTGGAAAAAGAAAAATGAAAGAAGGCTATCTAAATGACACACAATTAGTGCAAAGGGACTCCCCTCCCCAACCACGAACCCCAACACCCACAAACAAAACACACATAATTCAAGCTGACACCAAGGTATGAAATTAGTCTTTGCCCTGGAGCATGAACTTACCAACACAGAGAAGTCATTCGTCCCACAATGTGGTTGTTGCAGGGTGCTGATGTTACAGGCTTCCAGCTGAAAGAACGACACTCACCTCATCTTTTTGTGGCTGGATTATTTCTGGCTCCTTTCTCACTCCCCCCCCCCAACTACACACATAACCACTTTCTCTCGTTGCCATTCATTGTACTCACTAACTTCTAACAGCACAGATTTTAGCGTGGGCCTGGCTCCCTCTTCTGACAGATACGAGATATGCTTCCTCCAGATTAACAGCAAGCATTATTTATTTTGAGTCCTCCTGTGTGTGCAACTGTGTATTTCAGGAAAGGGGGTAGAACAAGGGTGCTTCCTGTAGGAGGGCAGTGAGCCCAATCAATCAAAAGTCACTGTGAAGCAATTCCACTTTTCCCTCCTAGATTATTTTTGTGGAAAGGAAAAAGATGGGAGATGCAATAGAGGGCTAAAAATTAGACACAAGATTGAAGATGTTAGCCTCTGGACCCCTAAGGCAGGCAATAAAAGCCCCATTTGAAAAGAAACAAAGGTAAATCCTTCTAGAAGCAAAACTTGTATAACTTTAACTCTGTGTATTGATGGATTCAAAAGAGAAAACAGTCACAGCTTTGCTAGATTCAGCCACTTCTCTCCCAATGCCTTTCCCTCAGGCCTGCTTCTGATGTTACATTTACTGACCAATGTCTTAAGATGTTTGTCACTAGCAAATGACATGCATCTTAAGACATGATGTAATGGACATTTTCAACACGGAGCGAGAGGGTCAAGATCATTCGTGAGACTTTGCCCTTTCTCTGCACCCAACCTCTGCATGCAGATGTGCACACTTTTGTATATCAAGGCTGTGCCTCAAAATGCCTACCCTCAATTCTTTTGCAGAACAAAGGAAATGCATTCAATGCTAGTAAGAGAAGCCTCATATCATGGAGGTAGATAGCTTTTTAAAAGGTCATCAGGAAAGCTCTGTCACTAAGCATAGAAAATGTTGCCTACAAAAGGCTACAGGTTCTTAAGCCTGTGTTTTGGCTTTCTTACTGCCAGAGTTGAGTCTTCTAAAAGGTGTGGTAGTTCACCCAGCAGTAAACAAATAAACAAACGCAAATATCAGAGGATCCTCTGTGGGATAACGTTACTACTTCTACCACAGCCTTGGGCCAAACTCCAGTGCTGTAATACAACCTGCTTTAGAAAATCCCTATTTAGCCACAATCAGGAGGCCTAGAAAAGGGTACAGAAATCCCAAAGAAAGCTGGGGAGGGCTGCATTTAAACCTTAACTCCTGATTTTGGGGGAAAGGAAAGGTTAAAGAGAAAGGTTAGTGATAAAGATAAAATAAAGCTAAAGACAGATAAAAGATAAAGCAAGTTCCAGGACTCCTCTTCCAAACATCTATGGATGAACTTCTCAACTTTCATATATTTTTTGTATTATAATATTTTATGCCATGCTCCATGGTTCTATGAAACCTTTTTTTTTTTAAATAAATCTCAAGCATGTGAAATTTTTTAATCCTTGTGTGTGTGTGTTCTTGCTGTTGTTCTTTGACCTTCCCTTTCACATATCTGTTGAAATTCTTTTTATACTGTAATTTTTGTTATACTAATTGAGTCTAGCAAGATTAATCTTGTGGAAAAATCATTGCCTTTGCACTTATAACACCCAGTAAAAGCAATTTGATATGATAGATGGTAGACAATAGACAGACAGAATCTGTCTGTCTCTTGGGATCTTTGTCACTTGCTTGATCCTGTATGAGTTGTTTTGTTCTTCTTTGAAATGGCTTAATGTGTTAAACTGCTTCAAATACTACCATGCCCACCACTCGTAACTGCAAACCCAGTCTGATATAATGGTTTGAGTGTTGCATTACAACTCTGGAGATCAAGGTTCAAATGCCCATTCAGCCATAGAAACCCACTGGGTAACCTTGGGCAACTCACACTCAGCCTCAGAGGAAGGCAAAGGTAAGTCTTCTCTGAACAAATCTTGCCAGAAAACTCCCAAGGTTCACTCTAGGGTAACCATTAATCAGAAGGCATGCAACAACAACAACAGCAACAACAGTATTTAACTGGAAGATCTGTAGGATCTGAAAGGAGGAAGATGTCCTACTTTCAGTGGTAGGCTAGAAATTTGAGGACAGAAGAAAAATCTCACTCCAGGGGCAGAATTCTTATTACAGAGCCATGCTCTCATTTTGACCCACCCACTCTCTTAACTACACCCCTATAAGCTGTTATTTTGGACAGACATGCCCCGTCCATCAGTCTACATTTGGATATGCATCCCACCATAGTCATCATTCCTGACCAGCTGTCTTTTGGGATGTACAGAATGTCCTCATCAGCCAATATACTGAACTGATTATTGTGTTACCATTATTAAAATGTCATTGTGAATTAGATTTGAAGTCTTTTTAAAATTCCTATCTACCCCTTTTCTTTCTTTCTTTTTCTCTCTTTTCTTCCTTTTCATACTTGCAAAAATATACCTAGATTTGGAGGGGAAAAGTTCCAAGCTCAGATAGCATCATTTCAAAATGCTGTATTAAACCAAAAAAAAAAGGTAAAAAAGTATTTTAGAGAGAATATCTCCTTGTCAAAAAACAAACAAACACCAAAACCCCACCTCCCACTGATATTAAATTAATCTAAATCAATGCAGCCTTCTCCAACCAGGTGTCCTCCAAATGTTTTGAACCACAGTGCTTATCATTCATGCTGGCTGGGGATGATGTAATTTATGATCTGAAATATCATCTGGGGAGGAATCAGGTTCGAACAGGCTGCATCACACTTCTTTCAATTGCAGTTTTCTCTTTTATTTCCCATTTCATTCAAAATACTTAAATGCTGAAGAAATTTCAAAGTTTGGGCTTTCTTCTCTTCTTTCAGTTTTTAAATCTACAAAATCAATTTAAAGAAATTTATACACACAGAGATTCTGACAAATGAATAAAAAGTTTTTGCCTAGGTTAAAGTTTCCTGACAGGGAAATTTATAATAAATTTACAATGATCTTTCTCTTTCTTTTTCCTTCCTTCCTTCTTTGGGGTGATTAGGGATGCGACTGCTTCTATTCTTCAAAATGAGTAAGGAAGCCATAGGAAGGAAAAGGAAAATGGAACAATGAGTGTCCTAAAGATTGAAGATGCCATATACAAGTGTGTCAATTATTTGTGTTAATGGTGTAAAATCACAGGTCATTTCTGCACTACACTGTTATAGTGCTATTATTCCACTTTCAACATCCTATGGAATCCTGGGCTTTGCAGTTTAGGGAGGAACACTTAGAATTCTCAGCCAGAGAGCTCTTTGTCTTCAGTAAACTACAAACTCCAGAATTCCACAGGATGTTGAAAGGGGTAAAGTAGCACTAACAGTGTAGTGCGGAACTAGCCACTGTGGCTTAGATCCTATTTTTTCTCACTTCCAGAAAAGTTCATATTTCTGAACAGAGTTTGTGTTCACAGAATAGGGTTTTCTGCTGGCATATCCTTTGTCTCTCTTCACATTAGTTCAGGAGGCTAGGGGGCCTTAGGAATGGTGTGGAGGTATATAGTGTGGAGTGGAAGTGCATATGGAGGAATGAGCTAACATGAATAAGGAAACAATTTGAGATCCAACCAACATATTCATTAAAAAAAAACCTTTGAATTAGGATTCTATATGGGTTCTGTGCTGGAAAACACGACAGGATAAAATTTCCATAAATACATTCAGAAATATTTTGAAATCAGGAACAACAAATATCCCTTTCTTCTCTGCCCTTCAGATTTATAACCATAATGTACACATAAAGAAGAGCCAGCAAAAGAGTCATTTGAAAGCCAGTGTGCTTGGAACTGAAGATTTAAGAAATCACAACACAGGCAGGGTGTAGGAGGGCGAGTTAACTGTCACAAAGGAACAAATAGACTCACTGAGCTGTCATGCACAATCAAAGGTTAATTTCCTAGGGGTATCATTTGTAGGACTGCTTATATGCCATCTATAATTTTTCTTTCTGTCAGTTTCAACAGATAATATATAGCTAACATGGAGCAGCTAACAGTTGGTCTCATTTTGTTTTGCTTTGTTTTGAAAATGCTGCAGCAGCAGCAACAGCACAGAATCTGAGAGAGAATTGTGCCACAGCGTGTTTCCCTTCCCAAGGTTTACAATTCACCCCGTCGTCTCAACATTATTCATATCATCCTTGGGGAAAGAATGAGGAATGAAGAAGTGAGAAAATATCATTATTCTCCTCCATGAGAGCCTGAGGCTTAGGAGATTTTTTTAAAAAAGAACAATAAATTAAATAAATAGATATTAAACCATTTTCCCCAAGAACAGTTTAAAGGGCATTCATTTTCCAGACTAAACAGAGCAAAAATTTTGACTGTTAAACTTCTCATGCTTGAGAGTGTGGATAAATTACATTTTTGGACTACAATTCCCAGAACTCTTCAGCCAGCATGGTCAGTGGTTCTAGGAGCTGTAGTCAAAAGCCTAAATTTGGGGCACATTTAGGTTGTAAAGGCAACAGCTGAACCAAGCAGCTACTGAAGATTCCATCAAGGACAAACAGAACACTTTAGTATCTTCTCTATGAATCATGCTGTTTCAAGTTGGATGGTGCTAAAAGCTTGCTGAGAAGCAAGAATGGGGAGGAGTGAATAGGCAACTGCCTTATGTCTTCTCCTGCCAGTGTCCCAAACACAGTGAATCTACTCTTCCTGCAATGGAAGGAGAGCAAGCTCTGAGGAGAGGAAAGCAGAGGGAGTGAGTCCCTGAGGAGAAAGACTAAAATACTCCTTGGAAGCTAGATTGTGAAATCTCTAAAAAATATTTGTTCCCCAGCCTCCATATCACAGTTCCATACAACAATTGGGATCAATGTTCGGTAGTTAAAAAAAAAAAATTAAGGTAGGAGGGACTACGACCCTGCAGACCAGGGTTCAATTCCTGGCTTGGCCATGGAAACCCATTGGAAGACCTAGGATGTATCAAACATCCAAGGTCATTCATTGGGTTTCCATGTATTTCAACTCCCAGAAAACTCTCTGGCCATTTCCCCATGGGGTTTTTTAAATGGGGCAGAGCCTCCTCCAGGGAGGATGTCTGCACCTGGGACCAGACTGGGTCAGACCTACTGAATGTAGACCTGCAGTCCAGCCCACTCCCGAATGACCCCAAGTGGTCATCCAGTGTGCTTTTGAAAGACCGCTAAAAACAGGTCTTTCAAAAGGACGGAGTACACCGCTGCGAGTCTGCTCCTATATGCAGATTCGCAGGCTCGCATTGGTGTGAGCCTGCAATCTGCTGGGGACAGACTTTAGGCTGGCAAGCTTCAGCAGTTGGTCGAGACCCTCAACCAACCGGAAGCCACCATTTTCGTCCCAGGAGCAGTGCAGAGTGGCAGCCACGGACTGCTCCGGAGAAGTGTGGACCAGATCGGGGAGCCCAAAAGTCCAGTGAGTAGCGTCACGGGATGATTCCCTTGCCCCGTGAGGAAATGGCCTATGACAGGCTCACCTTAGGGTTGAAGGCACACAACACCATCACCAACTGCTCTCTTTTAATATTGAAAAAAAACCTGAAACTGGCCTATAGTCTTAGCAGTGGAAATTTTGGCGGCAGGTAGGTGTATTTTGTAAGTCAGTTTTTCATCAGTATAAGTATTAGACACCTGATTGACTGTTAGACCATTCTGGAAGAATCCTGTATATGTTCAATCATTACTCCATCAATTTACCATTTACCTCTCTGAGATCTGCTGTCAAAAACCATAACTGAGAATAATTAATAACTAGTTTCTTTTTCTTAGGAATCCAGAGAAGACAGCAGCCACAACATGATCAGGAAGGCTAGGTTAGGCTCTGGCAGGGCTGCCAAAAGGGTTTCGTAGTCCTTGGGGCAATTCCAGGGGCTCTGCCACTGCCCCTAGAGAGACACATGCCTGTGGGAGCCTCAAGTAAGACATATGGTGGGTACAGGGACCAATGCTAGCCAACAAAAAGAGCCCTTGCTCTGTGGGGGGCCCAAGGCAAGTTGTCCCAGTTGCCTCCCTTGCTTAGCAGCCCTCAGGTCTTTCTGGCTAAGACCCAGAATGCTCAGTTCATTTTTGCCAGAAGGTTCTCCAAGACTGTGCCGTCAGTCCTGGATTCATCATAACTGCTGCTTTTTGTGTGGTAACAGTGCAGGGACATTTAACCAGAGTTATGATGCCATTAGGATTCATTCTTTCCAGATGAGTCAGTGAGCAAAAGCAAATAGAGCCAGACATCAATTTAAAATGAGATTTTTCAAATGTTTTGGTTCAGATAAAATATATCTCTTTAGTGCTGTGTGTCATGATGATGGGACAGTTGCTGATCGCCTCAAAAAGGCTGTCAGGGATTTAATTTGCAAGCTGAATTGTCGGCTGTTTCTTTTTCATTCTGGTGAGGGACCCACTTGTTCGCTGTCAGCAGCTAATATACGCTGCACATTTACTTGGATTTGCTACAGCACTCAAGAAGACTGGAAAACATCTGTAAAACTTATGTAAACCTCTCAACAGGTTTTAAATCCTAGCATTTTATACCTTGTGAGCCCTGTGATGTTAATAAAACACTGCAACTCATTTGCCAATCTAAAGAACCTCTGTGATTTGGTACTGATTTATCCCATGTGAGTAATAAAACAGAAGCTGTTAAAACCCCCATTGTTGTTATGTGAGTGACATCAGAGCAGGGAAACCATGTCAGATTGATGGGACCCTGGAAATTGTTTAGCAACAGCTTGTGACAGAACTTTGCATATAGTGTTTCCCTCTGATGTGCCTCAGCATGTGCCAGTACAAGAAACTGTCTCTCTGCTCCCCTCCATTAATGCAACAACTTTCATACTGATAGTATCAACTACTGAGGATGTTGCATGAGATGTCAGAACAGGATAAGGGCTCTATCGTGCCATAGTGTTATAGCGTTGCTAGTTCCACTTTAATGACCATAGGAACATAGTATGGAATTCTGGGATTTCACAGAATCAAAGAATTGGAAGACACCACAAAGGCCACCAAGTCCAATCGCTTGCCATGCAAGAATACACCATTAAAGCATACCCAACATATGGCCATCCAGCCTGTTTAAAAACCTCTAAAGAAGAAGACTTCATTATACTCCAAAGTAGTATATTCCACTGTCAAACTGCTTTTAGCGTAGTGGTTTAGCAACAGGGATGGGGAGCAGTGCGCCCCTAGCAGCAATACTACAGAGGCATCACCATGGTGGGACTCCTGCCTTTGTTTGTCACATGGCCCGGAGAAACCCTTTTGCTCAGGTGCGGTGGGAAGCAGAGGTTGATGTTGCTGGCTGTAACATGCCTTGCCCCACCTTTAGCAGAGGTACCTCTTTTGCTGCCGGGCGGTTGGAGATGCAGTTGCCTGCCCACTCCTGCTGCTAAACTGGGCCGCCATTTCTGAGTAAGGATGGCTCCCGCCTAGCCTGACCTGGGAAAGGCAATGCTCTCCTGCTGTGAGGCTGGGTGAGGACAGGGTCACTGAGGCCTTAAACTTTAAAATTAAGGCCGGCGCAGGTGGGCAGTTGGTATAGACAATGCTGCTCTGCCATATTTGGCTCCTGAGTAGAATGAGCAAGCAGTGCTGGGCAGCAGCTGTTGACCCCAAGTGGCAGCCATCACCAGAAGATGAGTGCAAGCTGCTGTAGCTGGGAGAATGGGACCCCATTGGGCATAAGGTGCCTTCGAAGAGTTCTGCGTTTCATCCTCCTGTAAATCCTGTTGCAGGGGAAGGGAGATGTTGCCACAGGCACCGTCCAGGGCTAGGCATGCAGTAGGTAGGGATGAGCAAAGGCAGCTGAGATAAAAGATTTTTGTTGGAGATAGATAGAACATATGGCAAGAATGCCCATTGGGGGCAATGCAAGTTCTCTGAATGTCCACAGGGAATAATGGGAGACGCAAATGTCAGTTCACACATCTGGGCTCAGTTTGCAATCTAGGGTAGATGCAAATAAAACAAAGAATTGGGGTGAGGGGTGGGGGAGAGAATAATATGGATCACAGGACTAAAAAAAGAAGGAAATGGGTCCTGTTCTTTATTTTACTATTTTAAATCTTCTTTCATTTTTTATCATCTGGAAGATAATTGTACTGTATTTTGAAAGACAGCTTAGGAGTCTGTGTGTATGCATGTGCGTCTTAACCACCTTGGTGAAGAGATATGACAGACAACAGCAGTCAAAGACTGGAGTGACACTAGGCCTTCAAAGAGCTCCCATTGCTCCTAAGGGGCATGCTTGTAATTTCTTTGAGTATATTCTTTATAATTTGAGAAAGATTCAAAGCTTTTACTGATAGTTTTCTATATTGCCTTAGAATGAACTAGGATAAGTTTATGGGACCTTCTCAAGTTGTGGAGAGCTGCTCATTTTAGAATGTTGGAATCAAAGTTTTACTTCAAAAATAAACACAGTATTTTATTTCCCTACACGTCCTTTTGACTTTCTGTAGTATTTTTGGTGTGTATTGAGGGGACCACCCAGGTGGCAGAAGCTCTAGCTAGGCCACTGTTTTACCATCAGGAAGTTATTCCAAATGTTTAGATGGATTTGCTGTTTAGGGAGGGACATTTAGAATTCTCAGCCAGAGAGTTCTTGGACTTTACTAAACTACAAAGCCCAGAATTCCACAAAATGTTTCCATAGCAGTTAAAGGGGAATCATAACAATATAACAGTGTGGTGTGACAGGGCCCTTAGAGATGCCACCACCTACAAGTCGCTTACATCAACTTATACAAAACCACACTGAGGGCTGAATAAAACATGATGTTAATAGAGTGGCTGAAATTAATATACCCCCTCTAAAGTTGCCATTTGCAAATTTTATTAATTTATGTAATTAAGTTATTACATGGACGTGCCATCTTTCCTACAATGAGCTTAAGGAAATATATATGGAATTCTTCCTCCCAGTCATGTTTATCCTCCCAGCTACCTTGTTAAGTAGGTCAGGCTAAGAGAAAGAAGTTGGTCCAACATCACCCTGTGGGTTCATGGCTCAGTGGCAACTTGAATCTGAATCTAGCAGGTCCCAGTCCTGCATCACACAGGCTTCCCTTAAAATGAACAGTCAGCTTCAGGAAGGATTTTTGTTTTGCTTTGCTTTGGGGTTTTTTTTTGGGGGGGGGCTTTTTTCTTTTTTCTTTTCCTTTATTGGTATTCTGACAAGAAGAGAAAGAGCTAACCTCCCCTTCTCCAGCCTCTACTGTCCCAAGGCACTGCTGCTGTTTACCTATTTTAAAACTGTTAGATGAATTGTACTCATTCAGTGAATGTCAATTTGCTTTGGTCTTCACCCCAAAGCTCCAGAACTATTTTTCCCGGTTAATTCCCTACAGAGACATACCTTAGTGCATACCTAAGCAAAAAGCAATTTTGTTGATTTAGATTTCATTCTGTCTCCACATTTCATATTTTTCTACTAGAGCTCTTCTGACAAATGGTATTATTGCTTCTCATTACATGGTGATTTTATGGATATGTTAAACTTAATATGTACTGAAGAACAAGGCACACATGATAACACCAACCCTTTGATAAAGAAGAGGGCATACATAACAGTATCAGTCCTTTGATCTGTTTTAACCTGTAGGAGTCTATTTGTCAGCCAGTGTTATAGCAATAAATTCTGTAAATCCAGGCACTCATCATGACTGTCATGACAGTTCTGGTGAGGGGGATGTGTGCATGTGTATACATTTTGAAAGTATAACACTGAATTTATTAGGATCAGCTGACAGTTGTAAAATAGCGAGCTAGCAAAGGGCAGCTTAGTGGTTCACATGGTGAACTTTGGCTGGAAATATCATGAGATTACATGTGTTCCCAAAGAACATAATACCATCAGTTCAAGATTTTCCAGGAATTTCTTTCCCCTATACCGGGACGGGGGAACACTCAGTCCCAAAGTCCACAAATCAGATGTCATCTCAGTCAGAAGCAACTGTTTCTTGAGGAGAGGGTTACAAAGTAAAAATCCACTTGAAAAATGGAAATCTGTTTCCATTCCTGTAATTTTTTTTCTGTCACACTTAGCTTGTTTTCAGCACCCTAATTTGCAAGTGTTGTTGTTGTTGATAGTGAGATGGAGCATTTTAAGAGTGATGGAGCAAATTAATTCAGTAGGGGGACAGGAGAGGAGCAGGCAAAATATTGCCCTTCCCAGTAGCCTCAGGCAAAAGCAAACTGCTGCAGTGTCTTCTAGCTTGACTTTTCTTCCTCATTATTATTATTAACAATAATAATATTTATTATTTATTTCTATCCCACCTCTCCACATGGATTGAGGCGGCGAACAACATTAAATACATTAATACATTAAAAAAAGTTTAAAAACATACCCAATCCTCCCCACCCACCAATCCACCTAAAACCAACCCCCTAAAACATACAACAATCAATCAGCTATTGAAAGAACAGCAAAACAATTGATGGGAGGCAATGGAAAGGCTAGTCTTGGAAGGCCTGTCGGAAGAGATCAGTCTTGACTGCTCTTTTAAAGCAGTCAAGACTGGTAATATGCCGGGTCTCCTCCAGCAGGCCATTCCATAACTTGGGAGCGATAGAAGAGAAGGTCTTCTGGGTAACCACAGCCAACCTAGTTCTGACTGGCTGCAGTAAGTTCCTCCCAGAGGACCTTAGTGTGCAGGGCGGATTGTATGGGAGAAGGTGATCCCGCAGGTAGGCTGGCCCCAAGTCATGTAGGGCTTTAAAGGTAATAACCAACACCTTGTACTGTGCCCGGAAACTAATAGGCACCCAATGGAGAGACTTTAGAATTGGTGTTATATGGTCAGTTTTAGGTCTTCCAGTGACCATCCTGGCTGCCATATTCTGAACTAATTGAAGCTTCCGGACTAAGCACAAGGGTAGCCCTATGTAGAGCGTATTGCAGAAGTCAAGCCGTGAAGTTACCAGCGCATGTACCACTGTTTTTAGGTGTTCCAGCTCCAGGAAGGGGCGCAGCTGGCATATCAACCGAAGCAGATAACAGGCACTCCTGGCTGCTGCATCTATTTGAGCTATCATCTGAAGGGGCGAGTCCAGGAGCACTCCCAAGCTGCGAACACAGTCTTTCAGGGGAAGTGTGACCCCATCTAGGACTGGTTGACAGACCTCCATACCTGGGCTAGGACCCTTAACAGCAAGTACCTCATCTTATCTGGATTCAGCTTCAGTCTGTTTTTCCTCATCCAGTCCATTACTGCCTCAAGGCATTCGTTCAGAGGCGAGATGCAACCCTTAGTTGATGCTATTATCTGAGGCACAGAGAGATATATCTGGGTGTCATCAGCATACTGATAGCACCTTGCTCCATGCCTCCTGATGATCTCTCCCAGCGGTTTCATATAGATGTTAAATAGCATTGGGGACAGGACAGCACCCTGAGGGACGCCAGAATTAAGCTCCTTTTTCAAGAATCATCTGTCCCCAAGCATCACCATCTGGTATCTACCTGAGAGACAGGACCGGAACCACTTAAGCGCAATGCCCCTGATCCCCAGCCCTCTCAGGCATTCCAGAAGGACACCATGGTCTATGGTATCGAAAGCCGCTGAGAGGTCCAAGAGTACCAGCAGGGTCACACTTCCCCTGCCGATACCTAGGCATAGATCATCCACTAAGGCGACCATGGAAGTCTCGACTCCATATCCTGCCCTGAAGCCAGTTTGAAATGGGTCTAGATAATCTGTTTCATCCAAGACAGCTTGGAGCTGAAGACCAACAGCCCTCTCGATCATCTTGCTTAAAAATGGGAGATGGGAGACTGGTCTATAATTATTCATATCCAGGGGATCTAGGGAGGGCTTTTTTAGAAGCGGCCGTATAATCGCTTATTTTAAACAAGCTGGAAAATTGCCCTCTCTAAGGGATGCATTAATAATGTATCTTAAATGGGTCTTAATTGCAACTCCTCCCTGGATGACCAGCCATGAAGGGCAGGGATCAAGAGAGCAAGTTGTCTTTCTTATATTTCCAAGGAGCTTGTCTACATGCTTGGTACTGACTGAAACTGATCCAGTATAATCCTGTTCACGGGGTCGCCGGACACTTCACTGGTAACCTCTGCAGTAACACTGGCATCCAAATGGGCTCTTATCTGAGAGATTTTATCTGCGAAATGATTATTCAAAGCATCATCTTTTGCCATCTTGGCCACATTACAATGTCACTTATGTCCTGGCGTTCAGCTCTGAAATAATGGAGGGTATGGCATTTTCCCCTTTTGTTTGGAAGCCTGAGGGCAAGCAGCTTATCTTTTCTTCATTTAGGTGCAGTATTTACTTACTATAGATGCTCTCTGTTCATCACCACAAGAATATTCATACAGATTGCTCAAGGGGGTTAATTTCATTTTCACTCTGTCAAAGTGGGAGCACTCATAAGCTTTCACTGGTGAAGGCATGAATTAAAATGAAGTACTCAATAAAGTGCTAAAAAACTATGTAGGTTCCAGCAGGTTAATTAGCAAGAATGAGATGAAGTCATAAAGGCAAGGGAGTAGGAACAGTGTGTTAAAATTCAGCTGTTCTGAAACATAATTCATCTCTTGTTGATAGGTACAGAAAGATTATACAATGTACAAATCACACATTGTTTCAGAAGAAAAAACTTCATTGATCATGATTGTGTCTTATTGAATGTTTTTATTTGTAGATGAAACATGAAGATAAGTTATGTTTTCTGTAGATAACTTGGAATGACTCAAAATACAGCAGTTTAGTGCTTTTTAGAGAATATGCAGAATGCAGGGATCGGCAGTAGGACTATAAGACAGATCCACACTCCCACCCACCACACAGGCAGATGAAGAATATATGGTGAGCCTCCATATACCTTTCTTCTTGAAGAGTTGAGAACCCCTAATTTCTGGAATTACTCTATGTTCTATGTATGCATGGAGATTCTCAGCAAGGACAACGCAAGCAGATCTTGTTCCCACCCACCTTTACATTCAACTAAGACAATTAGGCAGAGTGAGGCTACTATTTCAGGTATCAGATACTGACAGATCAATGGTGTCTTGTCTCCATCTCCACAAGTGGCTGTCCTGTTGGTAACAATGCTTGTTTGTTAGCTATCTGTTGTTACCTCATCACTATCTCTCAAGATGCCCCAGAGATTTTCATTTCTAGGACACTGATCAATACAGCAGGCACCAAAGCAATCAGTTTGGGTCACGCACTTCCAGGAGCCATCACAAATGGGAATGTATGTTTTCAAGTTTGCAAGTCAGTAACCAGCCCAATCTAGGGGAGTTAGCCAGGATTAGGGCAAGGTAGCACTAGCACCACCCTTCTGTCTGACTCAGTCTGAACTCAAGGTAATCCAAATGTTACAGGATGTCCTTGAGCTTTCTTCACAAAGCCCTGAATTCTCTGTTTTCAAGATACCCATGCCAAAACAAGGTTTAGAATTCAGTAGAAAGTCGTGGATTTCACACTAGGGCCATTCCTAAGAGTATGTGTACACACATACATTGAATTATCTGGAGACAGGTTTATTTACAAGAGCAAGAAGTAAAGACTGGATGAGCAAGGCAATTATGGAATGCACAGAGCCACACAGTAATATATACACTCAGCCAAAATAACAACAACAACAACAATAATAACGACAACAACAACAACAGCAACTAGGCTCTCTTTAACAAAATGTTTCCAATTGAGATTAAAGCTCAGCTCTTTCACAGAACTTTCTTACTAGGTTGTCTTAAAATCTAGAAACTGGGAATTACCAAAACCAAAACGTTAATCATTGTATTTGTCTTCAAGTCATTTTGCAACAGTGATGGTGATTATTGTTGTCATTAAAGTAGTCCCATGTTTAACACAAGTTCATTTTACATGGTTTCAGTTCTATGCAAAGATCCCCCTCATGAAGCTCACACTCCTCAAAGTATCCCCTGCTGCTCATGGCATCTGTTGTTGGCTCCTAGTGTTGCTCAGTCTGCTCATGGTAACTGGTGCTATTGGCCTGCCTGCCCACATTGTTGATGCTGCTCACAATATCTGCTCCTGGTTCCCCATGTTATTGTATCAGCTGCTGCTGGCTAGTGCTACCTCATGCTGCTCAGTCGCATAGCTAGTGGGGGAAAGGGAGGACACTCTGCCCCTGGTGCATTTTTGGGGCGGCACTGCTGGACAGAAAGAAACTGTGTAGGGAGAAAAAGCCCAGTTAAAAGTTGGCCAGTGGGAGCAGTGGCAGCAGCAGTGGTGGTGGCAAGTGAAGAAAGGGGACTGAAGAGGGGACTTGAGGGCTTAATGGGAAGAGATGCCACCTGGGCCTGGCAGGCGAGCAATGGAGTGGGGATCTCAAAGGAAAGCAGGAGGGGGGAGGAGGAAGAGGAGGTGTGCTGGAAGAAGGCAAGGTGGCAGTGGAAGGAGGCCCTCTGCCTGCTGCGGATGGCAGCAGCAAAGTGTGGGGGGGCAGAGGCTACGTCAGTAGACAGGTAGTTGGAGAAGCTGGGCGCTTATAGCTTATAGCATGACTTCTCCTCTGATGAGCTCCAAGTGTCCTGCCCAAAATGTAGGGCACTTTTGTGTATACATATTATACATAATATATATATAGAGAGAGAGATTGAGAGAGAGAGAGAGAGAGAGAGAAAGCAAGCATGTGTCCATCAAGTTTTCTTTTTCCAAAATAAGAGGGGAGGCATACGTGTGAGCTGGAAGGGGAGGGGAAGACAGGTATGGGAAATTGGCAGTAGCAGCAGTGAGTGAGGTGGGGAAAAGAAGAAACCTGAAAAAGTGAGGTAGTACCATTTTTGCAAAATGGTGCTACCTCACTACCTCACAGTTTTCAGAAGCCCTGCAGAAGTCCTGCAAAAGGCACCACTTTTGCAAAAGCAAGGCCATAGTAGTGAGAACCTATTGCACCCAGAAATAGTTCCCCATGGTATATAGGCAATGGTGGTGGACAGAGATACCTAGAACAAGGTGCTCCTACACAAGAGGGGAGTGTGTCTGTGGGGGGGGGGGAGCTCAGATCAAGGACTCGGTCAGGTAAAAATCCTGGGGAGTCACCATCCAAGGAATGGGGAGTTGTCAGCTTGACTCGGTAGGAGTTTTTCTTTGCAGAACCTCCTTCCCTGTTCATTCGAAACAAACCATCTTTTTTATTTCTATTTTCTCGCCTCCCCCCCCTTTGCCATCTTCACACTGAAAAGCAGGAATAAATCCAACACTTCTGAAGATCCACTGCTGCAGTTCTGCTTTGCTCTGTAACCCTTTCTATTTACTTTTTTTCTTATTTGATGATGACTTAATTAATTTGTCGAAGGTATGGGTACTCTCTCTCCAACATTTAAAAAACAACTGGGTAGTTTTGTTTTAAGGAATGGGTGGGGACAGATGGAAAACAAGAGGAGAAAGAGAAAAAACAGAGCACAAAGAAACCCAACATTAAACACTGAAAACTGCTGGCTCCCTTGCACATTTTGGCTTTTTGCAATGCAGCCGTTGCAGGTACGTTTGCATGTGCAGGAAACTGAGAGACAATGGGTGCCAAGTTGGAGAGGTGATTGGGGGGGAAAAGGAAATAGAATATGTATGTTCCATTACAAATAAATAAATAAATAAATATGCACTCTGTCCTCCCCTTCCTCCCATCCCAACTCCTAAAAGCCTAAGACCAGCAACCATCTGCCAGGAACATTGGGTGACGGTGGTTTCTGTCTTTCCATCTTCTTCTGTGGTGTAGCTGGGGAGTAGGTGGTGGACTGATCGGCCCTGGGTGGCAAAAGGCCTGGATACACCACTGATGCTGCTTACACTACCTCATGTTAGCTGCTCTGTTGCAGTTGGAAAAATGATTGTGCTGGTGAAATGGTCTTGCTCTTGAATAACAGCCCTAAAGAGTGGTCATGCCGGCTACCCAGATGAGCTAAAGAAATCTGAAAAGTGCTTTCTTTAAGTGAGAAGGTGAAAGTTCTGGACCTGATATCAACCTTGAACTATCTACATCACCCTGGTGGTACAATTGAGGAACACTTTCTGATGACCGTACTTCTGATGAAGTTTCCTCTTCTGGTGATACCTATACTTCAGAAGGTCAGTGCTGACAGTTTTCAGCAGCTGTGAAACCTTCCTCTTTAATTTCAGGAAAGAAAGAAAAAGGTTCCACATTATATACGAAAATCATATAATGTGAAGGCTACTGGAATGGATCCCTCATGTTATATGTGGGCCTACTGTACTTTCATCTACACTTTAAGTACCCTCAACAATTTATGCAGCCTCTGGCTTAAGACTTCATACCTAGGTTGAAGTTGGTGATCAGATTCAAGATAGGGTCTTTTGTGTAGCAGCACTCCAGTTGAGGAACTTTTTTAAAAAGCCTACAAAATACTATTTTGTTCTCTCTTCTTCCCTGCCATGCTTGTGAGGGCTGAGGTTGCAATACTGTGGAGCCTCTGATGTGACAGTCCTTTACTCAACAGGTAAGATTTTCCTGTCGATAAGTAATGCTTGAACAAACTTAACATTGTAAAATTTCTGGTGTCTGAAGCAACACCAACATATCATCTTTTCCGGTTGGATGTGTAATAGTGATAAGTTTATTCTTCAGCTGTGTGAATTTCCTTTTACAAATTTAAACTCTTCGAACCTACTGATGTGCTAATACCTGTTTGCAAAGTCTTCCCAGTTTGCAAACCAAAGATCCTGTTTCATGAAACAACCACAAGAGCGGCAAATCATTGCTTATGTTCCACACAAAGTCATCCTTGGCTTTAAACAGAATCTCAACTCTGATCACTAATCTTAGCTAAATGCAGAAGGAACTCCTGCTGGATGGGGAACCTCCACTGGAGTGATACTGAATCCACTGAATTTAATTCCATGCTAGAATTAGGTTGCTAACTTTATTTTAAGACTAGAAATCAATATATGAATACGTCAAACTATTCTTTTATGCAAAGTTCATATTTTTCACAGTGGTTCTGAGCCTTAAATTGTCAAAGAATTACCCAAAAGAGAGTTCAAATGGGCAGGAAACGCAGGAGAACCTCTAGTTATTGCTTTCTTTACACAATTTCAGTAATAACTTTAGTCCTTTCATACAAAAGGAAGTTCTGTATTTCTATTGCAACAGATGCAGAACACCTATGCTTATTACCTGTTTTTTACATGAGGCTATCAGGAATTAACAGTAAAGTCCAGTGGCATAAAGTAAAAGAAACCATTTGGGTCAGTAAGTCCTAAAACAGAGCTGTTCTTAAATACCAAAGATTCATAGTGAATACAATAGTTTTCTTTGCACTGTATGAACTCTGAAACTATAACCCAGAAACATTTTACTGAAAAGAATAGGATTTGCTACAAAAGAGATTACCTATTTTGAGAGCTGAGAGCTCTCTCTCATTTTGAAATGTTTGGATTATTTAAAGTTTATGCATTTTATGAAAATTGTTATTGACTTTTTGTTGTTGTTGTTGTTAGCAAGGCTCATTGGCAATGAAGTCATTGTTGATTTCACTTTGCATTCTGTGAATAAAATTAGGTAAAACACTGTTAAAGTCTATTTTATTTCGCAGTGAATATTCCTGAGCAGGGTGTCCTACTGTGTCATTATTCTCTGTCAGGAGATGTGAGAGCAGTGTCAGAACATAATCACGGTACTTGTGGTATGACCAGGACTAAAATGAATCCAACATACCTTTCTTTGCCAGGAGAACATTACAGAAGCACCTGCATAAAGAAAAAGAGAACTAGGTTTTGCTTTCCTTTACAGTGAAAATTACAATCTGTTGTTACAAGCAGACTGTGTTCTGGGTTTGATAGAGCATCTGCACAGCTTCTGTATTACCTGTTTTATTTCATTTTGATCCTAATGAAATCTACCCAGCCACCACTAACAGCACTGAGATTTCCACTCTGTCCCAGTATATGAATTATTTGCTGTCTCATGAGCATCACCTTTAGGTTCAACTTCCCATGGCTGAAAACATTCTGTGGCTCTCTTTCATTTTACAGATAGCAACAGCTGATTCACAACGTGCATAGAAAGTGGTCTGGCGCCACATGCTGTCACACTTATATTTGTCGTGATTTCAGTACACCTATTGTAGGGATAACTGGATCTTAAGACTGGATCCAACCCAGTCTCTCCCATAATCAAAGAACTATCTTTCTTTGCTTGCTGTAATAGTAAGTGCTGGCTGGTAAATAGCAATGATAAAATAATGAATAGTAATAGAATATAACCATTTATACTGTTAGCCACCATAGTCCTCCAAACAGGAGAGAATTATGGGACAATGAAGATTTCCTCACCACTATCCGCAAAAAAAAAAAATGCTGTTGGTATAAGTCTGTATCACTTTAAAAGGGCTGCTTGGAAGGTGCTTGACTGCATAAGTCCAATCCTCCCCTCAGATCCACCTCCTTACATATTGATACCAGTGAACATCATTGCTTACCAGAATCAATAATGTTGTAGATTTAGAAAACCAAGAAACACCAACGCCATCAATAGGAATGGGAGAGGCAGCTTTAGGAACTTGGAAGAAATACTGACAGGAATGTGCCCCTTGTATAGTTAAATCAGCATTTAGGCCCATTCTTACATTCATATGACATGCTATGCACATGCAGGATCTCATAAGCACTAAAGTATAACAAAGAGCTTCTGAACATGCAGTTTTAAAGTTAATGCTTCTGTTGTGCTATATGAAATTACTGCTACTTTTTTTCAGATCCTATTCAGTCGCCAGAAAATATTTCAGAAACTTAAGGTAATGTCCAAGATGCTATTCCAAGCTCTATCTGCACCCTTTTGTGTCTTCTATCTACCCTGCTACCTGTCACCCTCTAAGAGGGGACACAGCAGCTGTTGCTGCTTACTTGAGGAAGGAAGGGAGGCAATGAGAAAGGGGAAGCTGGTCTCAGCTCAGAGTGGAAAGAGATGAAGGGGCAATCACAGATGGAATGCATTTTCATTCTCCTCCCTTGGAGCCCAGACTAGCTATACCTTCATTGCCTGAATTGCCTCCTCTCCTTACCTCCCCAGTATGCAGCAGTGGAAAAGGTTGTAGCCCTTCACAGGGTTTCATGGTTGTGCAAGGAAGAGGTTTGGGGCAGGACACAAAGGAACTGCCTCCCACACTCCATATGTACACACAAGACACACTTACACACACATAAGTCACTAACGGGAGTCCACTTAATGACTACATCTGATTACCACCTGATCTCACTGTTTATTTCTTCCTATTTCTATGAATGTATAAGCTTGCCAGCTGAAGAAAACATCACACATGTCATGAAGTAGACTTCAGTGCAGAAAAATCTTTGGACCAAAAAAAAAAGAGAGAGGTACAATTGTTACCTTAACATGCCACCAGATTTTGGGCCATTTCCTCACTACACTGTTATAGTGCTACTATTCCACTTTCATAATCCTGTGGAATTCTGGGGTTTTTAGTTTACTGAAGCCAAAGTGCTCTTCCCTAAGCTGCAAACCCTAGGATTCCATTGGATGTTGAAAGTGGAATAATAGCACCATAACAGTGTAGTGCAGAAATGGCCCCGGTTTTGTTGCAAAAGCTTCCTCAAAATTCTCAGTCATCCCCCAAATGAACTGAGGTGTTACCTCAAACTGTAGACCCACAAAGTAATTCTGAAAGGTGCATGGCATACAAGGCTAAATTAATGGCAATCTCTGTAAAGATCTTGATGTTTTGGCATCTCATCCTAGACTGATAATGAGTGGCTCAAGGTACAAAATCAGTCTCTCTTTAAAATTCCATAAAGGAAAGTAGGGTGGCCAGTCAAGCAGAAAGCAATAATGACAAAGATTGTCAATTTCTCAGCAGAATAAGCACTGCAAAATGATTTTAAATGGCTTGTCTCATATTTTCCAACATTTACATAATTGAGGCTGCACCCCAATACACATTTGCCTGAGAGAAAGTTTTGTTGAACACAGTGGGGCTTATTTTTAAGTAAACACTTTATTAAGATTGCACTTTTTAGATTCTTCTAACACGCTTCCTAGGTGCAAAAATCCTTATAAAGATATGTACTTGAACTAAATCAAATGATCTGAAATTTAGGATTGTTATATATCTCTTAGTTAAAATGGGAATTCTAACTAAATTAAATAACCTGAAATTTAGATCTGTCATATAAAATGAGAATTCACTATAAACATTTCATTCCTATTTCAAAGAAGTCTCTTCACTAATGAACCCACAACATTCAAATCAAACAGCTAAAAACATTCTTTAAGGTCATGCAGTCCAGCCTCCCACTCAGTGCAGGTTCTAAGATGTAGGAGGTAACTACAATGGCTCTGACAAATGATTTTCTATCCTTTCCTTCAATAAAAGGCTATTATCTCCCAGTATAATATGTCCTGCTAGAAACAATACTGTTATGATGTTTTTCTCATTTAACCAAATCTGATTTTCTGGAGTTCCTACCCATTGGTTCCAGTCCTGCAACAGATAATGAGTTTGCTCCAATTATTGCCTATTCTGGGTGGTACTGGTAAAATACACCATGGTTAAGTAAATAGATCGTTGATCCAAAATCAGTATAGGGAAACTTCCTATGCTCTCTTCCTGTGCTCCTGTGCACTCTCTTAGAATTGTAATGAAGGTTTTGTTATTCATATTATTCTTTTCTTGTATGTTTTATAGATGCAGTATACTACACACACACTACTTTTTTGTTGTTATTTGCTGTCGACTTTGAAATATGCCAACTCTATGAATGAGATATTCAGACCCTCAGTTGTCAGTTGCCCTGCTCCGACCTTGCGAACTCAGGGCTGTAGCTTCCTTGATCAAACCAATCTACCTATAGTGCCAGCTCCTTGTTTTCCTACTGCCTTCCACTTTGTTGAGCATTATCATCTTTTCCAGTGAGTCATGTTACTTCACAATATGTCCAAAACACAACATCTCCCATTTAATCATCTTAGTTCCTAGTGAGAGTTCAAGCCTGAATTGCTCAAGGACCCATTTGTCTTTTTGACAGTGCAGGGTCTCTGCAGAATTCTTCTCCAGCACCACATTTCAAATGAGTTGATCTTCTCCTGTCAGCTTTCTTCACTGTCCAACTTTCACAACCACACACAGAAGTCAGAAATATTACGACATGGGTGATTTTGACTTTGGTATTTAATTATGTATCTTCACATGTTGTTATGATTATTAACTTTATCTATAAAGAGCCTCATAGTGGTTTGCACATTAAAATGATTACAAAATAGTTAAAACATAGAAAAGGTCAACATTAAAACAGAATTAGACTATTAACAACATGTAAAAAAAATCTTTTAATTAAAAAGGATAAAAAGCATTTGTATGAGAACCAAACTTCTGTTGGCTTAAATGACCAAACCAACATAATTTTAGTCACAGATAAACCCAAACTGAAATGGCTGACGTAAATATTTAGCAAAGTTGTTCTCTAGCTAGGATGAATACACTGACAGCTCTGTTAGTAATGGTGTGTGCCAACCACATTAATTTGAACTCCAGTTTGGAAATTAAGAAGACAACCTGTCTCAGTTTGGACTGATTCAGATTCCACATAGTATTCTGAATCCAAATTTCAATTCAGAAATCCAAATCTTTTGGTCTTCTACTATCATTGGAAACAAACAAACAGCTGCAGCTTCTTGCTATTTGTTAGAACTGAACAGACACTAGAGACATAATAGTATTTTATGACCAGATTAAGACTAATTAACTACAGGCAAAGCAGTGCAGAAGAGTTTGTGCTAGAACACTTTAAAACTCGTGTGTGTGTGTGTGTGTGTGTGTGTCTAAGGACTTGTTGGTACCTCTTTTAGTTCCTGAAGAAGCTGAATGAAATTTGCAGGGATAACTAATGCAAACCTGAATCACCTTTTGAATATTCCCTTTGAAATTTTTGATGAGATGATTCCAAACAAAAAGGACAAAACACTTCCAAAGACCACAACTGAAAATCTCAACCAGCTTTCATCCCAAATTAATGCAGGCACCCCAAAAAGCCGGGTGCTTTCATCAATCCTGTTGAGTTTCTGTAGCTGCTCTGAAAACCTAATCCTGTAGTGCCACTTACAGGATAGTCGTATTAACTGAGAACAAATTTATTGCAATGTTGATTGCAGTGATATTTCCTTATGTGAAAAAACAACAGAGTAACTTGCTGTTTTGGGCAACTCATTTGGCTCCAGTTCATGTTTGTGTATTTAAATAGTCTTATTTCTGCAAATGAGCCTTCTAAAATGATGCATTGGTACTGGTTTATGGGCTTCCATAAAGAAGTGATAGCTGAGAAGAAGTGGAATAGTCTCAAGAGGACAGAAAAGTACTGGAAAGGGCAGAGATATATGAATTTCAAGATCTGAAGCCCAATCAGAGTGTTGGAAGGAACCACAAGGGATATCTAGTCCAAACCTTCTGCCATGTGGAAATACACAACTAAAATACTCCTAAATATGGCCACCCAACCTCTACTGGAAGACCTCCAAAGAGGGAGTTCACCATCCTCTGAGGCTCTTCATTCCACTATGGTACAGCTCTTAATGTAAAGAAGCTCTTCCTAAGGTTTTAAATGGAATCTCTTCTCTTGCACCTTGAATCTTTTGGTTCAGGTTTCAGGCCATTTCCACATGACGTTGCCATCCTGCAACAGCAGCAGTGTTACCCTGATTTCTGAGGGTCCCATGAGGGAAATCTAAGTGCACTCCAAATTATACAAGTTGGGGAAATTAGCAAAGAGCACAAGCTAGCAATACGAGAGGCAGGGCAACGGAGTGAGATCTTTTACCCAATGTCTACGGGGTCAGGCCGAGTCAAGGAGCAAGCAGAAGGGAAATAATAATTGTGGTCTTTATTAAAATACAGTCAAACAGTGTATGCAGCACACTCACTCAGATAACTAGAGAAATAAAGGTTGGAGTGGGATAGAGGGATTTTTAGAGGAGTTGTTGGTTTGGGTAATACTACACCTGTCCTGAAGCACAGGTAGTCTGCAGCAGAAGTTCGTAGATATGGAGTTCTCAGTATGTGGGACTGAGGGGAAGGCTCGCCAAGCAAAGCAGCAGCAAGGCGGGATGGAAGTTGGGAGCGATCCGAAGAAGTTCTCAATGTGGCTGTAGGCTAGTCCATACTTGGGGAAAGCAATGAGTTTCGGGCTGGAGACAAAGCCTCTGAAAGGTCAGAATTTAGCATGATTGAGTCCAAATTATCAATAGAGTAGCCAGTATGCAAACACAGAGTGCTTGACAGATGAGTATTCATCTAATCAAGCTGCCTGCTCGGGGCAGGGAGTTCTTTGTAAGTAGCGTGCATACATAACAGGGTACCTGCCTTGAGGTCTCCTGAAGCAGCGGGACAGCTATTTCTGGCCTGCCCGTATTTGTGTGGAATATTACAGTGATTAGCGGCCGTGCCTGTCTGCGAGCTTGTCTGGGGGACCTCGCAGCACGTGGAGAAGAATAGGTAAAGAGGGCCAAATTATTGATATCAAAGTGATATCTAATACCCCACAAGTCCGGGCTAGAAACTACAGTAACAGCAGTTTGTTTCCAGTCTAGGAGTAGTGCTACTGTCACGAGCCAGGCTGAGCGTGCTGCCGATTCAGACGGGGACTCCGAGTTAGACTTGGACTCCCAGCTGGGGGAGGATCCCTTGGAGGGAGAGGGGGCTCCTTCAGAGTCAAGGGAGGGGCCTGCCAGCAACCCCACAGCTGTCCCAGGGCTGGATCCCGAGCCCATACCTGCAGCAGATGAGACCAGTGCTGCTGGACCGTCAGAGGCTGCTGTTTCTGACTCCAGCCCAGAGTTTGCAGCAGACCCCTCCCCCACATTCCTCCAGAGGTGGCTGGAGAAGTGGGCGGTTTGAAGATCGCAGCGGCTGTGAGAGAAGCATCTGTTGAATCAGCTCTGAAGTCTGAGGGGCTGCAGCTGTGAGCTGGGCCAACGGACATTTGATCAGCCCCAGCTGGGCTAAAGACTGTGTATTTAAGACAGACGCTGGGGGGAGTTGGGCATGGGGCAACAACTGTCTACCACTTGGGAATCTGTATCATGGGCTTTCTGTTCCAGGCAAATCCTTGCTGTTGAGTTTGCTGCCTCTGTTTGTTTTGGTGATGTAACCTCTTGATTTCTTTATTACAAAAATCCATAAACTCAGCTCCTGCCTCTGTGTCTGCTTAAGCCGCCGCCTGACATTGACAGCTACCACACAACGTCGTCACTATCCAGCTGCTATCCTGTTCACAAATGTTGCAAAATCGCCTTATACTACATCCAGGAAAAATCCATTAAGAACCTCCTTTAGCACTTCAATCCCATCAGCCTGCTCACTGCAGAACTGTAATAGCACTTGATAGTGCTTCCTGTGATCACAGGGGGTGTGGGCATGTCCAGCTTTGTTCCTCCCTCAGCTACTCCCATGGCATGGCAACTTTGGAATCTACCACCTCTCTTATGTTTATTTTAAATTTCCCCTTTGAATTTTTTAAAAAAAATTAATACTTTTTTTGCATTATAGTGCACAAATGCAATAGCGTACTGGGATGTCATGAGATTACAACATGGCTGCACTAGTATGGCTTGCAAACAAACAAAAAACAAAAACAAAAAGCCAATCAGGGCGGTGGGGTAGGGTGAAGGTGGAGGAAGAGAGTGGCCGAGGACACTGTAGTGTGTAAGGAACACCAGTGGTAATACTGCTTCTCATCTGCTTAAGGTAGAACAGTGCAGAAAAGACCATTCCTAACCTGCTGCCATCATGTGAATGGCAATGCTGGGAATGTAACAGAAGAACACACTATTGAGGTATGGTGCAGGAAAGGGTCCTAGTCCTTGAAGCAGAGGGGATCTTCCTCCCTCTTCAATGTGACTTTCCTCCAGAAGGTCAGAAGGATAAGGATATGGATAACCACCATGTATCTTCTGCAAGTTACACATACCCAGCTCCCTAAGTCGTTCTTCATAGGGATTGGTTTCCAGACCGCTTTACCTTCTTAGTCACGCATACCAGTTCACTTGTGATGTATGGTAGTTTAGACATGAGGACAAAATTCAAATTGGAAGACATCCCACATGGGCACATTCCAGCTGCAGGTGTGGCAAAGAACATGAGGCAGGTCCAAATTTAATTCTTATCAGCTTTGACATCCCACTAAGAACACAAAACACAATTCTATGTATATACACTCAGGAATAAGCTCCAGTCCTGCCTCCCCATATATTTGCTAATTTTAAAGGTGTCATCAGATTCTTCATTGTTTTTTCCTGCTGCAATTTATGACTCTACCCAGCACTGCAACCCTTATCATCAGCTATTACCCACGCTGAGATATATGTAGGGTGGGTTTTCTGCATATTCATTTATCACCAGATGCAGGTTACACTTTGCAGTGACTCTTTGCTGAGGAGTCTGCCTCTGTCACTGTGGCCTTTTACATCTGTATACAAAAAAAATCAGAAGTCCAATATCTCCCCCATCACCTTCACCACTCCAGCTTTACACCTCAGCACTTACAATTAGATTCCACCGCAATCTTGAGTAGGATTCCTGTCTAGCTTGCAGCAGTGGCCCTGGTTTTCTGACTTGCAGCAGTTCAGCAGATTCAAGCAAAATAAAACTGAAACCTGCTGGTGCTGCACACACTAATTTATTTTAAGGGGCCATCACCTTTTTCCAACCAGTTACAAAACAAAGTTGAGCTTATGCAAGACTGTGACATATTAGTTTGGCCTGACTTTTCCTTTTACCCTTTTCACACAGAGTCACCCCCACGTGAAGTCATCCTGTCAGCAAGTAAACCAATGATCAATCCTTACTTTTAGAAACTAATAATTTTATTTGCCTCATTTGGGATAAGGATAAAAATCTACTTAATTCTTTCATATGTACCTGCTTTGAAATGAACATACTCCTTGAATGAAAGTCTTAAAAATCAAAAAAGAATGCAAAGGCTACAAAGAAATTGCATTTTATTTGTTGTTTTGTGCCTTCAAGTTTTTTCTGACTTATGGTGATCCTAAGGTGAACCTATCACAAGGTTTTCTTGACAATTTTTGGTTCAGAGAAGGATGCTTGAGAGAGTGTGACCTGCCCAAGGTCACCTAGTGGGTTTCCATGGCCTAGCAGGGATTCAAACCCTGGTCTTCAGTCATAGCTCAACCTTCAAATTACTACACTATGTTGGCTCTTTGCATTTTTTATACAGTGGGGGGTGGGAAATCATCTGTCCTCTCAAACAACTAACACAAGTCCTTCAGTGTGATGTTCACAGTAACTGGATTCACTGGCAGGGCTGGATTTCTTTGGATTAGTAGACATTTGTTAAAATTATGCCCATTGTCAATCAGCTTCCCCAATGGAGAGATTCCAAATGTGTTGGACTACACCATCCATCATCTAAAGGCAGCATTACCAAACATCATTTTGGCTGGGGACAATGGAGACTATAGTCCAACACATATAGAGGGTACCAGGCCACAGAAGTCTATTGCAGATTACCAGTTTGGAATAAGCCAAACCACAGGGGGGTATTTAAAAATAAAAAAGATAATAAAGATTGCAACAGTTCTTTGTTCAACATACTTTTCTCCCACTCTGAGTACTGTTTTCTATTTTCCCAAGTTTTGAGGTTATAATCCTTTTTGACAATACAGTTTATGTTTTCACTGCAAGCTAGACACGTCTTTTGCCCCACACATGAGATGTTGTGGGTCTGAAGAAGCCGTTGGGTATACATATGTATTGCAGCCTCAAGAAAGAACAGAGCACAAAATTGCTGCCCAAATAAGTCCTAATTTGCTGCTGTTTCTGCCTCATATATGGTTACTTGGCATTCTAACCTCCATGCTTAACATTTCTGAGACATCCAGACCTGAAAACTGGATCGTTACACTAAACCACAAACAGACATTTAAATGTCTTGGCCCTGGACCAAAGCTTGATATCTACAGGCTCCTATGCATGTGAACAGAGGCTTTCCCACTTGTTATAATGCCGTAATACCCAAGAGGTAAACTCTGCCGGCATTGAAATGAACAATGAAAGATCCTGCCAATGCAGAATGTAAGCCATTGCTGGCTCTGTCATAATTTGAGGTAACACACCTAAAGTGACACATTTGGTATAGTAGTGTTAAGCAGAGACAGGAGCCATACGTTGGCATATCATAGGTCTGTATTCTGATGCTCCTAGGACATATGTGTGACCACAGGATATATTGGATCCCCCTCCCAGAGAGGAAATAGAGATACCCCCACCAGTAGGGATAGTGCCCTTCCTAATCACTCCAGAAAACTCTGTGTTCTGCAGGATTCAAGTTCTAACCCAGGGTTCTGTTACCATCACTGCTCCATGCCCAAGATGTAGCAGATTGATGCCAGTCCATAAGAGAGAAATCACAGACGGACAGAAAGACTTCAAACCTTGTGTATTTAAAAAAAATGTTCATCTAAAATACATCTTGCCCCTGGGGAAGGTCTGTGACTAGACGACTTGTGTAACTGCTGAAGCTCTGAGGTCCTTCATAGTTCTTTTAACTGTCAATCAGCTTTGAACCTCAGCAGAGACCACTTTCATACAGAGACCATTTTCAAAACAAGGACCCTGCTTTGCAAAAGTCAGCACATGGCCATCCTAAACAGTGTTTCATTCTGGGCATAGGCATCACTCAGAATGTTACTTTTTAAAAGCAATTAGTTACTTTGCTTATTACCCTGACCACTGCAGTCCAGAAAGGAACTGAGTTATCTCATACTAACAAATTAGGCCATTTCTGTACTAGACTGTTATAGTGCTATTATTCCCCTTTCAATATCCTATGGAATCCTGGGGCTTGCAATTTAGAGAGGGGCCTTGCAATCCTAGGATTTCACAAGATGTTGCAAGTGGAACAATAGTGCTATAACAGTCTAGTGCAGACAGAAGCCATTTCCGCACTAGAGTGTTATAGCGCTACGATTCCACTTTCAACCTCCTATGGAATCCTGGGGTTTGCAGTTTCGGGAGGGGTCGGTCGGCCCCTCCCGAAACTGCAAACCCCAGGATTCCATAGGTTGAAAGTGGAATCATAGCGCTATAACACTCTAGTGCGGAAATGGCCTGAGAGTTACTCTGCTGTTCTTATTGTGCCACTGTCAAAACACAAGAAAATGCTTCCCGGTTCCTTCAAGCGGCCTATACATATCTTGCACTTCATTCTGGAAAAAAAAAGGAAAAAAGAGAAGCATTATACAAGCACCGTTTTCTCACTTCAGCTCCCGTGCGACATGCTACGAGGTCACTCCTTTCCAGGTTGTCCCTGGTCAAAACAATTTAAAAATATATTTTTTAAAAAAAACACGACTGGTTGGATTCGTGCTCATTACAAAAACGACTTATTTATTTTTTAAACTGTAACCTTGCCCCGCCAAGCCCCCTGCAGGTACTGATGCCGTGTAACACAAGCCGAACTCCTGAAGGTTTCCCTCCGCGGCAGCGCCAGTTCTTCGAGAAAGCCGGAGGGGGGTCGTGATTCAGGAAACTTGAGGGGAGGGAGGAACCAGGGGGTGGGTCTCGGTTTCCATTCAGCCTCCCCCGCCGCTTGCTCTTCCTTCCAGCGCTTGTACCCGCGTCACCTGTTGAACGCCGGGCCCGAGGCCCCCTCTCCCCTCTTCGCGCCCTCCTCTTCCTCTGACTTCTTGTGAGCAAGGGCGGTCCGGGCGCCTCCGCCCCTCCCACCCGGGCCTTTTTTTCGCCTTCCCCACGTTGCCGGCTCGCGGTGCCTGGCTGGCTGCTGACTGAATTTCTTCCGGCGGCTCCTCTCCCGTTCTCTCCCCTCCCCGCCGCGGCCGGGCTTTGCGCGCTTGGACGAGCGGGTCGGCCAGGGCGCCGGCGCTGACGTGCAGGAGGCAGCCAGGAGAGATTGCCGAGCGCTGTGAGTAGCCCCCGGCCCGCCTCCCCGTCCCCGTCCCCATTCCCGCTCTCCAGAAAGCCAGGCGCTGCTTCCACGCGGGGCTTTCAAGCGCGCCGGCTCTGCCCTCCGCCCGGTTCCAAAGGGAGCCGGTCTGTTTCCTCTCACCTGAGTCGTCTTCAGCGGGCACATGGGATGGGATGGCCTGTGACAAGAGGACGGGGCACTGCAGGCGGCGAAGTCTGCCTTTGCCATCTCCCTTCGTGGACATGGGGCATCCTGTCTCCCTCAGCCTCCCTTTCCATCCCTGCGAGGCTCGTCTCTCGCCTACAGGGGATTTTCTTTCCCCCAAAAAAACCATCACCGGCGCCGGGTGTGGGCCGCTTCTCTGGTCCTTCTAAGTAGGCTACAGGGACGGAGCAGCTTCCTCCCAAGAGCCCAGGCGGTCCAAGGCGTCGTGGTGTCTCGTGTGTCCGGCCCTTCTGTGTGTTTCTTTAGGGGGAAGCCCCGAGCGCACTTTTAAATGCCCGCCTTCCCGTAAGGTGGTCCCTTTCAAGGACACGTAGGGCGCCTGAGGAGACTGGAGGAGGTCTGGGCTTGCCTAAAATGGCCTCTAAGCATGTGGGGAGGAGGGGGGGTGTTCATTTCGGGTCCCCCAGATTTTTGTGCGAAATCATCTCCCCATTTAAACCGTGTGGAGATGACATGGTTGAAACGAGGACATTCGTAAAAGTGTGCCGGGTTCAGGCGCCTGGACTTTGGCTTTTAGAGGGGAATGAATCTTCTTCCCCCGTTAGAAAGAGCGGAGGCAGCGCTGTTCTCTCAGAAGCCGAGTTTTGCTACAGAGGGAAGGAACCACACAGATGGAGCCATACGGTGGGCTCTCGCGCTGTTCAGTGGCAGGAAACGGAGCTATAGTAAGAGAAGGGAGCCTTGCAGCGGACAAGTGTGGGACCGAGAGGGCTGGAAGCTGCCGCGCTGGCAGCCGCAGCTGTAGCTCTCTTTTGAACATCTGGAAGTGGCTCCAGCGTGGAATGATGAAATCGCCGGCTAAGTTGCACGTCAAAGATGGCTGCTTAGATGAGGACGCTCTCTCCACAAAAAGCCTTCTCCACCCGCTGCATTTTTGTGTTGCTGTTGTTGCTAGGTTACATCAGGACTTATTTCCCCTGCCCAAACCACATACACAGAGAAATGTCTCTTGCTGTGTTCATGTTTCGGACCCTCCCCCACGACTTCCACACTGGGGGATGTGCTTCTCCGGGTGCATTGTGGGAAGGTTGATATTGCAGACAAACCTGACCGTGCAGATAAATGCCGGTACAAGAAAGGGGAGAAAAGCATGTCCTCTGGTTTGATGGATGTGTTGCATCAGTCCTAGCTTTCAGCCGTCAGATGTGCCTCTGACTCTCTCAGACAGGGACTTAGAGCAGAGTCTGTACATACACAGCATAGTTGTCTATGAAGTTCTGGATGGTACTGTTTCCAAAATTGTCACAGAGAGAGATTCATGGTGGGGGTAGTGATGGGGAGCTCACACAAAAAGCAAGAGTGGTTTTCCCATATTTCTTGTGGAAGTTGTTTCATGACCCTCGTTATTCTTGGAGTTGTTGCATGCAACTTTCCAGTGTCACTTATTCCATGGTTTAGGCCAGAACAGCCCACAGTAGGAAGCTGTGAGTGCATTTCATATTAGTGGTGTGTTTAACCACTTATATTTTCTTCTTCCTGATTCACACGAATAATCAGTGTAGTTCTGGACTTCATGGCAGTTATCAATAATAACCAAGGTTTTGACCTTTGGATGGCACAGTTGGAACAGTTTTATTTACAGTAATGAAGATATGCCTTTGTACTAAGAAATGTCTTATCAAGTCTAGAAACATTAAAGGGCCAGTATTCCATTCTTACACAGTGGCAGTTTCTTGCTGCACACTGTAGCTGGTTAATCTAAAATATGTTTGACAGTCTGCGTATGGGAAGTTTAGTAATCCAGTAACAGGATCCATAATGCAACATTTTAATTATTAATAGGGCAGGCAGGATTTCTGTGCTCTCAGCAAAAGGTGGCTCCTTCACAAGGGCAAAGCTAAAGATGGAGGGAGCAGCAGGTAGAATAAACATGTGTATATAAGACAAAGCTATTGACAAATGGTAAGGATGCTGTAGCACCTTAAAAGCTAACAGGTTTCGTGTGAGTGTGGCATAAGGACATAGGGACCAGATGGAAATGAAATAGAAGAAGTATGGATGATTGCATATAAAGCCAGGATGGGGAGCCTAAAGCCCTCCAGATATTGTAGGATTCCAAATCCTGTCATTCTCAAGCACTAGCCTTGCTGGCAGAGGTGATGGGAGTTGCAGTCCCAACAACATCTGGAGGTTGCATGTTCCTCATTTCTGATGTAATGATTCAAATGAGTAAATCAAATCATTGTTATTAATTGAAGAACATGATTAACGTAACACGTGGTGGAGTACCGTAAGGGATCATCCTGTTATTAGCCCAAAGGCTGTGTTTAAATGTGGTCATGTCAGAAAATAATGCCATCTTTTAATTTATAACACAAGCATCATTAGTTTTGCCACTGGTATCCAAAATATCATCAAATATTGGGATTATTTTACAATGGAATTTATGGCTATAATTAAATGTTGGCCTTGGTCCATCTTTCATCTACAAGAGGAGGAGTTGTGTGAATAGGAACTGCATGTATTTCTGCATACTAGTTGTGTAGTTGTATTTTTCCCTTGAAATAGAAGCATACAAACCAGGTCATTCCAGTCCATGGTTACTCTCCAATGTAACTGCTTAAAGGGAAACCAATGTTGAAATCTGTTTGGCAGACAAGGCAGAAACAAATCACTTTCTTTTAGTTGCTGTAACTGCACCACATTTTTAGAGCAATACTTTTATGCAATCTACCCTTAGCCTTTTTAATTGTGAGCAATAAGAATCATAATAGTTTACATTGTCCTAGGTACAGTAATCTTTACAGTCCTGTAGAGTCTGTGAAACACTTTGAACAGATAGTGATATCAGTGCTAATGTTTATTATTGATAGATTCTTGCTTTGTGGACAACTTGGTCATCCTAAATATGTAAGCTCTAATATCTTTAGGCAACTGAATAGGCATTTGTAAGCAAATCTCATTTCAGGTTAGCAGTAATATTTAAAACCTAAACATGCTTACCTGATTTTCTTCTGTAACACCACTACAGCCTGAAATTGAGAACTGAAAGAAGCAGAGTTTGAATGTCTTCAACTCTAATCATGCATTGTGTTAATTGTTGAAAACCATGACTTTTGAGGTACTGTTGGTGTCTTACAAGTGTAAATTGTTTCCAAATAGAAGCTTGGGAATACCTAAGGGGCACTCTCATATAGGCCTTTACTGCAAAGATGCTACTATATAAATGTACTTATGAATAGTCCCTTTAACTTTGCTGAGTTTTGCCTCTATCCACTGGACTCTGCATGAGAACATCTCCAAAATTATTTCTAAACTTCCATATTTATGCGTATTACATATGTAATACACAGCTGCAAATGCATGGTTTTGTTCCTTGAGTTCAAATAGACACTGCACTGTAACATTCATGCAGTGTTTCTTTGTAAATTCTTTTGAAACCAGCATCTTATGCACGTGTATGAGTACATACATGTTTTAATGTTCTGATTCACTGTCTCAAATGGGCACAGGGAGAAAACATGACACATGGATACCCATCACGATAAGCATGTTGGGATTTATATCTATTACAATTTTTTGATAAGCCCTTTCTCACTACAACAATGGAATGAAACCTTGACATATTGTTGTACCATTGAGCCTGGTGAGAATAGGAAGAGTAAAGTAAATTGACATTCCTCTTATAGAGATGTGAACTAATTACACACAGAGAGAAATTGTCTCATATGCTGCTTGAGAGAACACTTCATCCCAGAGAAACAATGGGTGAAAGATCATGAGAAGATTGCAAGGTCTGTGTGTCAGATTTGTTTCTGATCCTGTGGACCACATCGACCTGCTTTTTTTCGCCTATCCCTTAACTGCATCTTTAAGATGTTTAAGAGAAGGAAACATCCATAAGGTATTCTAACAAAGTGTTTCATAAATGGATATACCCACAAGTGAGCTGCAGCAATTGCAAATAGAAAATGAGAAGCAGTAAGAAACTTATGAGACTGAGAAGGCCATTCACTGGACACCTTGTGACATCTTGCACTACTTTTAGCATGAGCACAGCTGTATTGTTGCATATGAGCAGGTCTTTCTGTTGAGAGTAGGTAAATGCATTTTGAGCCAGCCCATGTCTCCTGATTCATTCTTAACCATTGGCTATATTAACCAGAGCTATTGGGAGTTGAAGTTGAACAATGCCTGGAAGATGACAGATTGGGGAAGAACTCATGGTAAAAAGAATTCTGGCAGAACAATCTGCATCCTAGCTCAACCAATTAAATGGTCTCCAAGTTTTGACTAGAAAATAATTATCGCTTTCTTTGATAACACAGAAGCAATGGAAGACAAGCACATGAAACAGATTTCTAGTAACAACTGTATTGAAATCCTGATAATAGATTATGTGAGCCTGTTACTTACATTCTGACTACTTAGCCCTTGGACTGTGTGTCATTACTGTACCTGATGGGCCTGTGCTTAGCAACAAAACTTCAGAGGAATGCTGGAATGCACATCCTCACATGTACAGTGCTTGCACGTGCACTCTCTCTCTCTTTCTCTGCCAGTAGAATGACCTTTGAAGCTTAGACACAACAATTTATGATTAACAAGGTGAACTTGGCAACTAAAAAACATCTAAATTAAAAAGAAGATTATTGTTTCCATTTCTCTGCACATACTTCTTGGCTGTTTTGTAAGAAAGCATACTCATATTAGTCATATTCCTCAAAACTGAAAAAAATGAAAAACTTGGAGATTTGAAGCAGTAACATAGTAAAGCACCTGCCAAAATGCCCAGTATTTTTCTTTAAGACATTACAACCAAAATGTGACTTTACTGACAACAAAGTAAGCTTGGATTCTCTGTCTTAATAATTACTGTAAATAACTATTTGTATGAACTATGTGAGTGGACGTCATATTGTATAAATTAGTACTGCTCCAAAACTTGGTGAGAATGAATGTCAGCTTTACTTTGTTGTCATTGTTCCATAACAACTCATTAACTTGAAAGTTTTTTTTTTAAAAAAAAACCCTAATTTCTGAATGTTAATTGGGCAAAGCCTGACCTTCACAAATCAGAATGCTTACACAGGCAGGCAAGAGAAAAGTTCCTCTTTAAAGAAGCAGAAATGCATCACATTCAGTTCAGAACCATCTAGCTCATAAATTCACACAGTGAGTGAATTTGATTGGTTGTTCTTGATATTGGATTTCTGCTCCTTGAAAGTGTTCTGCTACCTCCCATTGTTAAAAATGAATTGTTTCATAAAATCATATAACAGTGTGATCAGCGGATACACTATCAATGGATCTGGGCAGTTTCAAAGTTGCCACTAATGTTTTCTGATGAGTATCATCACCTCACACTCCATCCAGAGAACCAGAGTCAATGGAAGGAAGGAAAACAAGAGTTCCCAGGGATGGCTTTGCCCTTAGATGGGAGGAACTCAAGCAGCATTTTAGAGGTTTCATGAAAAGGAAGCAAAATGCTAGTTGTTTAGTATGCTGTCATATTTTCCTGTTAGGGATGTCTTGCTGTCTTTGAGTACTATGTTGTTTTGTCTAAGAGAAGGTGGTGTTCACCATTTACTGCTCTTTCTCAGGCTACAAAATATCTTGGTCCATCCTTGGGAGTTTTAGCTGCTGGCCTCACTGTCTCTGTGCATGCATTGATTCTGCACATGTACACACCCAGTCTCTTCAGATGTTGTGGAAGGAAGATAAGATCAGGGTTTTTGCCAGAATCAGCAGACTCTAAAAGTTTAGAAACAGGACCAGCAGCCATAACCCCAGTTTCCCAATTCCCATGAATATTTCTGCACATGGATTTCTGCAGATGATGCAGTTATATGTTGTTGTTGTTGACTGAAAATCCTGTGAAAGCTGATGGAGCTTGAAGTGTGAGCATTGCTTCAGCATTGGATCCTTAAGGCAGATTGAGTTGTTTTTCTTTCTCCTAACAGTAATTCAGAGATCATTGTCAGAAAACCAGAGTTTGTAAATACAGGGAAACAGAGGCTAGATGGCCATCTGTTGGGAGTGTTTTGATGTGTGCTGCTATATAGCTGGGGGTTAGACTTGATGGCCCCTGTGGTCTCTTCCAACTTTATTATTCTATGACTATCACAAGAAGGAACTCTGAAATTGAAATCTACATCTACCTCTGTTTTCCATTCAGTATTCTTGGGGGGAAAGATGTCATCTGACATATCATTAAACATCAACATCAAAGAGCCTCGCTGGGATCAAAGCACATTTATTGGACGAGCTAGCCATTTCTTCACTGTGACTGATCCTAGGAATATTTTGTTATCCAATGAACAGCTGGAAAAGGCAAGGAAAATTGTTCATGACTACAGGTATGATTTTCATTTTTAACCCCACTTCAGCTTGAAGGCTTAAAGTTAGTGTTGTCATAAGTAATAAGACTGGAGTAACCCCGTAGCCAGAAGAAGCAGAAAATTGTATCTACATTCTTATACCACCTTCCCCATCATCCATCCTCATTGTGTGGTGTACAGAAGAGTGTCTTGCTTGTATTTGGGCAATTCCTAAGGTGGAGACAAATGTATTCTATTAATTCTATTAATTTTTGGACATGAAAGACATACAGAGTCCTATTTATAACTGAATACTTGCACATATTTCCTTTTATCTCAAGGCAAGGTATTGTGGCCTCCGGATTGACAGAAGATGATCTATGGAGGGCAAAATATATCTATGATTCAGCCTTCCATCCAGATACTGGTGAAAAGATGGTTTTGATTGGTCGCATGTCTGCTCAGGTGCCTATGAACATGACTATTACTGGCTGCATGATGACTTTTTATAGGTAAGTAATAGATTACTAATGACTAACAGTAGTATGGAATAAGCCTGCAGTCCACAGGAATGTAAAGAACATTCACAAGTTTTCTTTCTTAATAAGAAAGTGTTTTATAACATACTGAGATAATTAATAGGAAAAATGGTCAACAGTCATGAGATTACTCACATTTTGGCAGAGTGTGTTTTGTTTTGTTTTGGAAAATTTGCTTGTGTTTAAAGAAACCCCCCCCCCCAAAAAAAAAGAATAAGAACAACCCTGAAGTGAAAAAATCATCAAAAATATACAATGAGCCTATGGTCTCGGGAAGGTTTTTCTCAGATTCTTTAGAATACTGCTCAGCTCTCTTCCCACATGCAGAAATGTTGTCCACTATTAAAGGCCTTATCATTGAGAAGGCAGAAACCTCTACTATGTTGCCTCACCATCGATTGTAGCGCATATATTTGGGAAGGGACATATTGGAGTAGCTGTATGGAGGTCTTAGAAATGCTGACAGGGCTTTATTACATGAAGTAAATACTTCACCATTACAGCATTGCCACCTGCCACCCTGGCTTCAGTGAGTTGGAGTGAATATTCATCTTTACCGGCCATAGGAGTGCTAGGTCCACATTCAAATTATGTCATTTATATATAGCATTTGCTCCAGGTAGCAAAACTGTCATTTTGTGAAGCAATCCTTATGTTGTTTTGATATCTGAAAATGAGATTGCACCTTACATGCTACAGGTTGACTATCCCTTATCCAGAATTCCAAAACATGAAATGCTCCAAAATCTTAAAATTTTGGAAGTACAATGCATATATATATTTGCGAGGTTGGAGAGAGATGCAGCTGGAGAGAGACATAGGGATCTGTGAAATGATGGGAATCCATGCTTTCCATCATTTCAGAGATCTTCATGTCTCTCTTCAGCCAAACAAATGAGCAAGAGCATCATAGCTTCTGCCTCAAAGGCAGAAGCAGATGGCTGACAGCCCTGTTGGTGCCACTGCTTTTGGAGTTGGCTCTGATTAGTGGGTTCCCATCCACAGAAGACTTGAGTAGGAAAGGCATAGACTAGGATCCAGGCTCTGGCAGTGGAAGTGCAGGGAGAGGAGGGGAGCTGATTTTTTGATGTGGGGGCTCTCCTCCAGGCAGCTGCAGCTTCTGTGTCCTGCTATAGAGCTCATTTCAGCTGGAGGGTGGTGGTGGAGCAGCAGCAGCAGCCATCGCCATCATAGCTGCTGCCTGTGCAAAGTTTGGCTACAAACTCAATCATGCCATTTCCCTCCCTCTTGTTTCTCTCCTCTCTTCAGAGGGTTGGGTGGAGGGGCACTGAAGAGTGCATGCCTGGCAGCTAGGGCTTACCACTGTCTCTGCTGCTGCCCCACACTGTTTTATATGCAGGTACCTGTACAGTATTCCAAAATCCCTCCCCCCCAAAAAAAATGTCTAAAATACAGAACACTTCTGGTCCCAGGCACTTTGGATGAGGAATATTCAACCTGTATAAAGAATTTGATTCCATCCTGACATATTCGTAATTGTATTGTGTGACTGATTGAAAATGTTCCATGAATCCCTGAATATTTCATAATATTTATGCTAAAATACCTCATGCTAAAAGAAATCAGCTAGTTTTAATGGTGCCACTTGATTCCCCTCTTTCCTCCTCCCTTTTTATTCTGCAACAGACCAACAAGGCTTTCTCTTTGAAACCATCTGAATTGCTGTCACTACAAAACAAACTTTTGGAGAGGGGATGAAGAATGGTCAGCAGTTGGCAGTTGATTGCATTTATCTTCCAACTTTAACAATATTTAATTGTATCTTTCTTCTCTTAAGAACTACACCAGCTGTGGTCTTCTGGCAATGGATTAACCAGTCATTCAATGCCATTGTAAACTATACCAACAGGAGTGGAGATGCTCCAATTACTGTCAGGTAAAATAATCAGACTACTAAACAGAGGCTGGATGGGCATCTTTCAGGGGTACTTTCATTGTGTATTCCTGTATGGCAGGGGATTGGACTAGATGGCCCTTTTTGTCCCTTTATGATCTAGATCTAAATCAGAGTCTAGATTTGACCTGCTGCAGCAACTGGCTTAAATATTTTGCAAACATGTAGCTACATGCAGTGCTGATTTTCATCTGATGAAATTACTTCCATCAGCAGAACCAGGAAGTGGTGACTCCTTTTTCCTGCATTGCCCCTCCTCAGTAGTCATGTGTATCTTCTGAAGCAGGTTTTCAGGACACATGAGATTAGATCTAACCCGTGAACATTTGGGTTTTGTTTTTAAATGCTCCAATCACTGCAATATCATAGAGGCAGCATGGTGTTGACAAAAGCCAGGTTGGTGCATTGAATCAGTAGAGGGATTACACGCTGAGTGATCTCCCTCTGAAATGGAAGACTAGGATGAACACGAATATTGCCTGTAAAACCAGCCTGGTTAAGTTTTTGAGCAGGGCCAAAGCCACTTCAGATTTGAAATAGTCTTCTTCTCTGCTGCTTTTGAATGGCCTCTCACGCCTGTTGTAGTAACAGAACCTAGATTGCTCAGCTAGAGTTATTATTATGTTGCCAAAGTGGTCTTTCATAGATTGGCTTGATGTGACAACATGTAATCATAGGGTGAAATGAGGTGGAGAAATAGAAATAATGCATTTTTTAAAAAAAAAAATAATTATACTGTAATGTTTTCAAGCATTCAATATTTTATGTGCAATTTTCACTACTGTGGTGTGACTTCTGTTTGTAACTAAAACAATTTATTTGCATGTTGGTAATTACACATTTTAATAGTTTAAATGACCAACTAGGCCACTAAGACAGTCTAGTTTAGGTATGGATTGCCGCTGGTGGGAATTGGAGTTCTGCCAACTTAACCTTTCTCATTTTGGTTCTCTGAACTTTAGTGAGTGACTTCTAATGTCATGTGGATTAATCAACTGGCCAGGTACCAAGAAAATATGGGTGTAAGAGGTAACAGGATGAAAAGATTCTGCCTAAAAATATCAAAACAGTATCTGACAGGGTTAGGGGAACATGTGGACCCTTAAATGTTATTGAAGGAGCCAGCACGGTGTAGTGGTTTGAGCACTGGACCATGGTTTGAATCCCTGGACTGGGGTTTGAATCCCTGCTCAGCCATGGAAACCCATTGGGTGCCCTTGGGAAAATTACACTCTCTCAGCCTCAGAGGAAGGCATGGGCAAACCCTGCTGAATCAATCCTGCCAGTACAACCCCAAGATAGGTTTACCTCAGAGTTGCCTTAAGTGGGAAGCAACTTGAAGGCACACAACAACAATAACAACATGTTGTTGAACTGCTACTCCCATCATCTGTCACTATTGGCCATGATGCCAAGGGCAAATGGAAACCAGAATCTCATATTATCCAGAGGTTTCTCAGCTTTGGTGTAAGATCTGTTTTTTTCTTTAAAAAAAAGGAAGGGCAGAATTTCTAATATTCTACAGGTGGTCACAGCAGAGCCACTCACTTCTGCTAAGCATCCTAATGCTTCATATCTGGTGTTGAGGTAGGGGTCATTGTGTTTGCGTGCTAGGAAATCTTCAGAATGTCTTCATTTTTCCAGCTGTCCTTGTTAGAATTAATGTCAGTGAAGTCTTTGTGTCTGAAAACAGAATTGAAGCAATCTAGCTGAAGATAAGTAGATTAGAATTGCTTAGAAATGGAAAGTCACAGGAGGAAGAAAGAACAACAAAATTCAGGAGGGAAAAAAACACAATTTCTTCCACTTTTCTCTGAAACCAGGAAAAAATGGGCATTGAACAAAAATTAAACAATGAGTTTTGGAATATTTTATTTTATAATGATAAATAAAATGTTTAAGACAAGGTATTCATATGTCTATTTCCCCCAAATTATTTCTAAAAACTATAGAACAATAAGAGTTCTCTGTAAGACAGTGTTCAGTACACTGCAATTCCCAGTCTTTGTATTTGGTCTTTGTGTGCTCAACACTGTGGAAGACTAGAGAAAGAAAATTTTCTCTGCTTTAGTACTTTGGGTTGGTTTCTTCTGTTTTTAACTGTTTTTTGTGTGCTTCTGATAAAATGGCAAAACTAAAGAGGTTCTTTATAATTCATGAGTTCGTAGCTCCATATAACAAAATATAGAAATCTTTAAAAAAGAATTCAGTTTGTACTATTATCTGACTGATTTATATGCCAAACATGATAGCTGTATGTCGTACAGAATTGTATAATTGTATCATATTATGTATATGATACGTACTTACTTCTAAAATAACAAATTGATTTTTCAGTCTGTAAGGAGAGCCAGTATGGTGTAGTGGTTTGAGCGTTGCACTCTGACCCTGGAGACCAGGGTTCAGTTCCTCACTTGGCCAATGAAGTCCCTTTGACCTTTGGTGTGTCACAGACTCTCAGCCCCTAGAAAACCCCATGATAGGTTCACATTAGGGTTGCCATAAGTTGAAAATGACTTGAAGGCACACAACAACAACAAAGGATGCTAGTATAATATTTTTTCCTGAAAATTTCCATTTTATAAAAAAAAAAGAGGAAGAAATAGTTTTTTTCCCCATGGCTTCAAACATTCTTGAAATTTTACACCTCTAGATCTAGTCAGTGCCTGGGTAGGAGAGCATCTGGGGATGTGTGGCCTTGAACTTCTTGGGAGAAAAACAGGACCTAAATGTAATGAATAAAACAGACTTATTTCCCAAGCTGATCTCTTTGCCTCTGGGGAAGTGGTTGGAAATTACTCAGTCTCCCTTGCAACCCAGTCAGTCACTGAAGGTTAATAATGTTGCTGCAGACATTCTCTATGTCAAAACTGTGGACTAAAAAACCCTGTTATTATTAAAGGTGGAAAAACAAATTTTCTTTGGATAAAGTGTCTTATAATATCTTGTGGAACAAGCTTGAATAGCTTGTATTAAAAGTAACAAATGCACATATTTTAGTTGCACGGTCACTAAGCCATTCTGTGCCTACACCATACTGTCCAACTGTTCCCATTAGGCAGGGACAGTACAAATTAATCATCTATCATCCTACATTTTCAGCTCCTACTGCAGAGCTTTCCAAACTTTTCATGTTGGTGACATACTTTTTAGACATGCATCATTTTGCGACACAATAATTCAGTTTTATTAGCACACCAGAGGTTAAATTAACACCTTGTAAGACAGTGGTTCTCAACCTTCCTAATGCCGCGACCCTCTAATACAGTTCCTCATGTTGTGGTGACCCCCAACCATAAAATTATTTATTTATTATTTACAATGCCTCCTCCTCCCCCCAGCAAAGGCCGCCTCGCTGGCCAGGAATGGGGGGGGGCGGGCAGGGGGGAGAGAGGAGCCGCTGCACTGCGGAAGGAAGGAGCAGGGCGGTTGTGCGACCAGGAAGCCAACTGTGGGTCGAAGAAGCAGCGAAGAGACTGCCTCACACAAGAACCTGCTTGCGCAAACAGCACCCCCCACCTCCGCAATAAGGTAACGTGCGGAAAAGGCCCAGGAGTGGTGGTGTGCAAGCGCAAGCCATGCACTCATGTCCTCCTGCCCATTTTGGTGGGAGCGCGTGCGGCCACACACGCTCATGCCAAAGGAGGCAGGAGGACGCGAGTGCATGGCTCGTGCTTGCGCACCACCACCAAGGAGGGAATGGAGCCTAAGACCATCGGAAATACGTATTTTCCGATGGCCTTAGGCGACCCCTGTGAAAGGGTTGTTCGACCCCCAAAGGGATCGCGACCCACAGGTTGAGAACTGCTGTTGTAAGAGATACAGACATAAATTGTAATTACAAAATGTGTGGGGACACAACATATCTCATGAAAGCCTTTCATATATTTTTAAAAATATATGATTTATAAATAATAACATACATTTCCAAGATTGTAGGCAACACACCTACACACTTCAAACGACATACTAATGTATCACAGCACACTGTTTGGAAAGCCCTGTCCTACTGAAATGTCTCAGTTTCTCAATTCTCCTTCCACTTTTCCCCTTTGTCCTCAGCTTACAATAGCTGCAGGAGGGATTGAATAGGCGTGGGTGAGACCTTCCCCTTTCCAGTAGGGTCAGGCAAAAGCAAACTGCTGCACCTATTTGTAGTTGTGTGTTTTTCCTAATTAAGATTTTTTGCCATGTTAACCACACTTTGATGTTGGTTGTGCACACATGTCCTGGTTTTCTTGGGTAAAAAGTTAGAATGTATGCAAGGTCAGCTTACCCTCTGGTATGTACACGTGCATATTTAATTTGTAGTCAGCTTTTTATCCAATATAGGACGCAAGGTGGCTTACAACAAATTAAAGTGCTACGGTTAAAAAAAAAGTGAACAATTCTATTAAAAACACACAAAGTTTAAAACACATTTAAAACATAATAAAAAAGATTAAAAGAAGAGGTGGAGAAAGTCACTTAGTTCGTCATGTAACAATGCTGTGAGAGCAAACAATGCTAAAGGAGTGAAGAAACAAAACAAACCAATATTTTTACAGAGGATGCCAGCAGTAGAGTTGGCAGATGAGGACACTGCGATTGCCTTACTTCTAAATATGGGGAACAGTTGAGCCATCATATGCAGCTTTATACCAGCAGACCCCTACTGAATGCTCTGACTGGCAGTGGCTCTCCAACCTCAGTCATTTAAACTGGAGATGAAAGGGACTGAGCCTACGACCTTGTGCATTTGCACCATCTGCTTTTTGCCACTGAGGTGTGGGAGGACACCCCTTAGTCTTAAGCACAATGCTTCCATGGCATCATTTTAAGAGAAAAGAAGTTTTATCCAGCTTCAAATATCTACCACACACCAGTTCCTGAGGCCGCAGGGAAGGGATCCCAGGTTTGTAAATGGGATGATGATGATTACAGAATTACTGTTTAAAGATTTGAACATGTGTGAGATGTAGCACCCACAGTTATTGTGCATGTGCAAACATTCTTATTTTTGTTTTAGCCAGCTGGGAACAGCCTATGTTTCTGCCACCACAGGTGCTGTTGCAACTGCTCTAGGACTAAATGCACTAACAAAGGTATTTCCATTCTTCCCTCTCCTTTGTTTTGGGACATAACCGGTTTTGATTGTTGTGAAAACTTATTAGTTAATGATTTGTATAGGCATCAAAAGATAAAGAAAAGGTCTTGTGACAACTTATAAACTAACATGACTATTATGACCTTGCGTATCCAAAAGTCTGCATGTCTGTAGGTTTATTATTGATTCCAGGTGATTTAATCTTCTTTGCTTCAGTTCAGTAGTGACTCGTGTAGCTCCACACAGACAGCTGTCCTGAGTATATCCATACACACTAAGTAGATGTTGTGGGGAAGGGATCAGGCATTTAGCTCTTCCTTGCTACAACTGCTTGCTGTGTACTGCTTGGGAAGTAGTGCTGTTATAGTTTGGGAAGGAGGAGGATTTAATCATGTACTGCTTACCACATCAGTGAGAACATCACACCATTCTCTAGGAAAATTGATTCTCTGAAGTAGTGATGACTAATATTCCTAACCTCTACATTTCAAGTGATGTTCCTTGAACTCCTCTTCCCCAAAATGCTTGAGATGTATATAGTCACTGTTTATGTCATGCCTCTGATGATGTATGGTTTCGTTTGCAAAGGCTTGAGCTGAACCTGGAGACACCCTGTTGTCTTTCCTATAACAGACTGAGATAAACATGTTTCTAAAAGGTTTCAGAGAATTAATGAGCTATTGTTGAAAGAAAATCTACTCCTTTTTAAAAGAATCACATGTTTTTTAAATAGAATCTCATTTTTTAAAAAACCGAAATGTATGTACTGGGCTACGATAACACAGGATTTCTATTCTTATTTTTTGGCTTAGTATAAATTGTATCAGAAAGCTTACCTTTTGAAAACTACTTATAAAATATTTTTTAACAGGGAGAGAGACTCATGGCCTTCCAGATGTTGGTGCTGCTCACTATTGGCCAGGTTGAGCCAAGAGATTGTAGATCCAACAACATCTGGGTGGCCATATGTTTCCTATCTCTGGTTTGTACCAGTGTTATCAAGGCATACTTGCACCAGTAGCATACATTCTCTGATGTCTTGGTGTATATATTCTTCCAATCACAAAAGAATTGCTAAGATGAGATTGCTCAGTGGTACTTCATTTACGTTTAAGATAAGAATGAAGGGGAAAAGAAAAATACAAGCCTTTTCCATCTTCAGGTAACTGTCCTCTCCTTTTTCACAGCATGTCTCACCTCTTATAGGACGTTTTGTTCCTTTTGCTGCCGTTGCTGCTGCTAACTGTATTAATATCCCCTTAATGAGACAAAGGTAAGATAAAAATATAGTTTGTAACTCCTTACAGAGTCTCTTGGAAATGACTACTACCTGTGGACTGAGCTGAAGTTCTGTCAAAGTGCTCTAGAATTCTTTCTTAGCTTGGTTTGAAAGTTGAGCTGCAGAAAAATTGCGAAATTTAGTCTTATGACCAAAAAGTTAATAGTTGTCCAGTGGAATGAAAGATTTAATTGTGTTAGTGACCCAGTTTGATACTTTTTGCTTCAGTTTAAGGTTGGGAAAAGATATAAAAGTTGAGAATGGACTGGGAGAGTGAATTTTTCTCTGTTATTAAGCTGTTTCCCCAGGTCTCATAGCCATAGGAGGAGGTGGGTCATGCTTGGAATGCTTTTCTGCTGTATACCATCTGCTGTATCATCTACCACCAGTAAATCTAATCTTACAGCAATTACATGTGTCAGTATTGGGTCCCAGACAAACTTTTGGGGAAGCCAGGAGCTACACTCAGTTCTGGAACAGAATGGGCCCAAAGACTTTAGTAGAAAAGTTTTTTTGTTTGTTTGTTTGTTTTGTAAAAAGCTTTTTTGTAAAAAGCTTGGTGCCAGTTGGGTTTCTAAGGGTGGGGAGAATTCTGTAGCTTCTGTAAGATTCAGTTCGGGGGGGGGGGAGAAAAGAAAAGCAGCACATGCCCTCCTAATCTACCCATGTGGAAATATTAGGATAAAACTTTAAGCTGAAGGCTTTACTTGTCATGGGTCCTTTTCCCTTCTGGTATTCTCTGCTTCCTTATCCATGATCCCAGGGGATGTAGGACTCTCACACTTTGCAAACTCTAGAGAAATCATTGACTTCTGGAACTGCTCTCATACAGATTTTAAAATTTGACCCCTTAGAAGTATGGTCTGGCAAGTTCAATATCTGTTCATTAAAACAGATAACTAAGTGCCAGTGAAAAAACACCTTATATCTGGGCATTCATCCCTTACCTGCTAAGTTTTCAAACAATGGAACAGAAGGAAAAATGCAGTTCCAGAGAGGGACAGGATGCTGTGACAGATAAGCCTTTTTTCCCCAGAGAAAAAAGCTGCTGCTTTGTCCTCCTGAGATTTAGTAATTTTTTTAAACTTTAAAGTTGAAAGTCAATAGAAAAACTTTTCTATGATTTGAACTTTTATTTTTATCCTGTGTGTATTCACTATTATTAGATACATTTGTATCCTGTCTGTCCTTCTGTGGGCTCAAGACAGAAGACTTGGCTCTTCTCTGCTCCACATTGTCCTCTCAACAGTTCTGTAAGATGATGTAACTGACCCATGGTCTGCTAGTGGATTTCCTGGCTCAGTGCTGTGTAAAAAATTGGAGGAGTGCCCTGTCTGTTAAGCCTTAATCTAGAGGAAAGTTCTACAATGGGGTGCTTTTTTCTTGTGGAACACACATGAATGTACTTTACAGTGTGGCTGGAAACTATGCAGATTAATTTTTACATGATGAACAGAAGAGGTGCACAGCACTGGAGGAACCAAGGATAGGTTATAGCCACTAAAAATCCCAGGAATTCATCACATAGGCTGCACACATTGTTCTCAGTGATTGCGCAGCTTAAAAGCGGAGGCAAGGGGGAATGTGGCATAAATAGTAAATCCAGATTTGCATTCAGACTTTCAAAGGACAAGGCTATGAATATAACAGAAAACAATGTTTGACTATAATGAATGTTAAGAAATTATTAGCTAATACTTCCTGGCCATAATACTAGAAAAGATGGAACTGAACAGTGTGAATATGAAGAGATATATAATTCTTTAAGAATAAAATTGGTAATTGTTCAGCTTTTGTTTGTTTGTTTGTTTTTCTTTTTGTTTTAAACTCAACAGGGAACTAAAGTATGGTATTCCCATTACAGACGAAAATGGAAACCGACTGGGTGAATCATCCAAAGCTGCTCAACAGGCCATAGTGCAGGTGGTTATCTCAAGGATCCTTATGGCTGCTCCAGGCATGGGTTAGTTCAACTTAAGCCTAATGCTTCTAGGAGTGATGAGGAAGTCATGCTCTTCAAAGGAATTTGCTTGCAGTTCCGCATTTTTCTTGAATAGACTGCCAAACAGCTGATTGCTCCCTGCCTTTTCGACCAGTTTGACCCATCCAAGAAGGTATAGAGAGATCTTATTGTTGTTGTTGTGTGCCTTCAAGTCATTTCCAGCTGATGGTGACCCTAAGGTGAACCTATCACAAGGTTTTTCTGGGACTGAGTGGGTATAATGCATCCAAGGTCACCCAGCGGATTTCCATGACTGAGTGGGGAATCAAACTGGTTTCCAGGATTGTAGTCCAGTGTTCAAATCACTAAGCCAGACTGGCTCTAGAGAGACCTTATACCTCCTCTTTATTAATGCAGTGTACACACACTGTCTGTATTCTTGTGGCCAAACTTCTAGTTTATAGTCCAATATACTTTAGAACCTCCCATATATACGTATATATACATATTTGTATATGAAGGTGGTAGGGGTTTCCATCATTTTGCAAAATGACTACCACAAAACATACTAGCAGTTTCCCTTCCCCTCCTCCCTTTAGCCACCTACATACCTTTCAGGAGCTCTTTCACACTATGCAATTTTAGCACTGTGATTCCACTTTATCTGCCATGGTAACATCCTATGAGTTCCTGGGATTTGTAGTTTATGGAAGGGTATTTAGAATTTTCAGCCAGGGAGCTTCTCTGGTGCCTCTTACTCTAGAATTTCACAGGATACAGCCATAAACATTGAAGTGGAATTATAATTTTATAACTATGCTGTGTGAAAGGGCCCCAGGTGAAATTTGAATGATTCTCTCATGTGGTAAACTATAGGAAGCAGGATTCAACATGCCATCTGCACTTCATGTACACATTTCTCACCATTTCTAAATAATCCTCTTATCTGTATATTTATGAAGTGTCATGTCCTTTCATGGCACTATGTCAATAAATGGTAGTTGTTATTTATTTCTGCTGTATTGATCAAACTGATTGTGAGGTATAAGATCCCAAGATGTAGTTATAGTATAGATGTAGTTTGTAGTATATGCAATCTGTTACTTTTATTATACTTCTTTATATAAAACAGTTCTAAGCCTTCTCCCTCCCTTCCTCTCTATGTTCATATTCTGACGTAATGTAACATATTATAATAAGGCTTTAAAGCATGCTGTTTTTATTTTTCTCTTCCTGTCTCTCTCTGTAGCTATTCCCCCCTTCATAATGAATTCTTTGGAAAAGAAAGCATTTTTAAAGGTAAATACATGCTCCTAAAGAGAAGTTCATTTCTTTATTGCAATTGGTATGTCCATTTTATTGAAATAGACTCAAGTGTGTATTGTCAAATCTATGATGGTTCCCTGTCCACTTCTATGGAACATTTTCTTTGGAAACAGGACTAGAAAAATGTGAAAGCTCTGGTCTTTGATCTTTGCAAATGAGATCTTCTCCACTGTTTTCATGAATAGTAATAATGGATTATCTGCTAGTTAAAATGTTTATGGTAAGTCGAGATATTTTTTCTCAGATGCAGAACTGCAACACAGAAGCTGCTTTAGGTTTCAATTGACAGCTGGGTCTGTGGAGAAGTCAGTCTATGTATCACACTTTGCCAGCACAGTCAGATGCCTTTCTTTCCACCCCTGCCAGCTTCTTTGTTGCCAGGCAGGGTGCCTGCGAGAGAGGGGAAGGGGAAAAGCTGCTTGAAATGCATGGTGAGCTACTGTAGCCAGGAGGCTTCATGCTCTTATAGGGAGCCATGATTAGAGTTGCCCTTGTGTTGCCCCAGTCTCTTATGTACCAGCTCTAAGTTTGCTTTTCCCAGCTAGTACATCTCTTGTTCTTCAGAATAGGATGACTACCAGCACCACACCACAGTATCCAGTTTCACAAGCAGTAGTCATTTTTAAATAATTTCCAGCAAAGACTGAAGATTTCAATACTGTAAGGTCATAATCTGGCCTGGAGTAAGATAATTTCCTTCATCCCAAATTAGGTAGTACTTAAGAACTGCAACTTGTTTTTTAAAAGCAGTTATTTTGAGTCTTGCTTCCTGTTACCTGTAAAAACTCAAAGGGTACTATATAGATTTTGGCTATCATTTTGTTAGCCAGTTTGTGATGTCATAAGTTAGACTTATGACATCACAAAAATACTTCTACTAAGTATTTTTATTTGTGATTGTGGTGTTATTGCCCTCACTGCAAATGACCCTGAAACCCACCTTAAAAGTCAGTCAGCGATCTGGAGTGATGCATCTACTTGCAAGCTAGCATTGCAAGGTGATGTAACCAGCCCTCTCCTGCCAGCAAGCAAAGTATTGATGAAGAGTTGCATCAGGTCCCCACAGGTGTCCTGGTTTTACTCCTTGCAGCCTCTCCTGCTGGTCGCAGGGATCATACCTTATTCTGCAGTGCCTCATTCATCAACACAACAGACCTCTATTACTCTGGACAGCTGACTGACTTTTAAAGTGGTTTTAAGTGGTTGAATGGCGAGTTACATGATAACTACAACATCACGGCTACATGTTGGAGGAAGGATCTTGGCCATTACTTTTTTCTGATATTATTTTTATCTGCATCAACCATAAGATTTACATCTGAGTCAGTTTATAATTGGAAATGTGCAACAATTTATTGTCTATTTCACTCCCCAAACTGGAATTTGGCCAGACATTCAAACTGCTGATTGAATAGCAGCTTTTTAAATCAGATTGATCAAAGTCTTTAGAAGCGTCTTACATGCAAGGAACAACTCTGAAAATATTATTAACTGCTTCAAGGTTTCTAATAAAGAACAAATATATATAGAATAGCTGATTCATTAAAGTCATCCCAACAGAGAAAGTCAGTGCATTTTTTTTTCTTTTGTCTTTTTTTTACATTGGAACTGCTTACTCTTCCTCATCTATGCCCTGTAAATAAAGGTTTCAGTCAAGAACATAATTCTTTTTTCCAGGATCACATCTGGAAGTACTTACTTTAAGAGCCAGATAAATGATACATGATATATTCCAAGGGCATAGATTTTCAGATACCAGTCATAGGCCATAGGTCCTTATTATTCCTACTGCATAAAGTGAGAAGATTGTTTGAATCGGGGTGAGCAACAGCTCAGAGTGTACATGCAGCCCTACACACCTCACTGCTACTAAGGGAGGGGATGTTCAATTGCAAACTAGATCACCATTCCAAGCTTCCAAGAGTGATGGTTTGCTAAAGGATATATTTCCAATGGATTAAAAAAAAAGAAAAGGTCAAGAAAGGAATTTGTAGTCGCTTTTGATTGGAGAGGAAAAATCCACATTTTTTGTGTGGACCTGGCCCATGGCTGATCTCAAGAAAGTCTGAACTGGCCCAGAGATAGCCACTGGTGAGTTTCCAATATCTGCCTAGTCACACTGCATTATGGAGTAAACACTATCTGCATTTGACATTTACAGTTACAGAATAAGCATTTCTGTCAATGCAGTGATTGCTGTTACAAGAAATAATATGAGAATTCTGTATGTCAGGCTAAGTCTCCATTGATTTTTGTGCAGCTCAATCAACCTGAGGATGTTGTAAATTTTTCAGATCAGCACATCTGACAAAGCCCTTCAGCGACTGCTCAGTGTTCTTTGACACCGTCATGATTCTCTTTATGTTTTCCTGCTCCTCCCTGCCCCCTCTCTGCCTCATGGACTGTGAGTTCAGGTGAATCATTGCTCTACAGTTAGTTAATCATAAGACTTGGTATTGATCAGCCCTAACTCCATTGAGCAATGAACTGCACTTTCTTAACAAGCAGCCTGTGCATATCATCTTGAAGCTCATCACTTGCCAAAGCTGTGACACCATCTGCAGTCTGCTTTATTAATGTATTCATTTAATTCTTTCTCCACCATTCCAGCTAACAACAATTCTTGTCTTACTTTAATCTATTTAATATTTTTAAAGACTAAGAAGGGGATGGTGACTGTGTTTCATGTCTGTCTTTCTTTGAAGCCTATCAGAGAAGTACTGTCTTCCTTTTCACAATTTAAGACTACTCTGGAAAGCTATCCTAGTAATACTTCTTTAAAACCTACTTCATCAGTTTAATCACAGAACCTTTGCTGAGTCATAAAAGCTGTGGAAACTTCCCAAGTGTGACTTGTGGCAAAAAATGCCTTTCACCTCACAGTAGCAGTGGAAATAGATAGGAACAGCAGACAATAGCAATGATATCCAATCTTTGGTCTACAGCTCTCAGAGTCTTTGATCATTGGCCATGCTGGTTAAGAATTCTGGGAGCTGGAATCCAACGGTATCTATGGATCCAAGTTTGTGAACCGTTGGGCTACAGCATATTAGGGGGCAGAGACATGACAACTAAAAAGTCAGCTATGTTTTAATCATGCAGGTTAATATAATGAAATGACACAATGGGAGTGCGGTTGAGAACAATGAATGCTATCCAGTAGGAATGCTAGACTATATGCCAGTTTCACAGAGTGTTTTTGTGAAAGTTTTCAGCTAATGTGAACTAGCCCTGTAAGAATAAGGGAAATGATAATACCACTGACCCATTAGTTTAGAGCATTCTTCTTTGGGTGGTTCCTATTGTTTCCACATACAAGAATGTACGTGTCCACAAACTGTAGCTCACTGGAACAATGTGATGCTCGTTAGTGTAAAGCAGGAATGGGCAAAGGCTGCATGCGAACCTCTCGGGGTCAAAAAAATTATTTTATTCCAAAATGGCCTAAATTGGCCTCTGGGGTGTGTGGAGGGCATTTCCAATATGTTTGGAGGCCCTTGTCCCCTCCAGTGAGGTCAAAAATCATTTTGTGAATGTTTTCAAAATATTGCCACAAAACACCCTCTAGAAGGGGCATGGTGGGTATTTCCACAACATTTTGGGGGACCTTGAGCCAATTTAGATCCTTGAGGAGCCCTTTAAAAAAAAAACAGGAAGCGAGTTCCACTCACTTCCCCCAGTTAAAAAGAAGAGGCCCCCAAACATGGTTAATATGCATCCATACCCTCTAGAGGGAGTTTGGGCCCTTTTTTCGGAGGGAGGTATGACAGAGTGTGTGGCCTTCCAAGGCCTACTGAGGTACCAGTGTGCCCCATAGCCTTCCACAGTTACCCACCCCAGCCTAAAGATTTAGATTTGTCATTTTCCAATGTGTCCAAAAGGCTTTCCTACAGAAAAGTCTTCTTCATACTACAAGTGGCATATTCTATGAAATGTACTACAGTAATTAAAAAATTGCTGAGTTAGTAGCCAGTGCTGGGTGTCCTATATTCCTCATGTATAACTATGTATTTAAGTTGCTTTGTTCCTTCCACAAGCCAAATCTTGTTTTAACAATTGTTACATTAAACAATTTGTCTTTTCTCTCTTGCATTCTCATGTGTACTCCAAATGCATGGAAATGTGTGCATGTACACTTCCATTATTTTCTTTCACAACAGCACCCTGATCTATCATTCTAAAGTTACAATCATTGTGTTCTCATTTTCCTTGGAATGTTTGATGTACCATGTCAGTCTTTTGTTTCTTGTGTCTGCTTTTAGTTAGACTTTTTTTTTTCTGAATGTGGAAGTTCTGTATCTCTGAAATATTCTATATGAATCTCCTAGCATTGGAAAGAAAGCAGTTACTGCCAAAATGTACTCCATCCTTTAGAATGGAAAAAGCAGTGGAGCCTCATGGTAGGTCAGATCAAAGGTCTCTTTTCTGGAGCAGTCTGTCTCTGACCAGTGGCCAAGAAGATGCTTCAAGGAGGAGCTCATACGCAGTATATGAGAGTGATGGCCGTCCTGCTTTGTTTTCCTCTAGCATCTCAAGAGACATTCTATCTCTTGGAGCTTCCATTTTTATGTATTAATGGAAGCCATTGACAGACCAGTTCTCAGTGGACACAGAGGTAGCTTGGAATCTGAATTTCATTTCAACAGTACAAGGTGGGCTCTTCTCTTACTGAAGGCCACTGGTAAATTAACTTTTCTAATTAAGCCATTTAGGCTGCAACCCTACACTGGAGAGTAAACCTTATTGAATGCATTGTGACCTACTTTTGAATAGCTGCATATTCTAAGGGTAGAATCCTAGGAGACAATAGGATGTTGCACTAGCATAGTGGCATCTTTTTCCCCAAACATAATTCAAGAAGTAGTTGGTATGAAGGATTGCTTGATTAAGCTAATAGTGCCCTTCCCAGTCAGCTTACCACTAGTATGATTTTGACATTTTTCTGTACAACTGAAGCTTTAAAATAAGGTTGACACAGAAACCATTTAAAGTTATAGTTTTTAATTCATTCAGGAGTGTCTTCTTAGTTTGAATAGTGGCATTTCTGACAACTAAATTACACGGTGCTCTTATTCTGCCGGGAGCTTGGGAAACAGGAAGGCGAAAACAGGCATTTTGTGTGGGATTTGTGGAAAAGACAGAATAAGATCAATTTGTGCCCTTTATGTTAAGACTAGCTAAACTGCCAAAGGAAATGGTAGACTCTCTTTCTGTGGGGATCTTTAAATAGAGGTTAGATGGCCATGTCTCAGGAGTCCTTGAGTTATTTTTTCCTATGTGACAGAAGGTTGGACTAGAGGGCCCTTGTGGCCCCTTCCAATTCTAAGCTTCTGTGCTTGTTTGTCTGTGTTCTCTTTTCCCCCTTAGTCCAGACATTGTTCTGGCACATTCCTGTTCTGACTTGTTTTTAATAAGTTACTGTATAGTTCTCAAATGCTGCTCGCTACAGTTCATGTAACCGTAGTCTTCTACACCTTTCTTTGTATGAATGCAGTCTCATGGCATAATCTTCCACAAATTATGTTTTGTTAACCAAAAAGTCCACAATGTCAGCATTGTTTCATCTGTGATATTAAACAATTTGAGGACTAAAGTTTATCTTATGTAGTTTGAAAACAGGCTTTAAACAAAACAACGAGGCTCTTTGTAAAAAATCCCAGTTAAAATATCCTAGTCAAGAATATACACTATTGTATACTTTATGAAAAGAATATACCTTCAGAAATAAATGCCTACATAATATAAAAGAATAAAGTACATGAGCAAATGACAACAAATTTTATGTTGTTGGCATGCAGCTTCAATTATGTTTGCACTGATGCAGATCCATATTTTCATTTTCAACATGCAGTGGACTTTCACAGTCTGCATCATAGGGCTCTTGGTTGGTCCTAAGCTCCACTGGAACAATAATTGCGTGACCTGCTCAGTCTCCTTTTGGAGAGACAGAAATGCTGCATTGTTACATAACCAGGCCTCCCATGATGTCTAAAGTGACAGCATGTTCCTTGCAGAGCTAAGTAATGTTATTTTTTGTACATAATGAAGAACCAGTGATCTTGCATAACAACTGGAAAGACTGCTATTTCTCATAAAAAGCAGAATTCAATTGCTACTTTTGCTTATTATTTATTAGGGAGGCAAAAGTGCTTTTCCAGACACTTTGATGTTATTTACCCTCGAAGTTTACGTTTCAGATGGATATTTTTAATAAAAGGAGTCATTTTGGATTGTCTCATCCACAACATCAAGAATTTAAGGAACAATTTAAGATAACACAGCTGACACCATATTACTTGTAGAAAACAGCAAAGAATTGGAAAAACTATGTTGAAAGTTAAGGAAGAAAATGAAAAAGCAGCGTTACAAATAAAACATTAAGAAAATAGCAATAATGATCACAGACAATTTGCATAAACTTAAAGAAAACTGACATAGTCAAAGATTCTGTATAACTAGACTATCATTAATCAAAATGGGGACTGTAGTCAAGTAATAAGAAGACTAGAACTTGGAAGCAAAACTATAAAGGAACTTAATAGGATCCTCAAGTGTGAAGATATATAAGTAAATACTGAAATCAGAATCGTCTAGGACACAGTATTTCTGATTTCTATATATGGGTGTGAAAACTGGACAGTGAAAAAAGTTGACAAGAAGAAAATCCACACATTTGAAATATAATTCTGGAGGAGAGTTCTACATATACCATAGACTGCTAAAAAAACAAGTGGGTCTAAGAGCAAATCAAGCCTGAACTTTTACTAGAAACCAAGATGATTGAACTGAGGCTCTTGTACTTTGGCCATATCATGATAAGACACGACTCCAGAGAAAAGACAATAATGCTTGGTAAGGTAGGAGGAGGTTGGGAAAGAGGAAGGCCGCATTACAGGTGAACTGATTCAATCACAGAAGCCACAACCCTCAATTTGCAAGACCTGCAGTTGATGACTGGGGCTCTTGGAGGTATCTCATTAATGATAGCAAATAACAATGAGTCAATAAATAAGTTACCCATTTAAAAGTATAGCAAGTTACTTTTAAAATTCTAGTAATTGTACAGATTCCTTTTGAAAATAACTTCTTTTAACTACTGGTTTAACTGACAGCTCCCAGAACTCTGTGTTCCAGAGGTACAGATAGTGCCTTAATGATTACATTAGTTAAGCTGTAGCTGAACTGGGCCTCTTGTGAGGAAGGACAGAATACAAATATAAATAAATATGTGCAGTATGCTTAGGGATTGTGAAAGATCAAGTTCTTAGGCTGGAATCCTGTACAAGTGTAGATAGGAGTAAGCGTCATTGAACACAGTGGGGTTTACTTATGAGCAAGCATGCATAGGATTGCATCGTAAAGAGCAGTGTGCATCTGATCTCCACCACTGTGTCCTATCACACCATATTCCTTAAAATTCCCAGTATGTACAGTAGTCACAACAGCTGAGTAGTACTGTTCCATTGGTTTCAGGATTATCGCAATAGGCGCTCACTTTAGCAAATGTATTTAATGTTCTTGCACGTTTGGAACCCAAGTCCTCTCTGTTGTCATCCTTCTTTTGGATGTTCACTGCGTTGTTTCCCCAGCTATAGATTTACTGTTCTGTACTTCAGCTTCCCTGCTGGTATACAAACTACATTTGATAGCTTTTCAGTCCTTCAGGATTATTATTTTCTTTAAAAAAAAAAAAAGTAACTGTCTTTTCCTTTACAAAGTGTTTCTCTGGATTTTCTATGATTTTATGTTTTTGTTGTTTTAATACTGTCGTTTGTTACATTCTTTATTTTCAAAGATAATTCAGATTTTTTTCTTATGCAGCCATTTATGGACTTATAGACTACTCTAGAAGGAAGAGAGGAAACATCTGCTCTTTTTCCTCTCCAGAGATTTCTGGGTAGAAAAGTTTGTATCTTCTCCTGTCTCTTTGCCTCATCTCTGATTCCTGATGTACAAAGTCTATAGTTCCATGATTGTTGCTTCTTTACATCGTTCCCTTATGTGTGCTTAATTTTCCATTTTGCATCCAACAACTACAGGCACTTAAAGAATGCTTTTTACTTCATTTTGCTCCCCAAAAGTACAGCTGTTTACCAAGTGTGTTCATAGTTTCACATATCTATTGTAAATTCTAACTAACAACTAAATTACCTTTAATCTTTGCCATATCAGATAACCTTATAAAATATTTATGTGTGTGTGTGTGTATGTATATATTTATGTATGTATGTATGTTTTGAAAGGAATGCTTTTTTAGTAACCAAGAAAATCCAGCATAGAAGGCCCTCACTATATCTGCTTTCATTAGCATTTATTTTTAATTTGATTTATCACAATATTTTTCAAATATTATTTTTTCCTAAATTAGTTTTCCAAGGTGAGATGAAATTAGATGTCAAATAGGATTTGTAAAAGTAGAGATACTGCATTAGATTTTTTAAAAAGGTGCTAACATTTCTAAAGTTCAATAGCTATTCTTTACTAACACAAAGAAAAACTAATAATGGAAAGAAATTAAGAGCTGAAGATTTAAAAGCAGGTTTTGATGGTGTGAGTGGCATGTAGAACTGTACAACCTTAGTTTAAGGACAAATTGAACCAGAATTCTGTGACCCTGTATCCCCTGATTTTTTCTCTAAATCACAGTTGCATCAGATGCCTCTATTTCTTTTTAAAAGTACACTTTTTTAAAACAAAAAAGGGCACCTTGTAACATGGTCATACTCCCTCATTATTTTAATAAAAGCAGTACTGAGTCATACTAGTATTGTTTGTGTTTATTTCCCTAAACCTTTTGACTGTGCATTTTTAACACACATCTACCGAGAAACAGCTGGTAGCTGTTTTTCTTAGCCACTGTAGTGTTTTCAGTGGAATTTTTACAAAAAGATTGTTCTTTCAGTGAATGTTTGTTTTGATCCCTGACTATCATGGAAATGTACAAGCCTGATATTACAAACCTACCATAGATATCAGGAAATCATTCTACTGTTAAGAACACATAAGCAAATCAACAAACAATGACTTTGTTGACTTAAGAGGCTATTTCAGCAGACTCAACATTTCGGAATGTTTACACTACTCAATACTTAAACATACCTTCACTGTTTAGTATCCATATGCATTTTCAATAGTTCGGCACCCAAGTACTTCAGTAGAGCCTAACATCTTTTGAAGGAACATGGTCCTTTATCATGTCACTTTTCTTTTTAACACAGAGGTTCCCATGGATGAGCGCCCCCATTCAAGTGGGTTTAGTTGGCTTCTGGTGAGTAAAAATTCCAAAAATTAAGTTAGTCCTTATTGTAACAATCTTCACTGTTGTGACAGATGTTCATTTTTAATCTTCTGCTTTATCACAGCGAGGCAGTTCCAACCACTCTAAAACTAGAGCAAATAACAAAGTGAAAGTGGTGTGATAATGCCTTCACTAGACCACCTAACTAGGAACAAAGCAAACAAAGCAAATCTTGAGCTTCTGGAAAGGCATCTCAAATATACAGTTGGCCTTGTCTTGGTTAGGAACTAACATATCAAACAAAAAAGGAAGGAGCAGCGCCCTTTGGTATTGCAGTGATTATTAGATGGTACTGAAATAGGTACTGCCATCAGATCCAAATAGTTCTTCTGAAATTATCCACACCTATTTAAAGAGGCTCAGTTTGAACTTTAAGAAGAATTGCCCCCAAATAACCTTTCTGTTTGTCTTTTCCAGTTTGGTTTTCGCAACCCCGTTGTGCTGTGCCCTATTTCCACAAAAAAGGTACTGTTTGATTCTTACATTACCGTGTCTTATAGTACTTTGATTTTTGGAATCCTGTTCTTGTATTAGGTGACTGCTAAGATTATTTCAGACACACTGCAAAAATGTGAGAAGGCAGCTACCCTGCTTTCCAGTTTAGGCACAAGTCACTTAGCTCACACTTTGGAGGGAGAAAAATCATAAAGTGTATTGTGGGCATCTGCCCAAATCCAGCCTGCAAATGGTTCCCAATCATGAATGTTCACTGTCACTATCTATTGTAATGTGGAGATTTTGCCTAAAAGAACTGGAAAGGGAATGAACCTTTATCTGGACAATGACTGACATTTCAGAGCTGTGGTAGACAGCCTGTTAGATGGGTGACAGGAAGTTGCCTAAAATAAGGGATTCTTTTGCTTCCCCAGTAAGTTGTACAAGGTACTATAATAGGGCAACTGTGACTCCCACATTCTGGAATGAATAAGGAAAACTTCATTTCCTGAAATGATCAGACTTCTTCAGTGGAAGCAAAAGTCCCCCTGCTTCTTCTCTGGTAGGATTCTGTTTTAACTCAAAGCAATATAGTTGTTAAATGTTTCTTGCCTTCTTGGCTTAGAAAAGTACATCAGCATTCATCCCACCCAAGTGGGTATTTTTTAGTGCTGGTATGTCATTGTACTATTATGTTTCCAATTTTAATACCTTTGTTTTATGCATGTTGAACTGTTTTTTTATTATTATTATTAGAAGCTAATACAATTAGAATGATGACAATATATATTTAATACCTGTTCATGATTCATGGTCTTTTAATTCAATTTAATATATATGCTAAAGCTTAATGGTGTACATTTACCTGGCTGACATATTCACCTGTCATTCCAGATAACATTAGTCTGCAGAACAGGACTCTCTTGTGGGCCATTTATAGCTTCTAATGTAGAACAGAGACTGTTTGGAATAGAGGAACATAGTAAACCATGTTAAAGAGAATGGGAGGATTTATGATAAAGTCCCCATAGCACAAATCATATGTGTCCATTCTCATTCCGGGCAGTCAGCCAAAAAAACAGCTGATAAGAGCCAGAAGCACCTGCAAGCCACAATCTCGCAATGCAATTGCTTATTTTAATCTAGTAGGGAAACAGACTCAAAACAAAGATGAAGTATAACAACAGTCCCAGCAATATTCATAAATCAAAGTATAGTGAATACATTCCCAAGGCAGAGGTCAGAGACACGGCAGGAGAAGCAGTCAGTTAATCACTGACAAGTTCTGGAGGGAAATGGCTCAGCTTTTATAGCTCAGAGATTGGTGCAGCTGGTGCTTAATTAACTGCTGTCTGTTATAAATTTGCTGAGATCTGCATAGGTGTTCCTTTTGGTGCCTACACTCAGTGAAGGTGGGTATCGGTAAGTTATCTTCCACGTCAGAAGCAGCAGGGCTCTCTGCTGGGGCTGGTACTGTCCTCTGTTCTGTCTCTGGGGTGGGTGGTGGTACTGTCTCCTCCTGTTCAGCAGGTCCTGTTGTTTCAGTCTCTGAGTCATAGTCTATATCTAGGTCCTAAAAGCAGGGCATGACAGTATGAGATATTCAGTCTATTGGACTTAAAACATTTTTGTGTTGAACAGATCATAAATCTTTGTTTTTTATACATATGAGGCTTGATCATGGATTTTCACTATTTTTCTTTTCCTCAGTTCCATGTCTGTAACGCGTCTGGAGCCTGAGTTACAAGCCAAGATCCAAGAGATCAAACCTGAATTGGAGTGTGTGTATTTTAACAAAGGATTATAGAAAGGATTGTAGAAAACATCAAAATATCTCTCAACGACAGTTGGGTGAATCTGTTTTTGATTGCGACCTCGTTGGTGAAGATAACTCAGTCCTGACATACTCATTCTACTTTACACATTTTATGACAGTGATTATTTAATATCACAAGAGAATTCTCATAATTATTGTTTCAGATTGTTATCAGTGCCATTATCCACATTGTCCACTTCGTAGATGTCATATTTCTTCAGCTGCAGTTATTCTAAATAGTTTCCAATAACTTTAAAGTTGCTTGAAAGCTAAATTCAACATTAGTCCTCCCCTAGTTAGTCCTTTGATGGGAATACTGCCAATGAATACCAGGTGCTGTAGGCTATATTTCAGAGGAAGGAACTGGCAAAAGCACCTCTGAGTATTCCTTGTCTAAGAAAACTCTATGAAATCATGGGGTTGCCATGAGTTGACAGGTGATTTGAAGACCTATAACACAAATTTCCCTGTTGCAATTAATAGCACAGTACAAGTTAATTGTGATTCAAAATCCCATTCATTTCAAAGAGTCTATTCAAGGTAGGATCAATGTTGGATGTCGCCCTAAATTTCTTCCCCCAAAAAGTTACAGACACAGTGAAATCACACAGTGTTGTCTTACCTTTGATGCCTATTTTATTTTAAATTTTCCCATGCAAGAGAAGAAAGGGCAACTACATATTTACTATTATATTTGCATCTGCAGTTTAGATATTTTTTTTTTTCTATTGGATTATTTTCTGGGACAGTCCAAGTATGATGTTGTGTCTACTTGGGAACTGGTTTCATGGGTTGCCTTATCTCTGTGTGAGAGAATCTGAATGCTATGGAGCAAGGGAAAGATATTTTCCCAAACTGCTTCTGAGGTGACGTCCCATCACTTATTTATCCCTTGACCATTGTAATTAGAACTAACCCATGGAAGTGATCATAGATCAGCTTTGGAGCCTATTTACATGTTGAGCAGGGTACATGGTATAATTGTCTCAGGAGTATTATAATACCTCTTCATGTATGCTGCACATGAGGAATTGTGTGTTTTTGAATGGATCCTCGTGTTAAAATTTCCCGACATGTGTGAAGCTAGCCATGATGCTAACTCTGCAAGGGCAAGAAAATATTCCTGTGTTCAGTATTTTGAGTTAGCTCTCAGTCATGGTGCTTAATGTCCTACAGCAATGGATAGCATCCTGTAGAAAATTTTTAATGAGTGCCAAATCTTATTTTTGTGCTGCCTGTTTGGAGGTGGTGGCCAAATCCTGCAAAAATGCAGAATGCTAAGATCAAACATTTTATTAATGAGTTTCTGTTGCCTTGCCCAGAAATAGGAAAATATTTGTTTTCTATTCTGGTGTTATTTTTACATATCAGACAATAATCAAACTTCTTGCAAAAAAACAAAGCCCCCAATTGGGTAATACTTTTATTAGGACCAGCCAAATGACAGAAAGGTGTACAACTTTATCATAGACATTTTCAGAAATCCTAATAGTAAAAAGTAAGACATGGGGTGCAGGTCCAAAACTAGGGCCAGGTGGGGTAGCATGATGCCTGAAGTGAGACTCTGTCTCAGGATGGAGAGTGCAGACTGAAAGAATCATTGGCATCTGATTGCATCTAGCAATGAATATGGAGAGAAAATGGTTATTGCTTGATTAAGAATTCTGGAAAAGTTGAAAGGTTGCATACTTTTGTGATACTAATAAGGGTAGTTGCCCATCTATGGGTTTCATTGCTATTCTTGAGACAGTTTTTTAAAAATCCAATTGTATGGAAATGCCTTGCTGCTCAGCACTATTGTATAAGTGCCCAGTTTGATATTTTTTTCCAACTGAGATGGTACGTATTTTTAAAAACATACTGATAATTGTTAGTCAGTGGTTTCGTATGCTAACAAGCACAGGCAGAGCATCTGCTCATGGCACTTTTAATCAGTTGCTTATTGATTTAACACTTTTTAATACATTCTGTGAAGTAGGGTGCTATTATTTCCCATTTTACAGATGTGTGAAACAAGACCACAGAATAGTGACCTGCTCAGAAAAAGCTAGTTGGTGATTGGAAGCCAACTGCCAATACTCTGCACAGTAAATTATACTGGTCCATTCAGTCCCCCAAATTAGGGAATTATTTCTGTGAATATTCCACTCTAATTTCAATTTATCTGATCCACATGCACTCTTGAAAATTATTGTTTACAGTACAGTATTCCAAATATACAGTCACAGTGGATCCACCCCTTTTTACTGATATGAAATATCTAGTCTGTATTCAATGACATCAGTATCAAGTATAAAATTTGAACATCTGGACATGTCTAAAATAATATACACAATCAGTGAGCTTTGTAATACCAGTATGGTAGCAAATTTATAGTGTATCTTCTGTCCAGATGAGTTAGACACAATATAGAAGTCCTCCGCCCTCCCCCCACCCCCAAAATGTGATTGCAATGCTGGACTAAAATGTCCCATACAGCAGCAGCTTGCTTGGTAGCAGGCAATGCTCAGCTTGGAACTGGAATGAAAAGAAGATCTAATGCTGGAGCTCAACATTTGTTTTAACCATTAGTGAATTGCATCCTAGGCAGGCCACTGGAAGGCACTTTCCAGTTTTTTGAAAGACTGCTTACCAAGCACTGTTTGTCTTAACATGCCGTGTGCAGCCACTGGGGAGAATACTGAGTCTGTTCTGCTGTTTTACTCTCAATAATGAGGCCCAGTATGCCTGGCCAGACTACCCCATACGCACAACGTACGCCTTAGAATAAAAGTGCGAACCATTTGATTCTTCTGATGTTTTGGATTATGATTCCTGTGATCTAGATTTAACTTTGAGGAGAAGCTAATATTGCCAGGTGTTCCTTGTTGTAAGTTATGTCCCTTATTGTATGGTATGTCTTTTATTTGAGAGCCAGAAAAGTGGGATCTATCTCTTACTATATGGCTTGACCCATATTTGAGATATGGAAAGTGTTTCCTTTTATCTAGACTGAATGAGTTGCCAAAAAAAGGTGTGGGGCCTTCAATAAAGACAGAAGTGTGTCCACTATGTAATTTATGAATGTGAAAAATGTGTTAATTTTACAGAAAAATACATAGCTAGTTAATTGAAATCAATACTATCATTTGATATTTAGATAGAACACAGACTTGTTAATAGCTGCTTCCCTTATTCTCTTATTGCTGTTTTGAAAACCTAACAACACTATTTGAAACTGATGGGACTTGTAGGCCAAAGTATGTGGCAGGGTCAAAGAGTATGTCCCTAAATCTTTGTACAGTGGAAGTTCAAACCACTGATTTTTGTGAGCTTTTTAGTGGTTTCTTCCTTCCTTCCTTCCTTCCTTCCTTCCTTCCTTCCTTCCTTCCTTCCTTCCTTCCTTCCTTCCTTTCTTTCTTTTTTTAACCTTATATCTCAGTTTCTTCCAGTACTGCCAGAATTCATGTTGTTTTCTAAAGCGGCATCTAGAGTAAAGGTAGGGAATCTTTGTTAGACAAAGGACAAAACCCAGTAGAGGCTGAATGCTAGCAGTGGGTGGATCCACATCCCAAAGCAGACAGGGCTGCTGCACTGCTAGCCCATGCCACTTCCAACATTTTTGCCCAGACGACATTCACATACGGAGTCTCAGGCATACACTCATAGACATGTGCACAAGAACATGGTCACACACATACACACAGAGAGAGAGAGAGAGAGAGATTAAACATTTAAAAGCCTGACTGCAGAAATCCCTGATTAAAAGGGCCATCATAGCGCTGAGGAGGAAAAGGCTGCTCCTTCCCACCCCAGCAGAGGCACATCTTTGAGCTGCAATTGGGCTTTTAAAAAGCCTTCATTGGCATGAACTTTTAAATGGCTAAATGCAACAGAGGAAAGGTGGGAGGAAAGCAGAAAAAATATCTCAGATCGCTGATTGGAGGTTAAAGAGTCTTTTTTTTCCCCTACTTGAAAGACCAGAACGGCGCCTGAGGGTAAGTTAGATAGGGTCAGCAGTTCCCCAGAGTGTCCTTCATTTTACCTTCACTACTGCACTTCTCCTTTGGCACTAGGGTGGAAAATGACAGTTTTTTCATGTTGTTCGCCTTTAAATAGGAATGATGTGGCAAGAGACAGATTACTGCTGTGACCATGCAGGCATAGTGATCTGCAGTGATCTTAGTACATTTGGGATTGAGGGACCAATTCTGCAGAATGAATGGTCAGAGGATCATTGTATATTGGATGTGTTTTGGACCTGCAGATTTCTACAAGTATAGATACAGCCTTTTACAAATGTTCTGAATAGCCTGATCAGAATATATCTACTCAGAAGTAAGACCCCAGTGAATTTTCTCCTAGTAGAGGAACAGCATAGGTCTTTAAGATTGTGCTGGAGTCTTCTGGTTTCAGAGGGTTATCTAGTGTAAACAGCACGTAGGGCAAGTGTGGAAGTTGCGCCCCTACCTCCAGGGCTCCTGTTTCCTCCACCACCACCACTTATTCTTCTGGCATAGCTTTTTTTGTGCCCCTCTGGCATTGGTGCCCAGGGCACATACCCTACTTGCCCCACCCTAGATACATCTCTGACTGGTTTCCCTAGAAAATTCTGACAAAATGATGACAATCAATATTTCTGTAGGAGAAGAGACAATGGGAATTAAGAACTTCGGTAGATTAAAAATGCATGTATTTCACAGCTGCAAAAACAGCTGGTTTAAATCTCTTGTTTAAAGAGATGGTTTCAATCTCTTGTTTAAAGGACTGCTTTTTTAAAAAAAAATCTGTATTTCCCAGTGGCTTTTGGTTTTTTGGTTGATACAAATTGGATCCATTTAATCTGGCCTCAGTATGCTTGTGGAACTTTAATACTTGCAACTGGCAGGGTTGGAAAAACGTGGAACAAAGCACAAAGAGCTTTAATGATAGATTTTATCAAGATAAAAGAGGAATCTTCAGGCCCATTGCAATACATGTACAGTTTTTGTTTTTCAACCACACCAGTCTATTAATTTTTTTTTTATCAGAAGAAATAACCTGGTAGGTAGTAAGGAGAACAAAACAATATTAAGATCAGCCAATCTGATCTGATTGAGACAGAATGTTTTTAAAAGATTTCCAACAAAGTGCAATAAACTTACATAACTAGTAAACTGAGCAGTTATATTTCCATTTTTGGAAAATGATTCTGGATTATATTGTGACTTAAGTACATTTTTAATGTAAGTATTAGCACAATGTTTTGCCATACCTAATGGCATTAAATGTACTATTTAAAGTGAATCAGATGAAATATTAAAGTTGGTGATTGAAATTAATGTGGTGGTCTCTCTGTGTGAACCAAACTTTGGGAAATAGTGTCTACATTCATGGGACTATGTGTAGGAGGCAGTAGATACAGCACTTCCCATCAGGCATTTTGATTGTGGATTTAATACATACACTCAAGTAGGGAAAAACACAGATATGGTGTTGATTATGGGTGGGATAGATGAGAGTAAACAGTTTTTCTCTCAATCACCCAAGCGGAGAAGAATCAACTCTCTGTTTCAAACAGAAATGAGGCAATTAATGTATGCTGTTGTCTGTTATATGGTACATATTACAAACATATGAATGCATGTGTTATGTACTTATACCTAATCCCCTTAATTTGAGAATGGAATATATTTTGACTTTGGCATCCTGTTTGTTCAATCCATTTTCAAGATCCAAGAATTTCTGAAGAGAATGGCTTCTTTTTCTCATGTCTGGGTTTTTCCCCCTTCTTTTTATGGTCCCACTGAACATCATTTTATAGTTCCACCAAACATCATAAACACACATGTTTACAGAAAATGAATTAAGATAATGGGTCTTGGGACTGTTCATCTGTCATCATTGGCTTCAAGTGCTGATATCTCTTGGGTCTGAGAGGGAAGAAATAAACATTAGAGAAAATTGCACCACTGTGGATGTGAGGGGAAGAGAATATAACATGTAAAACCAATCTATATCAAGCGCTTTTCTGAAAGCTGATTTTAAAATGGCTTTTCCCTATTCTGCAGCTTTTCACCACTGAACAGCTAATATAACTTTCCAGTATGTTTCTCACATTTTTGGTGAAATTCTACAATTCCTGTTTTTCCTATAGTGTCACACAATGTACCCTCCTTGGTGAACCCTTTGGACAGGATGCTCTTCTTCAGCAAGAGCAGTAGGTGGCAGCCTCTCCTCAAAACTAATGTTCTTATGGTCCTGCATGGTGGTGTTATTTTCTGATTTCCCCAGACCTTTGGGGAAATAATTCTGAATGTTTTATTATTGCTAATAACCATTCTCACACTTGCCCGCCTCTTCAGGGAGCAAGTGATATGTAAGCACAATCTCACAGATATGAGTCCAGGTCATGCCCTATAAAGTTATTTGAGATGGGTGGGTTGTGTAAATCAATCTACACATGTATTAAAGTGGGAAGCAAGGAGATTTGCTGGGCCTGTTTCTTCGTGCATTTTAGATTCCTGACTAAGGCTGTGCTCAGAAGTTTAGCGGTATGGAGAATTATAATTAATTAGTGCTCTGAAAAAAATGTAACAGTATCTTAGTGCTATTACAACAAATGGTACTTCCATGTCCGAATGGCAGACTATTCACTTCAGCTGGCCATGATGGCCATTTTGCTAAGCAATGTCTAAACAGCATCCTTAAAGAAAATGCCAAGAATGTCAGCATTTCTGTGTTTGAACTAAGTAAATTTGTCTATTTAGTTACACTGTTGCTTTAATATAAACAGGGCCGATGAGGGGGCAGAGGAAGCTGGTACAAATTATGGGTCTTGGCAGTCCAGAGGTGGGCCAAGAGCCCCACTGGATTGCTTATCCTTTGTCTTTCTCAGTGGTGTAATTATAGTGAAGAAAAGAAGAAGAAGAAAAAAGTTACAAAACTTAAAATCTCATGTAAAGACTTCTTTTTCTGTTCTCATTCCTAGTATCTTGCTTCATATTTTTAAAGGTTTATCTGTTTAGGGAGCTGCCTACACAAGTCCCTATAGAAAGATACCTAATCCTGTAATGGTTTGATTATGGCACACTGGCTCTGTAGATCTCTAGCATGTCCCTCGTTGGAGGCATCATGTGACCATGCGCTCCTCTAATTTCACTGCTGCCCAACTTGCAAGAAGTGAAACTTTGGAATCCAAGCAAGTGGACAGACAGCACTTCCCTGCAGTCAACAATGACAGCTGTATGCAAAGACTTTTAGCAGACTCACTGGGGCCTCCAAAGTGCCACTGGTTGGACCAGGAAGGGAAATCACACTCCTTGAGAGTCATTCCCACAGCCACAAAAATGAAGAAGTGTGGCAGTGACAAGGCTGGATACCTTTCCCCCTTCCCACCACACCAAAGCAATGTAGTGTTCTCTCCTGGCCTGCTTACTCACCCACTCACCTTTCTTTCCACCTGGAACACCATGGGCACATCTCTAGGAGGCCCCCGGGGCAGCAGATCTCTGGAGTCTCTTCCTGGTCCACAGGAAGTCAAGAAAGGGGAGCAAAGAACCCCTTCCTTTTATCCCTCTTCTTCATGCACAGCCAGGACCCCCTTTCCCACTTAGACCAAAGCCACCACCCCATTCCAGAGATGCTTACTTTTTGAGATGCTGATATCAGGCTGCGAAATGCTCACAGGTGCACAGGTGCTCACACTTTCTTTCCCCATGTTACACAGTCCAAACAACTGAAAGTATTTTTCCAGGCAGTCATTTCCAGTTTCCTGAATAAGAACTCTGATTTTCTAAGTCACCACATCCAAAAGGATAATGAGTGCTATCTAACCATTTCTACAAAGGGCAAATACTATTATTAAAACAATTTTGACAAATGTAGCTATTAGCATAAGCCTGTGTTTGATGTTCACCAGATGGCAGAATGATTTTTTTGACTGTACGTATGAAGGACAGCCATTTGACAATTGCATTACTTAACAAAAATCAAGATGCCATTCTGAAACAATACATTTTAAGAATGGAGAATGCCAAAGAAGACATATATTCTCCAGCCACGCAGCCTGATTTCTGACTTGACAAAGACCCAAGTTATCAATTAGTTGCAAGTCATCAGTACAAAGGGCAAGAGCCCACTGCCTTATTTATTTGTACCAAGGCAAATGAGACATCTACACAATAAATTATATTTGGTCAGACAGAAATATTAGGAATATTAAATATAGTGATGAGTGTCATAAAGAAACAGAGAGCATCCTTTTTAAAAATAAAGGATCATGAATAGAGAATCACTTGACACATCATATATTTGTCACTGCACAAAACTCCAATGAAGAGAAACACGTAAATCTAAACTATTAGTTGTAGCAGTACTTCTAGTAGTTTCAGCAAGTGTATGGTGAGTTTGTAGACTAGAGAGTACCTGATGCTAAAGGTTCCTTTCCTACTGATTCCTCACCTGAAACAGCTCTGACATGAAAATAAAGGTGGGCATATAAAGGTTGGGTCTTATGTTAAGGCAGATGGCCTAGAAATATGGAGGCTTAGTTTCACTGCTTAAGATACAGTGCTAAGCCAGGGCTCTTTTTGTCTCAGGTAAGTATCAAGAGAGAGCCAGTGTGGTGTAGGGGTTTGAGCATTAAACTACAACTCTGGAGATCAGAGTTCAATTCCCTGCTCAGCCATGGAGAACTACTGAGTGACCTTGGGCATGTCACAGCCCTAGAACCCCCATGATAGGTTTGCCTTAGGGTTGCCACAAGCTGGAAATGTCTTGAAGACACACAACAACAACTAAAAAGATGGCATCTCCTCCCATTCTGTGTACAAAAGCTGCCTAGGATGGTACTAGAAACTTTCTTCAGGGGCTGATGGAATAGTATCCTCTGTTACCCCTGAAGGTACTAAGTTGGCTTAGGAGATACGGGGCAGCCCACGGGAGATACAGGGCAGCCCACGTGCAACAATAGCCTTTCCCTCCAACCTTCCACTGCTTCCCTAAATCTGTTATCAGAAGGAACTGCTTCAATTTGCCTCATACAGTCCTCCCTCCACATTCACAGGTTTGATCTTCACAAATTTGATTATTTATGAGGCTCCCGCTTGCCCCATCCCCATTTTTTCTATCCCTTTCCCTTGCCCAGGCGTGCTGTCTTACTTTGCTGCACCCCAGAACAAGGCAAGCAAACGGAGGGGGAAAGGCTCACCTGCTCCTCCTTCGCCCACGGGACTGCCCCTCCCATTTGGTTGCCTTTTGCCTGGGTGTGGAGAAGGAAAGCACACCATGCAAAAAGCAAGGGAATGGGAGGGGAAGCATTCATTCAGGCGGGGGGAGTTATTCTCAGTTTTTTGCACCCTGAACCCTTGTGAAAACTGAGGGCCCACTGTAATTGAGTCAGCCCAGTTAGCACAGACAGTTTGTCTTTTCTTAACAAAGACTTCACTGCTGTTAACAATATATCTGAGAATTTAAAATGCTCCATCTTATTAAGTTATAATTTTTTTTTATTCAGGGCAGACAAAGAGTCTGTTTTGCTCTGTAGTAAAATGATGCTGAAGTTCATTCTATTACCTAGAGGAATTTGGTTATGTACTTCTGTAGAGATGGAAATCTGCACATTTGAAAACATAGGTATATTCATGTATGCAGACCTGTAAGTTGCAGGTATACAGCAAGCAAGCAATTTAGACCATACAAAGGTGCCTTATTCTGAGTCAGATGGTAGCTTCAGTTCTTCCCAGACAGTCTTGTCTACTCTGGCAACAGCATTCCAAAGTCTCCAGCAAGATTTCCTAGTATTAAACTGAAAATTTCCATATAGGAACTTGAATTTGTTTAGTTTATTTCAGGGTTTATACACTGATTTTCAAGGGAAACCCTCTCACTCGCTGCAGTCTCCAATACTGGCAAAATAATAACATAAAAGAAAACTATCAAAAGGTTTTACCATATTATTGGGAAAGTCACAACCCAAACTAAACAGAAATTAAAACAACAATTTAAAACAATACAGAGCACTACACACATTAATTTAAAATAGCTTAGCATAAGGAAAGACCTTCATGTCTGTTTAGAAACTAGTAAAGTAGCTGTAGTCTATATTACAGGGGAAGGAACTGGAAAACCCACCTCTAAGTATTTCTTGCCTAAGAAAACCCTATGAAATTCACAGAGTTGCTATAACTCAGCAAGCAGCTTGGACACACATACAGAAAATAGGGGCCATCTGCCCCTTTGGAGAGAATTCTAAAAATATTGGGCCATCAAAAAAAAAAAAGCCCCGTCTCTAGTGCCTGTCAATAAAATTAATGTTGATGGTAGATCTCTTGAAGCCAGTCTTAAGGCCTTGGCAGGTTTCTACATGGGCACAAATAATTCTTGCACCCAATTACTGCTTTAAAGATCACTAGCACTTGAAACACAACAAGCAGGCAGCCAGTGCAGCTGGTACAGGATGGGTGTTCTCTGCTCCTACAAATGCTTCCTACAGATGCCTCAACAAGCCTCTGAGTTTCTGCATTCTTCAACAACCACAATTTCCAAAATGACTTCAGAGGTAGCCTCATATAAAGTGCACTGTAATCATCTAGTCTGGTGTAAGAACGACATGTGTAATCAAGGCAAAGTCTGGTGCTTCTGGGTAGAACCACAGCTGGCAAACCAGCCAACCTGTTCAAAGTCTTTCCAGATACTAATAAGTGCCTTCACAGATAGCATTGGATCCAGGGGAATCCACAGTTAATGTGGTCTTTCAAGGGTATATGGCCTCATCCAGAACAAGTTGCAGACCTCCAGATCAGCAGGCCTCTGCACCTATAAGTATCTTCCTCTTGTCTGGATTATATTTCCTCTTGCTTGTCCTCATCAATCCCAAAATTGTCTCCAGACATCTGTTCAGAGTTTCCATAGCCACAACAGCATCATCCCAAGATTGCCTGGAAGTGAAAAGCTACCTCTTTCTGCAACAGCTTACCTAAGAATAGTTAAGTCAGACTCCGGCCAGAAATTGTCCAGAATTCTTGGCTCAAGTTTGGTTCCTTCTGCCAGTAAGCCTCTTAACTACTGTCTTGTTAAAGGCATTAGGAACCGTCATCTCCCTCAAGGAGATATTAATTGCCTCCACATTGCAAGTCCAGTCCTGGCCAATATCAAACACCAAGACAGACAAGGATCCTAAGAAGAAGATGTTGTAGATGTTAGTTCTCCAAGTAGTTTGTCCACATCCTCTGACTGTAAAAAACTGAAAAGTATCCATAACAACATAACTACACTTCATCCTAGCTAAATCCATCCTTGACTCTGTACCAGGTTATTAAATCCAACTTGGCATGGACGCAGGCAATTGTATCTGCAACATGTAATATTGAATGGTTACTATGGCTCTGATGATTCATTTGTCCCCATCCCAGCCCTGATGAAGAAGGACTTAAAATGCTTCACTGGTCAATACTACATGGGTACAAAAATGGCAGAAATATTTTTTTTACTCTATCATAGCCACAAAGTAGACGATATAAAATGGGTTGGTTAGCATTATTAAAATGTACATTCTGTGTTATATCAAAAGACTTCAAGGTGGGGTACAGGCAGCGAAAGCAACAATTTAAAATAGTCTATAACAGTTTAAAATAATTTAAACAATGGACACACTGTACAGTATATCAGAGCTCTGCAGCCTAGTCGGGTCATGATCCCTAGGCCCCAAATATGATATAAAGCCAAGTTTTCACTTGATGCCAAAATGCAGCCAGCATCCTGCCAAACTCATCTCCGCAGGAAGGACATCCCCCAAGTGAACTGCCACAGCAGAGAAGGCTATTCCCTCCCCGACTCCACCATCTCCTCATACTGTGTTGTTCCCACTGGTGGGACACAGAGAAACATCTCTCCAACAAATCTCAGTGGTCAAGCAGGTACATATAAGGAGATGTGCTTCTTCACATACAAAGACAATTAAGACTAATTAGGCATAAGCAATTCAGACAGGAAGAATTTATCCAAACAATTTCTAACCTGTATTTGATCATATTCACTAACATAATTATTTAGTTAGCTGTCTTCCAGTTGTCAGCCCTATGGATGCATCGGAAGTGGATCTTCCTACCTTGGTTCAGTTGCTCTCTCAACAGGGTCATCCCAAACAATTTTTTTCGCCACAGAAGAGGGGAAGGAATTATAGCAGCACTTTTAAGATTAATTGGTTTTTATTTTAGCACAAGCTTTTGTGGATATAAACCCACTTTTTTAGATGCATTACAAAGTCATATTAAAGCTTTGGGTTAAAAAGCATATTTATAAAGTTGTGTGAATAGGATAGAATGCAATAGGATCCAGAAAGATGCAAACCATGTCCCATGATTTACATTATTTGCATATTTCTGGTACTCTGTACTGCATCTGAAGAAGTAGGTTTACATCCACAAAAGCTCGTGCTAAAATGAAAACCAGTTAGTCTTAAAGGGATTGCTACATTCCATTTTTGACCTCCATCTTCCATTTTTTTATGTTGCAAGAAAATAACACGGATACTTCTTTGATACTTTCTCAGCAGGCATTTTGAGACCGGTTCCTTGACTAGCAATTATATTAGATTGTTCCTTCCTAACCTATGATCCCATAACACTTATTTTTTATGAATAACCTGATCAAAGAGATAATTTTATACTACAGAACTTCCCAGAAGACAAACATCATCACAACTGTCTGTTTCTCACATGTTCCAAAGACATAAAGATTGAAAGGCTTTTGTCACTGCAGTGTGGTGTGTTCCAGCTGCATCTAGTTAAAAGGGACTACAAGCCTCTATTACAGAACATAGCTGCTGCTTTAATATTTACTAGATAGTTATTTTAGGCATCTCCAAATTCCTTCCTTGCTGCACTGTAGAGGTTCTGATGCAGCTAAGGGTCTAGGTTACAACAGCATGGGAAAGTACACAAAGAGGAAAAAAACAATTAAGTACCTCTAGTTAGCCACTTTTTCAGCTTTCCAAGGCATCTGAGCTCTTGAATTATTCATTGCAAGTGCATACTTCAGATAAAAACAATTTGGCTTTGCACTTCATTTATAGTGCCATCTTGTCCACAGCAGAATTTCACAAGAGAAACTAATCTGAGGCAACCAAGTTGGCATAAAGAAATGAAAATGAACCTAAGGCACAAACATACAGCTTGCTCATGTAAGATAGTTTTTAAGGGCCCATTTCTTAGCCACACAGAAGATCACATGCATCACATGCATCTAGCAACTGTTAGGAACAAGGTTGTATATCATCCAACAACATCCAAAATCCACAAAACAAAATTTGGTTATTGGGTTAACCAAAAACGCTCAAAATACATTATGCAAGTTTCCGAAGCTCCACTAGCTTTTTCATCAGGCAGAGGTGTTAAAAGTCATACAGGAGAAAACAAAAATAGGATGTTAGAGTCACAGGTCTACACTTTGTCAAAATAATTTTGTTGTTGTCAGTTAAGATGGTCTGGAGGGATAGCAATGCAGACAAAGACCACTCCCCTCTTTGGCTATGTGGGCACTGGGAGACAAAGAATTGTAAAATCTAGGCAATAAAATGTCAACTCCCTTTGCAACAGAAAAAGTAACCTCCCTTAAGATCCAGGCTGTTTCTGTCCTGGGTGGGGCTACCCATCCCTTTCTTAGGCAGAAAATACTGAATTTCTCAAGAAGCCTGTTCTGCTGCATCTGAAAAAATCTTTTAGGTGCTACATAGGTAAAACCTGCCAAATGTAGTGCTAATGAAAAAGTTTTAACTTTGTTGGAAGCAGAAACTGCAGAGAGTTAAATCCCAGTCCCTTGGCTTCTTCTTCCTTAGGATTGCCCTGTTGCAGCTAAAGTATGATATATGGTATCCTCAAATCCAGAAAACATATCCAGGAGCAGCTATGTTGACCATACAGCAAAATACAACGATATCCAAAAATCCACAAAAGAGTAGCACTTTTATTGGGCCAATCTAAAATGTACAAAATGCATTATGCAAACTTTCACTGGCTTCTTCATCAGACGAAGTTAAAAGTTAAAAATTATACTGAAAAAGGAAAAAAACAACAATGTTAGTGTCATAGGCCTACATTTGTCAATATGTTTTTGTTGTTGTCAGTTAAGATACTCCGAAGGGATATCAACACAGAAAAAAAGTCAATCCCTTTTTGGCCATCTTGGCGCTGGGGGACAAAGAGTCATTAAAATCCAGGCAATAAAATATCAACTCCATCAGCAAAAGAAAAACTTCCCTTGTCATCCAAGCTGATGTGTGTTGCTTTCTTCCAGATTGCTGAAAAAGTCAAATTGTATTCATATAAATGACTTCAATGTTTACTTGTAGATAGGCAGTCCATGAAAGGCACAGAATTCTTATTCTATTCACTGTAAAAGAGACTGGCAAGGTAGAAATCATACTTCCCTCACCCCTCCAGCCAGCAGCAGCAGCAAACTGGTGGTTTCTGAGTCAGTGGGGTGATGAATTCACTCTAGGTGTTAGTTGAAAACTTAAAGGAGCTATCCAAAGTGCTGAACCTTGTCACCCAAATAGCACCAGTACCTTGGACAGCACCTTTAAAACAATGAGTCAATTGATTGCCCCATTGCTGTGGTACCTAATTGCAACCACTGTCCCCACCTCAACTTGCCCATGCTTTTGCTTCATGTTAGAATTCATGTAATTAATGTAAAGGCGGAATTATAAAATAATAAGGATTAAAATGCAAGTGAGACTGTCAAACATTGAGCTATTATGTATTCAAAACAGGCAAAAGATAAAAGGGAGATATATCTAAAACCATTTAATGAAATGTTCTGGCTTCTGCTTTTTTCAGTAAGTAAGAATTTAAGTGCCATGTGAAATCAGACTAAAAGCCTACCTAGTTTGGTATTTTGTACCCACAGGGTGAACCAAATGCTGATGGGAAGTCCACAAGCCCCACATGAGGGCAACAGCATCCCTCTGCTCACATTCTCCAGCATGCTGATTCTGATAGTGGAGGTAACAAACAGCCACCAAGAAGAGTAACTCCTGATGGCCTTATTCTCCATAATAACACTCCAGAACCAGGAATAAAACACTGGAATAAAACATTGAGACCAGAATCCTGTTTGGAACTTAACATTTTCATAACTGGACTTATGTCCATGGGAATTAGAACTGAGCCATATCCACTAAAGGACTGCTGTTTTGGGGAGCCCGCAAAGTATGTAGGGAAGAAAGCAAAGTGTCCAATGTACAAAAGAACTGATTCATATTGATCCCATTGTGCATTGGTCCCATTGTTCATCCAAACATCAGCTAGGAAATGCTGATATGCCTTGGAACAATCTTGTCCCTGTATCGTTATGCATTTTTGCAATTCTCTAACATATTTTCTTAGCACCTCTGCTATGTAGCTACATATAGGTAAGGTTATACAATGTATGCTGTGTTAGAGGATTCTGGCCAACGTTTTTACCTAGCATTTGATTTTCCTGTATAAAAAGAGATTCTACTGCAATATATAATATATAATATACAGTATTAGTCCAGCCTGAGTGTTCCTAAAACTGTTATATTTGCTCATAGCATTCATTTGAGATTCTAATCCAGTCGCAAGTTTCACACCAGTTTTAATAGCCCTAGTTTTCTCTTCTGCCATACATGTGATGCAAGTATCAGAATCTAGGTTTTGTTGCCCGAGAAGAGAAAAGCTGCAATAAAAAGATAGAGACCAAAGGGTAGAATTCACAAAACTGAAATGTCTCATTAATACTGTCTGGACACTAACAGAGAAATACTTTTCCTCCTAGTCTGTGGATTAAAGTTTTAGAATACCTAAAGTGGGCTTAAATTTTTCTTGGGGTAAGATTGTAGAAAGGTGTCCTGTCTGAAGGCTGCCTATTTCTATTGTGCCTGAAAAAAAAACCCATCTTAAATCATCTGACAGATAGTTGGCTGCTATTCCACACCTTAGCCAGCTGCAGAAGGAACAGATAATATACAAGAAAGCTTCTATGGAGGACAAGACTATTAGTCCATCTAGCCCAGTGCTGTCTGTTCCAACTGGCCTTTTTAGCATCACTTGCTATTTGATTCTTTAATGGAAGATGCTAGATATTGAACCTTTTGCATTTAGCATTTGAGGGATGCACTACTGCTGAGCTGTGGTCCTTCTCATAGTTAGGAGACAACAGTGATGTATTTACTGGTAAGTCTTTTACTCCAAGTCTCAAGTCTTTACCTTGAAGTCTCAAGCTGAGTTTCAAGTCTTTACAAGATACTTCCAAGTCAAGTCTCAAGTCTGGAAGCTAACTTTATACCCCAACATAAATTCCAGAATTTATGGATGGAGTAGAATAAAGTCAGTTTTAACAATTTAAGTAGAATTGGCCCTCCACATTTGTTATTTCGCCATCTGCAGTTTCAGAACTGGGGAACAGGATCCTTCTTACTCCCCATTACTGAAGCTCCAAAAGCTTTAAAGGAAAGATCCTTCCTCCTCAAGCCCATTGCCCAACACATTTTCTATTCCCTTCTGAGAAACATGCCGCGTGCTCTGGGGGCAAATCTTGCCTTCTGTTCTTAGGGAAAGTTTTAGAAAGCTCTTCCTATGTGCAGCAAGGACAAGCTGCTGAGCAAACTTCAACCCCGTCTCAAGCCCCTTGTCTAACCTGTTTGCTCTTCCCCTCTGACAAATTCAGCCACATTTTTGGACTTAAGACAGATCATCATTTGACCAGTAGGCAAATACAGATGGAAGCATTGTTCAAAGTTGTAAGTTTTCTGGATGAATGTGTTATGTTACTGAACCAAGGGCAGCATGTTGGTCACTAAATATATACAAGTCATGAGTCTAATTGAGTCAACGCATCATTTATTGCTGATTCAAGACCAGGTAGAGTCATTGAAATGACTTAAGTCTGACTTGAGCCTGAGTCAATCAACTCAATGTCTGCATCACTGGGAGATAATATCAAGCCTATACATTGTGCTAGTGGAAGTGGTCAGGTGGCAGTAGTATGATCTTTTAGCTCCCCTATCTTCAGTCTAGCTTTTCCCTTTGGGAATCCACATATACACTGAGAAGCTCAGAACTGACTCTTTCATGACAACTAGAGAATGTCCCAAGAGTTAAGCGGACACAATATCTGTTGCAATCTCTCCGTTTACTAGAAGTTGCAACAGAATGATTTTCATGCTCAGCCAGTCTCAGGTGTTCAGCCACAGGCTTTCTACAGGTGGCTAAGGCAGGTGTGTTGAATAGCAGTTGGAAATCTCTCAAGGGAATATGGGCATGGTTTCTTTCAAGCATGACGGGAGTAATGAGACAGCTCAGACAGAAGAGCCTCCTATAACATTAGTCCACATAGAATCATAGAATCATAGAAATGTAGAGTTGGAAGAGACCACACGAGCCATCCAGTCCAACCCCCTGCCAAAAGCACTCCTGACAGATGGCCATCAAGCCTCTGCTTAAAAACCTACAAGGAAGGAGACTCCACTACACTCCGAGGCAGCAGATTCCACTGCCGGACAGCCCTGACTGTCAGGAAGTTCTTCCTGAGGTTCAGGTGGAATCTCCTTTGTTACTGCATTTGCTAGCCCGTATTTGGGGCTGCTAGATATCATTTTGATATCAATAATTTGGCTTTCTTCCACCACCCCTCTCCAAGTGTTTGTGAGGCCCCCGGATAAACACAGAACTAGGCTTGGCCACTGAACACTGCAATATCCCAACACAATACAGGCAGGCCAGAAATAGCCAGATCGCCACTTTAGAAGACCTCTCTGCAAAAACCCTCATTATATATGCAAGCTGCTTACAAAGAACTCCCTGCCCCAAGCATGCAACCTGGCAAGCTGAATACTCAAATATCAAGCACTGAGCATTTGCATACTGTCTACCTCTTTGTCAATTCGGACCTAACTCAATCCTGCTAAATTTTGACCTTTCCAAAGTTTTGTCTCGTGCCCGAAACTCATTGTTTTCCCCAATAGCCTGCAGTTACATTTCTCCCTATAAAAACCCCTGATTCCGAGACCATGCTCGGATCGCTCCTGAGTTCCATCCTGCCTTGCTGCCGCTTTGCTTGGCAAGCCTTCCTCTCAGTTCCAGTAGCTAAGACTGCGCAACTTCGGACCTTCACAGTGACCTCTCCGGGCTTCAGGACAGGTGTCGTATCACCGAATTCGACAATCCCTCTCAAAAATCCCTCTATACCACTCCAACCTTTATTTTCTATAGTTACTTGTGTGAGTGTGTTGCATACACTGTTTGTCTGTATTTAATAAAAATCTCAATTATTCTTAAACTTTGGTGCGCTCCTTGGCTTGGCCTGACCCGGTAGACATTGGGTAAAGATTCCACTGCATTGCCCTGCCTCTCACATTGCTAACTTGTGCTCTTAGCTAATTTTCCCAAACTTAGTTAATTGAGAGCGCATATAGGTGTCCCTCCCGGGACCCCCAGTAAACAGGGTAACACCTTTCCTGCAGCTTGAATCCATTGCTCTTGTCCTGGTCTCTGGAGCAGCAGAAAACAAGCCCTCTTCTTCCTCTACATGGCATCCCTTCAAATATTTAAACATGCTACCCACAAAGCCTTAAGTTCTACCAGGTGTTTTAAAACTTTCCTACATTGATACTGAAGAAATGAGAATGTGGATGAGAGACAGTGGGCAGGGAAAAATATGTTTTTATTAATTTTGAATGTGTGAGTTCCAGATTTTGGGATGGAGAAGGAGCCCTCTACCATCCACTAGCCCAGAGTCAGGATTTAGGCTTGGTATTCCTGAGAACCTCACTGAGTTATTGTGTATCTAGGTAGGCAATCAGAACTAAAGGGAATTGTGAGGAAGGCCAGGTGTACTTGGCAAAACAACAACACCCTTCTACTCTCTTCATAGTATTTGAGGAGCTTATTCACAGTCTGGTCACATATTGGAGAATCTATGTAAATAGCCCTTTCCACTTAACTGAATGTTTGCTTGTTTGTAAACCACAAACAATTGTACCAACTGGTGCTTTGTTGCAAAACAAGACTGTGTTCTAAACAGAAGCAGAAAAAAAGG